>CM038792.1:174779357-175370326 GCA_021764765.1 Vicia sativa
TTCAAGTTGTGAAAAGTGTAATGCCTCAAACTTTAAGTCGAAATTTTGGCACTCTGATTTATAAAATGTTGGGTAGAATTGGGGTGTTACATTAGTGGTATCAGAGCAGGTCGGTCCGTCCGGCCAAGTTGTTGTGTCGTTAACAATCGAGTATTGTTAATTACTTTATCTAACTGTTGGTTATATTGTAGTGCTTAGTTAAAATGGCTGGAAGGAATGATGTTGCGATTGCTGCTGCTCTAGAAGCAATGCTCATGCTATGGAGAATCAACCTAATGATGGCGGGGATGCTGGATCCCGAAGTTTGGCAACCTTCTAGAGAGAGAATCCACCGGTATTCAAAGGCGAACATGATCCTAATGGTGCTCTGGAATGGTTGAAAGAAATTGAGAGGATCTTTCGCGTGATAAATTGTACTCTGTTGCAAGGTCGGTATGGAACTCACATGTTAGCTAATGAGGCTGATGAGTGGTGGTTGGAGACAAATGCAAGATTAAAAGTTGCAGGTGAGGAGGTCACTTGGGCTGTGTTCCGTAGGGAATTTCTGAGGAAGAATTATCTTGAAGATGTTCGGGGTAAGAAAGAGATTGAATTCCTTGAGCGAGCGGGGTAATATATACATTACTAAGTATCTTTGCGAAGTTTGTGGAGTTGGCCAAGTTATATCCATTATAGCGCAAAAACTGCTGAATTCTCGAAGTGCATTAAGTTTGAAAATGGGTGACATTCTGAGATCAAGAAAGCAATTGGGTATCAGAAGATCCGTGTTTTCTCTAATTTGGTGGATAGTTGTCGTATTTTTGAGGAAGATAACAATGCTCATTACAAGATTGTCAGTGATAGAAGAGGCAAGCATCAGCAAAACCGTGGTAAACCATATGATGCTCGGTGGTAAGGGTAAGCGAGTTGCTCGGGTCAGAACTAGTGAGGAGGTGCTCTGCTGGTATTATGTGTTACAAGTGTGGGCAAGGCGGTCACAAGAGCAATGCCTGTACTACTAAGGTGAAGAGGTGTTTCCGTTGTGGCAAGACTGGGCATGCAATATCTGATTGCAAGCACAAATAAATGATATGTTTTAATTATGGTGAAGAAGGACACATTGGGAGTCAGTGTCAAAAATCGAAGAAGGCACAATCTAGTGGGAAAGTATTTGCTTTGGATGGTGATTCGTCGGGCAATGAGGACAAACTTATCAGAGGTACATGTTTCATAAATAGTACTCCTTTAATTACTATTATTGATACTGGTGCTACTCACTGTTTTATTGCTACTGATTGTGTCAAAAGATTGGGTCTTGTGTTGTCTTCTATGAATGGTACAATGGTAGTTTAAGTCCCAGCCAAGGGATCAGTGACTACTTCTCTTATATGCTTGAAGTGTCCTTTGTCAATCTTCGATAGGGACTTTATTGTTGATTTAATTGGTTTTCCGTTAAGTGGGTTGGATGTAATTCTGGGTATGAACTGGTTAGAGCATAACTATGTTCATATTAACTGTTATAATAAGTCTGTGAGGTTTTCAACTGTTGAAGAAGAAGAAGCTATTTTGGTGTCGCCTAAGCAGTTACGACAGTTGTTGAAGGAAGAAGCCCGAGATGTTTTCATTGATGGCAACATTGTCAATGGAGAATCAAGCTATAATTGATGAGTTGCAGGTGGTGCGTGAGTTTCCTGAAGTTTTTCCTGATGAAATTCCATATGTACCACTGGAACGGGAAGTTGAATTTGGTATTGATCTTGTACCTGGTACCAGACCTGTTTCTATGGCACCGTACAGTATGTCCGCATCTGAGTTGACAGAATTGAAGAAGCAGTTAGAAGAACTACTTGAGAAAAAGTTTGTCACACCAAGTGTATCGCCGTGGGGAGCTCCAGTGTTGTTAGTAAAGAAGAAGGATGGAAGCATGAGGCTTTGTGTTGATTATAGGCAACTAAATAAAGTGACGATCAGAAACAAGTATCCGCTTCCAAGAATTGATGACTTGATGGATCAATTGGTGGGCGCTAGTGTGTTTAGCAAGATTGATTTACGATCAGGTTATCACCAGATTAAAGTGAAAGATGAAGACATTCAGAAGACGGCTTTCAGGACGCGCGTTATGGACACTACGAATATTCTGTAATGCCTTTCGGTGTTACCAATGCGCCAGGAGTATTTATGGAGTATATGAACCACATCTTTCATGATTATTTGGATCGATTTGTGGTAGTGTTTATTGACGATATTTTGATTTACTCTAAGTCAGATGAAGAGCATGCAGAGCATTTTAAGACAGTGTTGCAGGTTCTGAAAGAAAGAAAGTTGTATGCTAAACTGTCCAAATGTGAATTCTAGTTGAAAGAGGTTAGCTTTCTCGGCCATGTCATTTCAAGTAGTGGCATTGCTGTGGACCCGTCTAAAGTAGATGTTGTGTTGCAATGGGAAACTCTGAAGTCAGCAACTGAGATTAGAAGCTTTTTGGGTTTGGCCGGTTATTACAGAAGTTTTTTCGAAGGATTTTCCAAGTTGGCACTTCCATTAACAAAGTTAACTTGTAAAGGTAAAGCTTTTGTGTGGGATGTACAATGTGAAGAGAGTTTTACCGAGTTGAAGAAGAGATTGACGTCGGCTCCAATTTTGACGTTGCCAAAACCAGGAGAACCTTTTGTAGTGTATTGTGATGCTTCTAAGATGGGATTAAGTGGAGTGTTGATGCAAGATGGAAAGGTTGTTGCTTATGCATCAAGACATTTGAGAATTCATGAGAAGAATTATCCTACACATGATTTAGAACTTGCTGCAGTTGTATTTGTATTGAAAATTTGGAGACACTATTTGTATGGCTCTAGAATTGAAGTGTTTAGCGACCACAAAAGTTTGAAGTATTTGTTCGACCAGAAAGAATTGAATATGAGACAACAAAGATGGTTGGAGTTATTGAAAGACTATGATTTTGGTTTGAATTTCCATTCAGGTAAAGCTAATGTGGTGGCTGATGTGTTGAGTCGAAAGACTTTACACATGTCACCAATGATGGTTAAAGAGTTGGAATTAATCGAGCAGTTTAGAGATATGAGTCTTGTTTGTGAGGCGACACATGCATGTTAAGCTAGGAATGTTGAAGATTAATAATGATTTCCTGGATAAGATCAAAGAAGCATAGAAGTTGGATGTGATACTGGTAGATTCGATGGTTGGAATTGATCAGTCTGAAACTAGTGATTTTAATGTAGATGCGCAAGGTGTGTTGAGATTCCGTGATCGGATTTGTATTCCTGATGATGCAGAGCTGAAAAGATTAATTCTGGAAGAAGGGCATAGAAGAAAGTTGAGCATTCATCTGGGAGCTACTAAAAAAGATTTGAAGAAATTATTTTGGTGGCCTGGAATGAGCGTGATATTACCGGTTTGTGTATGCATGTTTGACTTGTCGGAAGTCGGTTGAGCATCGAGCTGCAAGGTTGATACAACCGTTGGAAATTCCAGAGTGGAAGTGGGATAGTATTTCAATAGATTTCATAACTGGATTACCTAATACTGTGCGAGGGCATAATTCCATTTGGGTGATTGTTGATAGGCTTATCAGTCATTTCATTTTATACCTATTGACATCAATTTTCCTATACCGAAGTTGGCGGAAATTTATATCAGGGTGATTGTTAAGCTACACGGTGTTCAGTTGAGTATTGTGTCGGATAGAGATCTGAGGTTCACATCTGATTTTTGGCAGAGTCTACGGAATACGTTGGGCTCTAAGTTAAGGTTGAGTTCAGCGTCATCCTCAAATTGATGGTCGGCGAAGGGCGAATCAGTCATTGGAAGATTTACTGCGAGCATGTGTTCTTGAAGAGAGAGGTTCGTGGGACACTTTCCTTCCATTGATGGAATTCACATACAATAATAGCTACCATTCTAGCATCTGAATGGCACCGTTCGAAGCGTTGTGGTGGGAGGTGTAGGACTTTGTTGTGTTGGCATGAGGCGGGGAGAGGTGTACTTGGACCTGAACTAGTTTGAGAAACCACCGAGAAGGTGAAGCTTATCCGTGAAAAGATGAAGGCTTCCCAGAGTAGACATAAGAGTTATCACGAAAAGTGGAGGAAAAGTTTAGAATTTCAGGAAGGTGAACATGTATTCTTGAGAGTTCGCCCGATGCTAGGTGTTGGACGAGCATTGAAATCGAAGAAACTTACTCCTCGCTTTATTGGCCCGTATCAGATATCAGACAGAGTTGGAAAGGTTTCTTATAGGGTGGCGTTGCCACTGAATCTTTCGAATTTTCATGATGTCTTCCATGTGTCACAACTCCGGAAGTATATTCCTGACTCATGTCATAAGATTCATATGGATGATGTGCAAGTGCAGGATAATTTGACCGTAGAGACAATGCCCGTACGGATTGCGCATCGCGAGACGAAGATTTTGCGTGGAAAGGAGATTGCATTGGTGAAGGTTGTCTGGTTAGGAGCTGCTGGAGAAAACATGACATGGGAGTTGGAGAGCAAGATGTGAGACTCTTATCCCGAATTATTTTAACCAGGTAAATTTTTTAGGACGAAAATGTTCTATGTGGGGGAGAGTTGTAACACCCGTAATTAATTAAAATAATTTAATTCAATATTATTGAGTATTTTCGATTAATTCGTAATTAAGTCGAATTTGCGGGTGAATCGCTAGAGTTGAATAGTCGGGTAAAATTAGTCGGAAGGAAAATACTATTAGAATTTAATTATTATTTAGAATTATTAAATTAAATGTAGTAGATTAATTATTTAGGAGAGGAATTAGTATTTTAAGGGTATTAATTAATAAACCCAATTTAAAGTAGTGACTCTTACTAATATTGTTATTTAGTAACCATTATAAAAGGATAAAAAAACAATAAAAACAAGGGAATAACCAAAGAGAAGAACAAGTCACGTAGAAGAGAGGGAAAAAGGAGGAAAAGAGGAATAGGGTTCCTAGCAGTGTCCTTTGGCTGTCCGTGATTGACGTTTTTTCGGTTAAATTTTTGAACTCTCTTCAATCCAAAGGTAAGGGGTGGGGTTCGATTACTATAATCAATGGTATGATAATTTTTATGTGGGGTCTAGGGTTGCATAAAATTATTGTCAAAGTTGTATTAGCGATGAAATTGTGATTCTGTGTTGATCTGTATTATTATATTGCTTATGTCTGTTATGTATTCCTGTGTAAATTTATTTAGTAATGTTGAACCGTTGCTCTGTCTAGGAAAAGAAGATAAAATTTTCATTATGCAGGCTGAGGGAGGCGACCGCCCCTGGATGTAGGAAGGAAATTGAGGCGACCGCCCTACAGAGATGAAATTGGAGGAGGAATCACATGTGGGCCCCACCAGCCATAGGAGGTGGGCGCCTCAGGCCCTGGGGTGGGCGCCTCACACATGTTCCTTTTGTCTTTTGGCAGCACGTGGAGGTTGGGGAATTTATGGCTAGGCATAGTTAATTAGGACAACATGGAAACCAGTAACATAGCTTTTTTTAACTAGTTGGAAGAACATGTAACCTGTAGTGTAAATTAAATCATGCAGCAAGTAATAATAGCAGGTAAACAAACCCCTGGCAGTGTGTATATATATAGCAGGTTTGGAATTAGCAAGTTGGCAAAAATACTAGCAGCATGTAGTTTAGCAGCAACTAAATGAATACAATGGCAAAATGAAAAAAACAATAGCAGAAAGATAATTTAACAGCATTAAAAATGGTAGTAGACAGTGTGAATCTGTATATTAAAATAATCCATTAATGCAAAAAAAAACTTTGTAGTGGCAGAATTGGGTAGCAAAATTTATTTAATTAAGTAGCAGTGTTGCAGGAAGCCAAAAACAATGCGAAATTAAAGTCAAATCGCGGTAAAATTAATTACTCGAATTGGGCGAAATTTTGCAGGCGATTCAGTATATGAGTAGTTAAATAAAACTATTTCGTTTTGTTGAATTTCGCGTCGGTTCTTTGGATTTAAGTCTTGTCGAATAAGTTGTTTGTTCCCATTGGACAATCTTTGGGTCGTAGGCTTAAATGGCCAAAGTCGAAAATTGAAGTTGATTGAATTAATTTATAAGTTGCATTGTGTTGACGTTGTTAATTGTTGTTAAAGTCGAAGTTGATAGATTAAGTTGATGCGATTCATGCATGATTTAAGTTGTCGTTGTTTTAAGTTGTTGATCTTTGTAATCGTTGTATCATACATAGCATGTGCATTATTAAGTTGGCTGAATTGACACCACGTTGAAAGTTGAAGGCTTATGCCTTGTTGAATGTCTCGATAACGACATAATTTTAAGTTGAAGTTTACTCCAAATGGATCCACATGCATTTGCATTAGTCGAGTCGCATCCGAGTTGCATTTTTAAGTTGTTGTTGATTATTATGTTGTTTTGTGGGATGTTGTGTTTTATTGATTTAAGTAGTAATTATTGTATGATTCTTTACCTAATATATGAATTATCATACTTTTGCTTATATTTTCGATATCTCACCCTTTCTATTTTGTTGCCCGTTACCTTTATATTGGTAACGTGCAGTGTAAGGAGTAGAAGGTTTAGTAGCTTATGGCGTCATCGCTTTGATACGTAGCACTAGGAAATGAGCGCTTGTTTTATTTTATGTTTACCTTATTTATTACATTGAATTAAAGTTGTGATTTTGAGAAATATTAGTGGTTTTCGTTGTTCAAAGATGTTATGCTTAGTTTGCAATTATTCTGTTGAGAATCCGCTGCGGTTTGTTTTATTAAAGCTGAATTGTTGAAGACTAAATATGTTTCAAATGTTTCTTAATTACTATGTGCTATGTATCCGCTACGAATTAAGTTGTTTTAATGTTGATTTCAAGTTGTGAAAAGTGTAATGCCTCAAACTTTAAGTCGAAATTTTGGCACTCTGATTTATAAAATGTTGGGTAGAATTTGGGTGTTAATAATCACAACATTTAAAACTACATGCTTGAGCATACTTGACTACACCATACATGACTTCAACATCAACATATAAGCAAACTTGACATCATGGATAATCTTTGTCAAACCAAGAAATTTTACTTGTCGAACTAAAATTTTATCCAAAATGTTCACAAATTTTTTTGAAATGTGAAATTCTTTAATATATGAAATTTTTTAATGGAACAAGATATTTGTTGGAATTAGAGTTGTCGTAGTCTAAAGTTATATTTTCGAGCTAATTCTTTAAGGGGATTTCGCAACTACACTTACGAAAAAACCATTTTTTCTCATATTTACAAGTGAATTCATAAGTTCACTTACGAAACTTCCTTTGTTTGTATATTTTTTGTTTAAATATTATTTGGTCAATTATTAAAAATCATCAACCGAAGAGTCACTCTTTTTTACTGATCTGACGTGAAAATAACTAAAACGAAAAAGTTAAATGTCATTAAATGAATCAATTATTTCAATAATATTTCCTTCCATTTAAAATATAAGTAACATGAAATAATTTAATAAATCATGGTCAATTATTAACCCAATGAACAATCTACATTAATTGATTATGATTTATTGAATTATTTCATGTTACTATATTTTAAATTGAAAAATATTATTGAAATAATTGCTTTAATGACATTTATTATTTTTCATTTTAGTTATTTTCGTCAAATCAATAAAAACGATTCGATTAATGAATTTTTTATAGTTGGACCAAATAATATTTAAACAAATTTTAAACAGAGGAAGTTTAAATAAACTCACTGCGAATTCATCTTCGGTGGTCGTAAATACACTTACGAATTCATCTTCGAGGTCGTTCGTGTGCCTTACAATTCATCGATTTTCAAATCAACGTTTAAAATAATAAAATGTACAAAATCGGTGAATTTCAAATCCAACGTTTAAAATAATAAAGCGTACAAAATCGGATGAATTCGTAAGTGCACTTACGAAACACCTGAAAATTGAATCGTAAGTACACTTACGAAGGATATTTTGAGGTTTTAAGTGGTGTGGAAGAAATCCACTATGTTGGAAAAAATTACCTTCCTTAGAGTCTGGTACTATCAAATTTAAAGAGGTTATATTTTGGGTATTATTGTTAAATGTCTCTCAAATTTGAATCGGAACTAAATTGATGATACCGTCACCTTTTAAAAATTTAAGATGGCCATATGCTTTGTTTAATTATTTTTTAAAAAATCATAATTTAAAACAAATATGGTAGAAATTAAAATATATGGAAGATAAAAATATTTTAACTTTTATATATACCAACAAAAGTCATCATATATATTTTTTAAAAAGCGTTATGAAACTAAATAAAAGAATATTCTATTATTCATATTTTGAGTGAATGTTTCAAGTACAATATGAGTCTTATTTATAGAACATATCTAATAAATAGAAAATCAATTGTAATCTCCTAATTCATAGACATCCATAATCATACCATTTATAACACTTCTTCTTGGATGTCCATGAAGAATATGTTTCGTTAGAACCTTACTAGAAAATATTCAATGGGACAAATTTTAGTGAAGGAAAAAGAGTATAATATTGTTTGCGAGGGAACTACCTCATTACTAATCAATACAAATTATTACAAATAAGAAAGAAAATTGTAGGGAGACAATCATCCATTATTCAATAGTCTTCCTTGGATATTTGTTCAGGATATGTCTCGTTAAAACCTTACTAGACAAACCCAATGGGAAAAAAATTTAGTGAAGGAAAAAGAGTGCAATATCTTTCTAAGAAAACTTAATTTCTCCCCCTTAGCTGAACGAATTTATTTCTCCCTCTCAGCTGGACGATCATTTTTTCGACGATGAAGACCAATCTTTTGCACTAAAAGATCAGCAAGATGAACAAGTTTGTTGGAGCTTAAGTCGCCACTTTGCTTAAGATCATCGGTGAAAAATACCTTTGGAGAAATGTGTTTTATTCGATCTCCTTTAATGTAACCATATTTCGGTTGAGCAATGCATGCATTCTCTTCATATATGGTTATTGTATTTATTTTCAAAATACAAACCACAAGTATTTTGTATGTGTTGTAATAAGGATCTCGATCAAACGCATTCTCGACTTGCCTCATGTATTGCTAAAGTTCTCCATGATTAGATGAAGTTGTTGCTATTGTTTGTTTCACCGATCTCCATGAAATAGTTGTACCACCACATATAAGCAAAACCTATTTATGATCTACCATTGTGAGGATCGACAAAATTTTGCATCTACATAACTTTATTAATTGATTTGGATACCTTGGTATAAAATAAATGAAGGCTTGGAAAACACTTAGAAGGGGTTGAATAAGTGTATCTTACTTTTAGACTCTTTCACCCAAACAACAAATAAAATACTAGGGTATTTTTATCACAGTTCGTTTGACACTCAAACTACTCCAGTCCACCCGAAGGTGATTTCACCTCTCTCGAGGACTTAATACACTATAATCAGCGATTACAGTGCCTATCCAAATGGTGTGACTAACTTCCTCTAAGACTCACTAGTCCTAACCTCTCAAGAACAACGACCCAATTGGTCTTTCTTAAGGAACAAACCGCCTGACCACCATTGTGACTAACACCTCTAAGACTTAACTAGTCCTAGCCCTCTCAAAATTCGGACCCAATGGTCTTCTCAAGAACAAACCCTGACCACCATTGTGAATAACACCTCTAGAGTTAACTAGTCCTAGCCCTCTCAAAATTCTAACCCACCGGTCTTCTCGAGGAACAACTATCAAAATGTTAACTCATTGTGTGTACAAAAGTGCTAGAAAAGCTATTCTTCACCAAGTGAACTTTACAAAATTTAAGCTCAATACGGTAAACTAATTTACAAAATATATTTCTTTGTACTTGCAGCAAGTTTACTTTGGAATGACCTTATGAGTTACTAGAAGATGATGTAAAAAGTGTGATTCTCTTTGAATTGGATATTGAATAATTGTTCTTCTTTAAATGCGGTGTTGCTTCTACGTTTATGTACCTTTTGTCTTGTATGTGTTGTATATGAAGGTTCTCTTGTAAGCTCTTCTTTGAATTGTTCTGAATAATTATTTCATTGAATGTTGTTGTACAAAACTTGCGTAAGCTCTTTTAGAATTGTAGTTGTTTTCCTTCTTTGAAAATGAATCCTTAAATAATGCTTCTAGATTACTTTGTTTTCTGGCGTGTCTTGAAGAATGGAAAATGTAATAATTACTTGCTAGCTTCACGTGACTCGCTTAGCCTTTGATGTAAACACTTTCTAAATATTTCTTGGGCTGAACCACTCAAGTATTTTGTCTTCTTCTTCGCTCGTATTAACGCGGTTTTGTCTTTTGGAAGATAACGTTCATATTCAAAAGATCTTCTAAATATTTTCTCATCGAACTTCTTTTGGTGCTTCCATCGAAGTTTATTTTGCTATACGCGAGTTTACTTCTCGAAGTTGTCTTGTTCTTGCTTCTATTAGAAGTTCTATTTTTCTTGCTTATCAAAGGTTGTGCTATTCTTGCTTCTCGGAAGTTGCATTATTCTTGCTTCTATCGGAAGTTGCGTTATGCTTGCTTCTATCATAAGATACGATGTGCTTGCTTCTATTAGAAGTGTGTTGTGCTTTCTTCATCGGAAGCTTCTGTTTTGCTTATGTGTTGTGCTTACCATACGTGTTTGTTCTTCTTTTGTGTTGTGCTTGCTTCTACTTTTGTGTTGTGCTTATACCTACATGTTGTGCTTGCTTGACCGGAGTTCTATTCTCATCGAACTTCTAATACTTCATCTTACGTAAGCCTTGTTATACATCTTATTCAAAACATATTGTTGGTGCTTTTCATCGGAGGTTGCGCTTTGCTAGCTTCCATCAGAAGTTGTATTTTACTCTTTACTTCAGAAGCTTTCTAGGTAGAGTGTCTTCCAGAAGTTCTCGCTCAGAACTTCTAAAGCGTGTTTCGCTTTGGCGTGCTTTGTCTTATTCACACTTATAGAGCGTGTTTCTTTCGGCAATTCCTTTTAGCGTGCTTTGTCCAAAGTTCTTTTCTCATTAGAGCTTTTAACTTATTTTTGCTTAGTATGATATTTTCCATTTTGCACTAGAGTCGAACACCTACGAAATAAAACATTGTACACATCAGAGTATCATATTCAATTATACAAAATATTATTTTGCTTATTATCATTGAAACTTTTAATATATTATTGGGAATACATTTTGTTCTAACAAATATCATCTTCATTCATACAAAATTTATTTCATTCATACAAAATTTACTATGCTTGTTATCATTAAAATTTTTAATATATTATTAGGAATAAATTTTGTTCTACCAAATATCATATTCATTCTTACAAAATTTATTTCATTCATACAAAATTTAATATGCTTGTTATCATCAGAACATTGATATATTATTAGAAACAAACTTTGTCCTAACAATCTCCCCCTTTTTGATGATGACAAAACTATCTAGATTTTGATTTAAGAAATTTTGTATTTGTAAAAAAAATATCTCCCCCTGAGATTAATAATCTCCCCTTGAAATTAATAGTCTTCCCGTGAACTAAATATTGAAAAGAAAAAGTTGCAAGGTAGAACTTCCAGAGTTTTCTTTTCTTCGAGTTACTTCTCGAGTTTTGAGTTTTGAGTTTGCTTTGAGTTTGAGCTTCGAGTTTGACCTTCCAGAGTTTACTTTCAGAGTTTTCTTTTCTGTATCACTTAGAAGCAAAGAATGTACACTTGTATATTTTGTTAGAAATGTTTGACATTTTGTTCCAGCAACATGTTATAGTGAATTAGTTCAAAATCTCAGTTTTCTCCCCCTTTTTGTCATAATCAAAAATTCATTTTATGTATAAAAAAATGTAGAGTGATACGAAATTCTGATGACTTTAAAAAATATAGTTACTGAAGGTTTGTCACAAACCAAAATATTAAAAAATTTAAGTTCAAAGTAGTCATCACACATAAGTATGTTCTGACACTGGAGGGATTTCTTGAGATTTTAAAAAAATCAACAGTTACTAAGAATTTCTTGTCAATAGCTAACACGTATGTTTAATTAACCTATCAGAAGCTTTTGAACACGTGTTCAACTTCTGGGTTACAGCGTTACAACTGTTTTACTATAATGAACTTATGACCATAATCAGAACTTGAAACGTTTGAAGGTTTCAGAACTAGATATGGTTTCTAACTTAACTTCTCTTCTCACTTCTGAAGAGTTAATTAATTAGATGTTCATTTAACACAGTACTTCTGACAAAAATTGATATTGAACAGAGTTTTATTAAGGGCAATTTTCCATACTTAAATTTTTCAAAATAAATTTAAATCTATCTTTAGAAAGTGGTTTTGTGAAAATGTCAGCCCATTGATGGTCTGTATGAACAAAGTTTAAATTTAAAATTCCTTTCTAAATATAGTCCCTAATGAAATGATGCTTAATTTCAATATGTTTTGCCTTTGAGTGTAAAATAGGATTTTTAGAAAGGAAAATAGCAGAAGTACTGTCACAGAAGATAGGAATCTTACTCTCATACAAATGATAATCTTCCAATTGACTCTTCATCCAGGCATATGGTACTACAACCGCAACAACGTATTCTTACATTGTTGAAAGATCTATAGTGGCTTACTTCTTATTGTACCATGAGATCAAGTTGTTGCCCAGAAATTGACAAGTTTCAGAAGTACTTTTACGTTCCACTCTATCTCCAGCGAAGTCAGCATCACAAAATCCTACTAAATTGAAATCTTTGGATTTTTTGTAACATAGACCAACATTAGTAGTACCTTTCATATACCTTAAAATTCTCTTAACAACATTTAAGTGAGATTCTCTAGGATCTGATTGGAATCTAGCACATAAACATACACTAAACAGAATATCTGGCCTAGATGCAGTTAGATATAGAAGAGAGCCAATCATACCTCTGTAGAGATTTTGATCTACCTTCTTACTTACCTCATCTTTTCCCAAGATGCATGTGGGGTGCATTGGAGTCTTAGCTTCTTTACTTTTCGACAATGGAATTTCTTGAAGTTCTTTTACATACTTTTTGATGTATGTAGGTACCTTGAGCATTGATTGATTTCAATTCCCAGAAAGAATTTTAACTCCCCCATCATGCTCATCTCAAATTACTGCTGCATGGACTTAGCAAATTCTTTTCCAGAGAGACATTAGAAGTTCGAAAATAATATCATCAACGTATATCGACAAATTAAAATGTCATTTTAAAGATTTTCGAATAAGGTTGTGTCTACTTTCCCTCTGGTAAAATCTTTTCTAGAAGAAACTTACTAAGGCCTCATACCAAGCTCCGGGAGCTTGTTTTAAACCATAAAGATATTTTTTAATTTAAACACATATTCGGAAATTTTGAATCTTCAAATCCGGGAGGTTGTAGAACATAAACTTCTTCTTCTATATATCCATTTAAATATGCACTTTTAACATCCATTTGATATAAAGTAATACTATTTTGTACAACAAAGGAAATTAATAATCTAATGGATTCTAACTTGCAATGAAGCAAAGGTTTCATTATAATCAATACCTTCTGTGACTATACCCTTGTGCGACCAGATCGTGCTTTGTTTCGACAACTTCTCCTTGCTCATTTAGCTTGTTTCGAACACCCATTTTGTTCCAATAATGTTAAATCCTTTTGGTTTTGGAACTAAATCCCATCGTCATTTCGGAGAATTGGTTGAGTTCTTCTTCCACAGCTATAATCCAATCATTATCTTCGAGCTTCATCTATAGAATTTGGTTCAATCATGGAAACTAGTCCAACGGTGATTCTTCATTTATTTTAAGGGTGGATCTAGTTTGGATAGGGTCATTTTCTTTCCAATAATGACATCTTACGGATGAAATGATTCTTGGATATTTTACGTGGAGTTTCTTGAGAGGTTATGACGTTGTTCAAATTTATTGATCGAACTTACGGGTGGCGCTTCTGCGAGTCTCTAGAAGTTGACAATTGCACTTTTGTGTTTTCCTTGTTCCGTTCCGTCGAGTTTGGCAATTGTACTTTTGTACCGCTTTATTTTCAACTTGCTTTGGCATTTCTTGTGAAGCTTATAATCAAATTTCTTAACAATTCTTCTTATTACGAAGAGATGTTAATTTGAACATTCATAGAAAATATATGTCTTTATGTAGAAGATAAGTCTTACACTCATCGAGAATATAATCTTACGGTTGAATTATTTTATCCGAGCTTCTACAAATGCAACTTCGAGTTGTACTCTTATTTTGTTTCTTGAAGTTGACAATCGCACTTTTGTTCAATTTTCACGGTTCGAGTTTAGAAAATTATGCAACTTCGTGTGATCTTACGCTCTGTTTCTTGAGAGGTTTATTCTGAACTTCTATGCCATTCCCATAGTTCCAGGTGAATATTTCCTTCGGTTACCTTTAAGTTCGAACATGGAACATAAACCTTTTCCCATCATGTCTAGCTACCATCCGAGTCGGTGCTAAGGTTGGTGTTTCAACGTCACCTTTTAGAATATCTGCATAGATAATTTTTCTTTTGGTACCCATATCCTTCTGGGTCCTTTCGGGTTAGAAGTTATAAGGTTCTGTTTGAACCTTGGTTTAACATAAAAACTTTCAGAGTGTGACATGTATTTAATGTTGTGTGTGTGACCAAATTCAAATTGTTTGTATAAAGGTTTGTACATGATTTGCATTTCATCAACAGATTTTGGTTTATATATTTCTTTCCCTCTGGGGGCTTTATATCCTAAACCTTTTCTATTGTTTTTGGAAACTCCATAAATCATAGAAGCCATTTTGCTTTTGTCTATGCTTTTAGCTAAAAACTTCTGAAAACTGTAGTCATATTCTTTCAAAATATTTTTTGAACTTGAAGCATCTTCTAAGCTGGGAATTTTTTGAGAATTTTGAAAATCATTTTTAAGTTTAATATTATTTTCTTTCAACTCAGAATTTTCTAACTTAAGTTGTTCAATTTCAAATACAAGATTCTTTCTGAGTTTCTTGTATTTAATTTTGAGTTGACTATAATTTTCCAGAAGTTTTGACAGACTATCTTCTAACTCATTTCTAGTAAGTTCAGAAAATACCTCTTCTGACTCTGAGTCAGAGGCAGAGTCATCTGCTGTAGTTGCCATGAAAGCAAGTTTTGCACGTTCATCGTTTGACTCAGTTTCAACTTTAGAGGATTTTGAGTCATCCCACGTGGCCATCATTCCTCTTCTCTTTTCAAACTTTTTCTTTGGTTTTTCTTTTTGAACGTTGAAGCATTCGCTTCTGACATGTCCCATTCCTTTGCATTCATAGCATTGGATGCTTCTCTTGCTGAACCTCTTATGTCGGAAGATTCACCTTTATCCTCGGATATTTTGTGGTTCTTGAATTTCTTTTCCTATATTTCCACATTTTATTTATCCTTCGGAGATCATAGATAATTTATCTTTTGGCTCGAATCTTGAAACTTCCATATTCTACGAAAAGTATTAACGTTAGAATTTTTGTAGATTTTAATGCAATTGACTTACCATTTTTCTGGGTTCAAATTCATCCACTTCGATCTCATGACTTCTTAGGCGCTAATAAGTTCTTCTAGGGAGATTGCATTTAGATCTTTTACACTTTGAAGGCGGTCAATCTTAGGGTAGGCTTCTAATGATCTTCTACATGATCTTCTTTACATGGTCAATTTATATAGCCTTTGTCCAACTCTTAGACTATGAGTTAGATTTTAGAACCTTGAGACATAGCCTCAATTGATTCACCTTCTTCCGCTTAAATGCCTCGTACTTACGGATCGGTGCGGAGCCTTAGTTTCCTTAACTTGAGCGTTCCCTTCATGTGACATTATGGTGATTCAAAATGTCATATCTGTGTCTTTATTTGTGATTTTTCATACTTTATTTTTGATATAGCACTTAACAGAATGCTTTTGGCCTTGTGGTGATTTTTGTAATCAATCTTTTGTTGTTTCTCCATAGATTTTCTATCTATTTTGTTTCCTTTTGCATCCACTGGATGTTTGTAACCATCCAACACCACATCCCATAGATCAGGATCATAGCCTGAAATAAAACTTTCCAGTCTATACTTCCAATATGTAAAATCTTCTCCATCAAACATTGGATCTTTTGCATTGTTGTTTTCTGTTTCCATCTTGTGTTCTTCCTTTCTGGATCTTTATTTGACACGGTTAAGTGTTTGCACCCAGAACCAAGAGCTCGATGCCAATTGAAGGCTTGGAAAAACACTTAGAAGGGGGGGCTTGAATAAGTGTATCTTACTTTTAGACTCTCTAACCCAAACAATAAATAAAATACTCAGGTATTTTTATCATGGTTCGTTTGACACTCAAACTACTCCAGTCCACCCGCCAAGGTGATTTCGCCTCTCAGCGAGGACTTAATCCACTATAATCAGCGATTACAGTGCACTACCAACCGGTGTGTCTAACTTCCTCTAAGACTCACTAGTCCTAGCCTCTCAAGAACACCGACTCACTAGTCTTTCTCAAAGAACAAACCGCACAACCACCATTGTGACTAACACCTCTAAGACTTAACTAGTCCTAGCCTTCTCAGAATTCGACCCAACCGGTCTTCTCAAGGAAAAACCGCACAACCACCGTTGTGACTAACACCTCTAAGACTCAACTAGTCCTAGCCCTCTCAAGAATTCTGACCCAACCGGCCTTCTCAAGGAACAACTATCAAAATGTTAACTCTGACTGACTGTGTACAAAAGTGCTTCTAGAAAAGCTATTCTTCACCAAGTGAACTTTACACAAAATTTAAGCTCAATAAAGTAAACTAATTTACAAAAGATGTTTCTTTGTACTTGCAGCAAGTTTACTTCGGAATGACCTTCTATGAGTTGCTAGAAGATGATGTTCATACAGAAGCGTGATTCTCTTTGAATTGGATATTGAATAATTGTTTTTGTTTCGTACAGTGTTGCTTCTATGTTGATGTACCTTTTTGTACTGTATGTGTTGTATATGAAGATTATTTTGTAAGCTCTTCTTTGAATTGTTGCTGAATAATTATTTCATTGAATGTTGTTGTACAGAACTTGCGTAAGCTCTTTTAGAATTGTAGTTGTTTTACTTCTTTGAAAATGAATCCTTAAATAATGCTTCTAGATTCTGCCAGTTGCCTATAGCATGTCTTAAAGAATGGAAAAGGTAATAATTACTTGCTTAGCTTCATGTGACTCGCTTAGCCTTTGACGTAAACAGCTTTCTAAATATTTCTTGGAAGTTGAACCACTCAAGGATTTTGTCTACTTCTTCGCTCATGTTAACATTACTGGCAGTTTTTGTCTTTTGGAAGATAACGTTCATATTCAAAAGATCTTATAAATATTTTGCATATCAGAACATCTGGTGGTGCTTCCATCAGAAGTTTATTTTGCCTGCTTCTGTCAGAGTTTACTTCTATTAGAAGTTGTGTTGTTCTTGCTTCTATCAGAAGTTGCGCTGTTCTTGCTTCTATCAGAGGTTGCGTTGTTCTTGCTTCTATCAGAAGTTGCGATGTTCTTGCTTTTATCAGAATTTGCGTTGTTCTTGCTTCTCGAATTTGTGTTGTGCTTGCTTATCGAGCTGTGCTTGCTTCTATCAAAAGCTGCGTTGTACTTATACATGTTGTGCTTACTTCTGCTTCTATGGTGTGCTTGCTTCTGCTTCTATGTTGTGCTTGCTTCTGCTTCTGTGTTTTACTTGTTTCTACTTTTGTGTTGTGTTTGCTTCTATACATGTTTTCTTGCTACTTACGTGTTGTGCTTGTACATACGTGTTGTGCTTGCTTGACCGAAGTTCTATTCTCATCGAACTTCTAATACTTCATCATCTCTAAGCCTTGTTATACATCTTATTCATAACATATTTTTGGTGCTTTTCATCGAAGCTTTCTAGGTAGCGTGTCTTCCGAATTTCGCTCGAGAACTTCTAAAGCGTGTTTTTCTTTGAGCGTGCTTTGTCTTATTCACACTTCTAACGTGTTTCTTTCAGCAATTCCTTTTAGCGTGCTTTGTCCAAAAGTTCTTTTCTCATTAGAGCTTCTTCAACTTCGCTCGGCATGATATTTTCCATTTTGCACTAGAGTCATAACACCTTACGAAATAAACATTGTACACATCAGTATCATATTCAATTATTCTAAAATTTATTTTGCTTGTTATCATTAAAAATTTTGATATATTACTAGGAATAAATTTTGTTCTAACAAATATCATATTCATTCATACAAAATTTATTTCATTCATACAAAATTTATTATGCTTGTTATCATCAAAACTTTTAATATATTATTAGAAATAAATTTTGTTCTAACAAATATCATATTCATTCATACAAAATTTATTTCATTCATACAAAATTTATTATGTTTGTTATCATCTAAACATTGATATATTATTAGATACAAACTTTGTTCTAACAATAAACTCATGTCTATTGTACTTCTACGGTAGCGAAGTATACATTTAATTATGTTCCAATGTCTTCGTATAGGTGAAGAATTGTATCTTGCTAATCAATTAATAGACATTGATATATCTATGTCTCTATAAATAGGAAGATAAATCAGTGTTTGAATTACACTGAGATATGGTACTTCAAGAATAATTAGTTTTCATCTTCTTCTCGAGGTATAAAATAATCTTCTACACGTTCAACGATCTAACATCATTGGGGTACATGACATACGAGAATTGTCCATATACAAATGTTTTAGCACTTATTCTACATACCATATGATATTTGTCTATATAGAAACATTTTAACACTTTTCTATATAACCTTCTTGGTGTATGAAAGTTCTATTGTATAAATGTTCATTTAGTAATGACTTTTTCTTTAGTCCTTCATATCAAATAGTTTCCTTAAACAATTTATAGATTTTGAAAACTCTTCAGGAGTTCCAATAATATTTATGTCATCTACATAGACAAATATTATAGAAAATTATTCTCTAGAACTTTTCATAAAAATATAAGGACTTATGGACTTATTTGTATACCTCTCTTAGCAAATATTCATCGAGACAACTATATCACTTGTGTCCATATTATTTTAGCCCATATAGATACTTATTCAATTTTATGTTCTTATCAAGTGAACCATACAAATAAGATTTTACAACATCCATCATGTTCAAATCAAGTATTTCATGTGCTATAAGCCTAATTAATTATCTAAACTTAATAGAATCCACTACAAGTGGATATGTTTCATCAAACTCGATCTTAGGTCTTTGTGAAAATCATTGAAAAAAACATCAAGCTTTATTTTCACCCTTCTTATTTTGCTTTTCACAAAAACTCATTTATATCAAATTGGCTTCACACCTCGAGGTATTCGGACTACAAGTCCAAAAATGTTCCACTTTTAAAGTGAGTTTAATTAGTCTTCAATTGAATCTGTTTATTTTGGCTAGTTCTCCATTTTTCTGTAATCTTGGATAGACTTTGATTCATGATCTATTTATTTTGGTCAATTCTCAATGTGTACAATCTTGGATAGACTTTGTTTCATGATCCACATTATTGTTTATCATCTTTAGCTATATTATATACAAATACATTGCCAATGTTGACTTTATTTGATTATCTTAATTTTGGTTCCATTATATTTCATCAATGACATATTTTATCGAGATCTCTTTATTTCATATTTCAAGTACTTGATTAGTTCTTGGGCGGAAAATAAATTATGTCAACATTCTTTTACAATTTTCATGTCCTCACTTGGGTCATCTTTAACTTTAGTTTTTTTCTTGGTAGAGTACTTTTAATATTGGAAATGACTTTCCTATCACGCTTTAGGGAATGCTACAATCATTTTCAATATTTGATTGTCCAATAGGAAAATTCACTTTGAGTGGAGTATTAGCGGTGATAATTTGTTTCATAAATTTTTCAAATGAATTGTGTTTTGAACTTTGAGGATCAAAATAATATAATAATATTTTATTTCAAATTGTACATTGAACTTCAGGTTCACCCTTTGAGTTGCTTATTCTCTCCCCCTAATATTGGGAAAATTAATTTATCAATTGATAATCAGCCTACTGGGCTTCAAGCACATATCCTATAACATCCCTATATATTTTAATCCCAAGTATGAGTATGTATATGTAATAAGAGAGATTAAGTGGCTAGTTAGAACCAAAGGAGTTTGGTTGGTTATGGAGCAAATGGAATTTTTGTATTTGTGACATGGTTGGAGGGCACTATGGCCATTAAACATAAATTGCATGGAATCATAAGGCATTCTTTGGTGGAATAGTGACACAAATCAGATTTTATGGAGAGAGAGAGAGAGAGAGAGAGAGAGAGAGAGAGAGAGAGAGAGAGTTATATTCTTCATTTTGAACCTCCATTTTGTATTCCACGAGCAACTCCACTAATCGGGTAATAACTACGCTCGTAACTCTGTTTAAGTTCATACCAAAATTTTTGGAAAGCTTACGAAATTATCTTCAATTTGATAAATGATTTTGTGATCATAGATTCTATATTGAAGGAGAAAATCGTGTTTGAAGTTGATGTGTTCTTGCTTAAATGGAAGAAAAGGGTGTTACATAATTGTTGATGATGAAGGTGAAATCTTGACCAAGATGGAAGTTCTATTCTTTGCAAGGATAACAACTAAACCTCCATAGGTGAGTTCCATTAGATAGAACTTGGGGTAGGAATGTGGAATTTGTATGAAATTTCATATTTGGAGAAATATATGATTATGGGTTAGAGTGAGACATACTTGATGCATGTGTGATAAATTGATGAAAATGTGTTTCTTCTTGTCCTTATATGCCATGGGTCGTTAATGCATGTTGGGGTTTGAATTAGGATGGATTAGGATGGAAAAATGATTTTATAATCCCAAATTCGTGTTTACGTACTATCATGTTAAACAACAAACTACGTGTCCGCTTAGCGAATTCCGTAAATGCGTAAATTATTATTTCACTAAAATAACCATAATTTGAGTTCTACAATTCTAAGCGAGGCACAATCAAAAATATTGGAAAGGTATTTTAACACTCCAATTTAATATGCTTAGACATCACGCCCTTGACTCAATTATGAAATATGTCACATAAATTTTGTGATGCATGATGCTAATTAAGTATAAATGAGCTTAGAAAATGGCGATACATGTGATTCTTTGTGTTCGTTTCATCTATCTTTGTCAACCTTGGATATATATATGCTATATGATCTATTGAAATGATGTAGGGTAGAATTGATTGTGTGAAACAAGATTAATTCACTTTATGGCTTTACGAGTTTTCCATTTCACCACATGGTTCGCGTTGCGACAGTTTGAGACGGAAAAAGAATTTCTCGCTTCTATCTCGCATAGCGGATCGAGGTTTCGCTATTGGTTAAGCAGAGAACATCCTTATGCGGAATTGTAAATTTTCCCTTGAGTGCAGTTCCATTCCGTGTTAGGAACCGAATGCCTCTTTAAATGCGTGTGATGCCAACTTATGCTACTTGTATGTATGTATGCTTAAGAAATACATTATGTTGAAAATTCTATGATGTGATCCATTGGTACTTGGTTTTGTTGTTCGGATGAACACTTGGATGTTGCTTAATGCATACTTGATGAGAATGATCTTATGTATACTCATCATGTATGTTGTGATATTTTATGCATTAACGAATACACAATGGGAATGATTTGTTGTATATTCATCACGTATGTCAATATTATTGTGTATTTGTGCATGTTGGGATCTTTGTGATATTGCATCGATAGTCCTACATGTGAGAATGATCGGTGTATACTCCTTGGATGGGATAAGATTAATGTCATACCCTTGTGCAGTGCAAAGACCTCCTCGATGGGAATGATCTAGTGTATACTCATTGGTGGTAAGGGACAACTGGGCATAGTCACCGCTCTCAATGGGAATGATCTGGTGTATACTCATTGATCGATGAAAGATATGTGGGTACTCGATGAGAATGATCTGGTGTATACTCATCGTGTTATCGGGAGAATATGGATATCGATGGGAATAATCTAGTGTATACTCATCGTGTATCGAGGAGATGCTAGTTCTCGATGAGAATAATCTGGTGAATACTCATCGTGACATGGGGAAAAGCATTCTCTAGCAGGAAGTCACTGGACGTTTGCTTAGTGAGGTTGTGATGCCATATAGGTAAGGTCACTTGATTACTCACCCTAATGATGCCACATAGGCAATATCATTATGCCCTCGCCAATGTATTGGTACAATTAAATGTCGGTTGTATTAACAAGTGCATACTTCTTTGTTTTGGTTGTGTATGATTTTCTTGGTTACCTCATTGGATAGTTATGGGACTTCCAATGGTGGTGTACCCTGTTTTTTATTTACCCATTGTGAGATAAAACCAGTTCTCGGTGAATCGTTTTGATGAATGTACCACCAGAGGCAGTGAACCCATAATATGGGGAACTCAAGATTTATTAATCTCACCCCAATCCTCTTATTATTTTTGAGGAGCAGGTTATAGATACAAGGATTGCTAGATGATCGATTTGAAGACAAGGGTGAGCAAATGGCGGGAAGACCTCAATAGATTTATCTTTCCATTTTGCATTGGTGGAGACAAGTTGATTGTATATATTATGATATTTGAGTTGTGTTGTATGAGATTTTAATTTCTTGTCTTTTCTAGCTATTTGTATGTTCTTGTACCAAAATAACATCCTTGCATATTATTCTAGACGTATATATGCGAGGTGTTACAATTGGTATCGAGCGATTCGATTCTTGTCCACTGCCATGAAACATCAAAAAAATATTTTCTCCTCATAGGTGTGTTTTGTTAGCTGATTTATACTATCATAGTATTGGATGTTGAGACCGTCCACCTTACTAACTACATATCGATGGATAAGATCACGGTGGAGCCACCACGAGGATGTGTAAGATCAGCGACTTGAGATGATGTAGTAGAAACTTGTTGAGTTGGGAGAAGTGTTGGGACTGTTGAGCATAAATGGAGAATTTGGCGCAAACTAGTTGTGCCGAGCTGTCGGTGAGTTTAAGACCAGGTTTTCGAGATTCGATTGGGCGTATTGAGACTTTCTCTGGATCCCGGTAGCAATGGAGGAAATTTCATGAGGCACTTGAGTAGGATTATAATACGGGAATTCAAAGATGGAGTGGAGTTTGAAACTATTGGGAATTCACTATTCAATCCTGGTGCCAATGGCGGATATGACTTAGAAACCTATTGGATGAGACTTTTGGAGAGTTTGAGTGGAGGAATCAAATTTTCTGGTTACTCTGGGATGATCAGTACTTGGATAAGAAAGGTGTTACACTCTAAATCATTTTGATATGTCGTAAGACGAGTGTGGGTTACTCAGTAAAGGATTGATAGGAAGAGTAAAGGGGGTGATCTCTAATTGGGAGAATATTTGACACCCGATTAGGGGAATGGCTACTATATCTTCGTTCTTGCTAATATGTTATTAAGTCCTAGAACTACGCTAGGCGACAACTAAAGCAAGTGAAAGCGGGAAATATTGGAACCTAATTTTCTTGCTAGTTATGATTCTTAAAACCCCGAGTGATGCCATAAAACTACACTTGGTGTTGGGCAGTTAGATAAATGGAAACTAGTGTCTTTTTAAAGCATCCACAGGATGATCGAAATTGTATCAACTATTTGGAACCATAGTATTCCTATATGAAGAGTTATCCTTAAATTTCTTATGCATGCATTGTGCAAGTGAGTGCGTGCATGTCATAGCAATTGAACCAAATTCTTATCCATTACGATCTAGCTTGTTACTTAAGTCGTAAACCTTGAGCATGGTGCTCTTAGGTTCTAGCATCCTAAGGAGCGTGGTGGAAGAAATAGAGGAACGATGACCTTAGTGGAGGCTGTTTAGGAATTTTTCGTAGTGACTATGGGATATGGGTGGAGATTGTTATACACTATTGGGTAGTTTACGTGAGCACATGGCCTCGGAGTTGGACCACCATGTTAGTATTACCATACAAGTATAACATCACAAGGTCTCTATTGTACACGAGATCTGACAGATGTGGGACAGTGTTGACCCATAGCTTAAGGTAAGTTTTTGATTGGTATTTGTGAGTCGCAGACTCGAACTCTCTTTAGGTAGGTGTAACGAGAATTCATATGTTGTGTCAGGTAGTAGTGAACTATCAGGTGATAATGGGATGGATCAAGTTCCGATACTACACTTATAAGGACATTGAGTGGTCATAACCGCATAGTCGATGTCGGATGATACCTTGTAGATGTTTCTTGTTTCGTGAAGTGGTAAGTGGCGAGTGTGCATGAATGCCAAAGGTGGGCCGATGCGAACTTTTATACCTTGATCACCATGTTGTGTGAATACTCTGTAACCTAAGTGATCATTGTTGGAATAGACAAAACCTATCTTGAGTTAGCCCGATGTGAGATGTATCTAGGGATATCGTAGACCCTTAGGCGTGAAGAAATTTCGGTCTCGATGAAAAAACATATTGGATTTAGAGTGTCAAGAAATTCCATAATGGGGATATTTGAAGCATGGAGTTTGATTCCTTGCGTTGTGGTCGCTCTAGACATTAGAAATCTGCATATGGGAGCATGACCGAGATAGTCGGTTTAAATTAGTTTCGAACAATGAGGCATTGCAATAAGATAATCCTAGAAGCATCAAGAAGGAAACAGAGTTTGCAACAAGTATAAGAAAGATCATGAGGTTGTGCAGGTATGGGACTGCATGGTTGAGGGGAGGCGTATATGGAATTGTATTGGTTTGTAGGGTTAGTCGGTGGTCGGACTAAAATTTGGGACATTACGAACTTCATTAGACAACTACATGGAAAAGTATAATTACGAAAGTATTATTGCATCGGTTAATTCACATGAGTTAACAAGGTGTTGTCATACTAAGAGTATGAAGTTGTGTGGTTTGGGAAGGAAAATGGAAGTTGTCAGTGTTATCATAGTAGTTGTACGATGTGGAAGTCGATGGAATAAATGAACTTGTATTCATTAAGCGTTTGAATTTAGACATTCTAAAACCGAGGTGAGTAACTAAGTTATATTTGTGGACCTAGCCAAAACTAATGAAATCAGTAGTGATCTTGTTTTGGAATTACTCAACCTCGAGAACCGATCTATGTTAAGAGTGTTTAAGACTCTAGAAAGTATCATGATTAGAAAAATTCCAAGAAATGATTGTTGTTATTTAAGGAATCGAGCAAGCGTAGTAGAGTAATGGAATCAAGCGTGATGTAGTGGAAGTGTAATTTGGTAGGTTCGATAAATGTGTGAGAGTTGAGATCAGTGGCGCAACACATGAAAGTAGAACGGATAAAGTTGTAGTAGGTGTAAGTGGAGTACTTGTGAAAATTGTTTGAGTGAAAAGACCATCCCAATAAAAACTCTCGAAATGTTTTGTTTATCCGTCTCTCAAGGATCCACCGTAATCTAGAGAGTCTTGTTGATGGATCGACATAAGCGAGACAATGTGGTTTCTATGTGATAAGATATTCTAGAGGCAGTGGTTGTACTTGTGAGTATTGAGAATTAAATGAGAAAGGGTTTTGTTTAAAGTATACTTTCGTGCTGCGTCTTGTGCATTTATGAGCGTGCGAAGACTTGGGCGATGGTTGTAGGTCAGTTAGAATTGGATTTTCTGACGAGGACGTTGTGTGAAGTTGAAGAAAGGATTGAAGTAAGTTTTGTGTTACGAATAAGATAAATTGAAGCAAGTCGGTTTAAGCGTACAAAATTATAAGTCGACACCAAGAGATTGAAAAGCATCTGTATGACATTTTTGGGCGTGTGGAAGAATCTGAATGTTGTCATTAGAGGCGTTGCAACAAATATGTATAAATTCGAGGTAATTCAAGTAAACAATGAAGAGGAAGTGAAGTTTAGTGTCATGTGTTAAACAAGGATTAGCTTGGCAAACATTGAGCATGAGGAATGCCGGACCAAAATGGATTGCCAAGGATTACGGAGCAATCAAACTCGATGTGAGTGGGTCCAAGTTGAAAACCTCGAGAAATTAATTTCCAAGCAAGTTTGAACAAAGTATCGGAAGAATGTATTGTGAGGCGACTAAGGCTTATAGTCGATTATTGGGGCAGGCGTAGCAAAGAGTGGAGTTTTCTTGGATGGGCGACTTCTAGATGAAGTCGAAGATTTTAACCAATGGAGGAATGTAAGGAATCTGTCCCCATTGGAAGAAGACATGTGGAACCTGTTGTCAAGAGAGAGAGAGAGAGAGAGAGAGAGAGAGAGAGAGAGAGAGAGAGAGTTATATTCTTCATTTTGAACCTCCATTTTCGTATTCCATGAGCAACTCCCACTAATCAGGTAATAACTCTCTGCTGGTAACTCCGTTTAAGTTGATTCAAGACTTTTTCGAAAGCTTACGAAATTATCTTCAATTTGATATATCATTTTGTGATCATAGCTTCTATATTGAAGGATAAAATCGCATTTTAAGTTGGTGTGTTCTTGCTGAAAATGGAAGAAACTGGTGTTACGGGATTGTTGATGATGAAGGTGAAATCTTGACCAAGATGGAAGTTTTATTGCTGCAAGGATAACATCTAAACCTCCTTAAACCAAGATGATTTCCATTAGATAGAACTTGGGGGTAAGAATGTAGAATTTGTATGAAATTGCATATTTGGAGAAATTGTACGATTGTCGGTTAGAGTGAGACATACTTGATGCATGTGTGATAAATTGATGAAAAATGTGTGTTTTACTGTACTTATATGTCGTGGATCATTAATACATGTTTGGGGTTTTAATTAGGATGGAAAAATGAGTGTTAGAATCCTAAATCCGTGTTTCTACCCAAGTTAAACTTAGCGAATTCGTATTCATAGCGAATTCTGCGGTGCACCAAATTATTATATCACTAAAATGACCATAATTTGAGTTCTACAACTCGAAGCGAGGCACGATCAGAAGGATTAGAAAGGTATTTCAACACTCTTATTTAATATGCTTAGATATCATGCCCTTGACTCAGTTATGAAATATTTTACATAAATATTATGATGCGTGATGTTAATTAAGTATAAATGAGCTTGAAAATAGAGATAGATATGTGATTCCTTGTGTTCGTTTCATCCTATGTTGTCAACCTTGGATATTTATGTGCTATATGATCTATTGAAATGATGTAGGGTAGAATTGGTTGTGTGAATCAAGATTAATGCACTTTATGAATTTTACGAGTTTTCCATTTCACAACATGATTCGTGGCAACAGTTTGGGACTAAAAGGAATTTCTCTTATATCTCGTATATTGAATCGAGGTTTCACTATAGGTTCGCTTAGCGAACATCCTTATGCATAACTATATATTTCCCCTAGAGTGCAGTTCCATTCCATGTTGGGAACCGATGCCTCTTCCGTTTGTGATGCCAACTTATGATCACTTATGGTACTTGTATATATGTATATGCTTGAGAAATGCATTATGTTGAAAATTCTATTATGTGATCCATTGGTACTTGGTTCCGTTGTTCGGTTGAACATCTGGATGTTGCTTACATACTTGATGGGAATGATTTGATGTATACTCATCTTGTATGTTGTGATATTTTGTGAATTAACGAATACACAAGGAATGATTTGGTGTATACTCATCGCATATGTCGATATCATTGTGTATTTGCACATGTTTGGATCTTTGTGATATTGCATTATCGGCCTCACATGAGAATGATCTGGTGTATACTCCATGGATGGGATGAGATTAATGGCATACCCTCGAGCAATTGCATTAGACCTCCTTCAATGGAAATGATCGGTGTATACTCATTGATGGAAAGGGACATCGGGGCATATTCACGCTCACAATATGAATGATCGGTGTATACTCATTGATAGGTGAAAGATATACGGGTACTCGATGGGAATGATCTGGTGTATACTCATCGTGTTACTAGAAGAATATGGATGTCGATGGGAATGATCTAGTGTATACTCATCGTGTATCAAGGAGATGCTAGTGCTCGATGGGATGATCTGGTGAATACTCATCGTGACATGGGGAAAAGAATTCTGTAACAGAAAGTCACTGGACGTTGGCTTAGTGAGGTTGTTATGCCATATAGGTAAGGTCACTTGATTACTCACGCTAATGTTGCCATGTAGGCAATATCATTGGGCCCTCGCCAGTGTGATGGTACAATCGAGGTAATCACTTGTATTAACAAGTGCATACTTGTTTGTTTTTGGTTGTGTCTGATTTTCTTTGTTACCTCATTGGATAGTTATGGAACTTCCAATGGCGGTGTACCCTTGTTGTGTATTTGCACCCAGTCGTGAGATAAAATCCAGATTCTCAGTGAATCTGTTTTGATGCGTGCACCCTATAGAACCGAGTGAATCCGTAAGATAGGGGAACTCACTAAGATTTAGTCATCTCACCCCCAATACTCTTATTATTTTTCAGGAACATGTTATAGATAGAAGGATTGCTAGATGGTTGATTTGAAGACAACATGCGAGCAGATGGCAAGAATACCTCATTAGATTTATCTTTCCGTTGTGCATTATTGAAGACAAATTGATTGTATATATTATGATATTTGAGTTGTGTTGTATACGGTTTAAATTTCTTTACTTTTCCAGCTATTTGTATGTTCTTGTACCAAAATTAAAATTACTGCATATTATTCTAGACGTATATGTATGGAGTGTTACATATCCAATTATCATACCAAGATAAACCTCACATATGATATTCATATAAAATGAATTTTCTCAACATTATTTCAAAACTCATCTTAGCGTACTTTATTGGAGCAATTGAATAATCACAACACATCCAAAAGTTTACTTAGATGAGGCTTATTAGGTTATTAGCCTAAAATAATATGTAAGTTAATGGGAGAATTAACATGTACTAACTTGTTGGCTTAATACGAATAAATATCTTAATATCATACTTTGTGTGTTTGAATATCTTATTTAGAATTGATAATCTATAAGTATCACCCACATGCTTAACTTTAGACGTCTAAAGAATGGATCCTCAAGTCCATTTTTATGAACATATGCTACATGGCATTCAATGTCAATTTTAATAACATATGTGATACTTATCAAGAAATTTCTGAAAACTCCAGATAATAAGATCTGACTCTAATTAGTTGAGAAAACAATTTCACAAACTTACGGTTGTGACTTATGAACATATGCATGATCTTTTAGTCGATGCAACAATTAATGTCATAAAAACTCAATTTCTCAAATTTGCATTTAGGAACACTCAAATTTTGTTTGATTGAAGAAACTTCAGGTTCTTCAAAACTAGTTCTCTCATCATAATACACTTGAGATGACTCAATCAATTTTACCAACAACACACTTAAGTGTGATTTGTAAACTTCTAGTTTACAATAATTTATATGATTATATTCTTATAATTTGTTTCCAATCTATAATAAATAATAAAATAATTTGTATAAAATATGCTCATAAAAATTGATGGCATACAATTTAATTACAAATTACACATCTAAACCTTTTTTTTTTATAAATTTTGATAATACCCATAAATTAATAATATTCAATTTTGAAACAAATATTTGTCGATCTTAATAAATTTACAGTCAAAAAGATTTTTTCTACTTATATATATGTCATATAAACTTAATGTCCATTATGAGAATTAAATAGAATAAATCATTATATTATAGAGAAAGAAATCACTATTAAATTCTAAATATTATCAAATAAAATAAATTATCATGTAATTAAAATTATTTTTTCTCTCACTTCTCTTTCAAATCAAAAGTATTAGTTTGTGTTTTTTCTCTCACTTCTCTTTCAAATCAAAAGTATTAGTTTTTAATCACAAATATTTATCAATTAATATTAGATATTAAAAAAAAATCTGTCTTATCATTTTTAAATATACTTGAATCTCAACCTCAAAAGCTAGCTCAAGAGGTGAGGTTGTCCTCACATATTTATACACTTAACAACCGAGAATCTAATCAATGTGGGACTTCAAACAAACACACATAACAATCGTGAATCAAATCTCATCATGAATCAAATTTAATCATAAATCATGAATCAAATCACCTGATAAGGACATAAAATTGAAAAAAATATCATGAATTGAAGTTTCTTTTTTCTCAATGAATATTTGTTTTTCAAAAACTCTAAAAACGATTATCACGTAAACATTGATCGAATATAGTTTAAATAAATATAAATGCAAAAGATAAAAAAAAATTTATTTTAGTTATTTGGAAAATATATCAAAATAATATACATATACATATATTTATAAACAATAATTAAAATGATTTTTTATTTGACTTTTGAATATATAGATGTTATTGTTTTGGGATTGTTTAACATGATTAATACACTTCTTTTAGAATGCATAAAAATCACCAATATTCTTCAACATGTTCTTATAATTCATGATAAAAAAATATTATTCATTGTGAATATTTTAAAATAGTCATGCAAACCAATGAATGATAAGCTTAATTCTTGAGAACTCGACGAGTAAATTAAGTTTATTTTTAAGTTTTTCAAGAACCTTTTTTATAGTTATTCGAGAACTCATTCACAAATTTTTTATGCGGTTCTTCAAGAAATTGATCACAAATATTTTTTAATAAAAATAATAATATTTACAATTCTTCAATTATTCAAGAACTATAGAATAAATTCATTATTTTTTAATCCTTTAGGGATATTTTATCTATTCTTCGGGAACTATATAAGAAATTAATTATTTTGCTAGAACTATATAAAAAATTAATTATTTTGCTATCCTTTGCTTATATGGTCTTTAGAAACTATATGTACTTCAGAAACAATATAAACTTATTATTTTGCTATCTTTTAGAGATGCTTTATACGTTCTCTAGGAACTATGTGTTCTTCAAGAACGATATAAACTTATTATTTTTCTATCCTTCAGGGATACTTGATAAGTTTTTCGAGAACTATATAATAAACTCTTATTTTGCTATCCTTCAAGGATGCTTAATAAGCTCTTCAGAAACTTATATAAATATTGTTTTGCTATTCTTTCAGGGATGCTTGATAAGTACTTCAGGAACTTATTATATAAATATTATTTTACTATCATTCAGGGATGCTTGATAAGTTCTTTAGGAACTTATATAAATATTATTTTTTAATCAATATATTATAAATAACAGGTATAAAATATATATTATAAAAACAAGAAGAAATAATGTTATCTTGCAAGTTTTGGAGCTTTGTGTTGATAACGTATTATGAAACTAAATAAAAGAATAGAAGAGAGTAAAAGAAGACGAGAGTATATTCTATTATTCTTATTCCGAGTGAATGTTTCAAGTACAATATGAGTCCTATTTATAAAACATATATAATAAACAGAAAATGAATTGTAATCTCGTAATTGATGGACATCCATAATCATATCATTTCTAACAAAACAAAATGAGTGCATGTGTAACACCCCATTTCTACCAACTATTTAAAATCAGTGCCAAAATTTAAAACTAAAATTTGAGGCATTACATTTATTCAACTCAAAAACAACATTAAAATGATTTACTTCTTAGCGTATACGTAACACATAAGGAATAAGAATGATTTCACCATAATTAAACTTTGACAATTCAACTTTAATTAATGAACGCGAAATCTCAACATAATTAATTAAATTCGCATAGCATCTTTTGAAACAACGAAAATCAAAATATTAATCAAAACCACAACCGAGTTCAACGAGTCAATTGCATAAACATAAATAAACAAAGTGTTCGTTCCCCAGTGCTACGTATCAGAGCGACGACACCATAAGCGACTAATCCTCCTACTCTTCATTACATGCACGTTACCAATATAAAGGTAACGACCAACAAAATAGAAAGGGTGAGATATCAAATAATATAAGCGAAAGTACGATAATTCATATGCTTAAGTAAAGAAACATACAATAATTACTACTTTAATCAACAACATACGATATCCACAAACAACATAAGAAAATCAATAACAACTTAAAAATGCGACTCGAATGCGACTCGACAAATGCAGATGCATGTGGATCCATTTGGAGCAAAACTCCCAACGTAAAATATGCCGTTATCGAGGCATTCAACAAGGCATAAGCCTTCAACTTACAACGTGGTGCCAATCGAGCCAACTTAATATGCACATGCTATGTATCATGCAACAGATGAAATTCCAACAACAACTTAAATAACGATAACTTAAAATCATGCACTAATGGCATCAACTTAATCAACAACTTCAACATCAACAACCAAATAACAACTTCAACAAGATGCAGCGGTAAATTTTATCTTGACCTTTGCCACATAATTATCGGTTCTTAGATCATCCAATTCGTACATAAACAACACGTTCCGACTTTATTGACAATCAAGCGACTAACGCAAATTTCAACGACGACCTTTGTTTTAATTAACTACTCGTATGCCGAACTATCCGTAAAGTTTCGTCGATTCCGATAAACTAATTTATCCATTTAATTCAACGGTGTTATTTTACGCTCGGTTTTAGTTTGCAACATTAATAATTAGTTCTAATTATTCTTCTAATTAATTCTGACGGTTTCATTAATAATTACGCATTATTTTGGTTCACTTTACTAATTAATCTACACTGACTACACTTTGTCTTTAATTATTACTCTGTTTTGCTTCCTACAACCTTTGTTACTAACTAAGTAATTTACGCTATTTAATTCAGCCACTACTAGTATTTTTCTGTATTAAATGGATTAACTTATTACTTCAATTACACTGTTTGTTCCAATTTGACACTGCTAATATTCTTCTCCTGGTATATTTACCCATTAATGCTAAAATAAATTCTGCTACCTGTGATCTAATATCTTCATTCCCGTTATTATTAATCTCATCCTACTAAGTATATTATTTTCCCATCCTAAGTCGGCAAGCAACGAAATAGAACACACAGGACATCAAAGTGAGACGCCCACCCCCCTTACCCAGAGGCGGTCGCCTCAGCTCCCACACACCAGAGGAGACGATCGTCTCCCTCTCTTCTCCACTGGGGGCGGTCGCCTCCCCTTCCCTCATGCCATGCAGGGACGGTCGCCTCCCTAGTCTTCACAATGCCAAAACTTCATCCTTTTTCCCAGTCACAGTATCGGTTCATTACAATATCGCAACGATTACTCATGATATTAATTGCAGATAACACACATTGGCAATATAATTCATTCCAGCACATATATTCATCGACGAAATAAGATTAGTAGTATAATTATGCAGCCCTAAACCCCACATAAAAATTATCCTACAATCGATTATAAAACCCGAACCCCACCCCTTACCTGTGGATTGACGGGAACTCGGAAATTCGATTGGAATAACGGAACTCTCGGACAGCAACGATCCCTCCTAGCAACCCTTGATTCCAACTCTTCTTCCTTTCTCTCTTCTGTTTTCTCCTACGAATATGGCTAGGTCTTCTTTTTGTTTTGCAAGCAATATTTTTCTCCTTACTTCACTAGGTTACTCAATATATATTGGCTCCTAGTGTAAATTGATTTATTAAATAATTCTCCCCCAAAATACTATTTTTTCTCTTATAATTAATATACTACATTTAATTTATTACTTCCAAATAATAGAATAATTCTAATATTATCTTTATTCTAACTATTTTTACCCGATTATTATATTAACGATTTCACCTACAATTTACTTGATTACTAAATAAATCGGAACATACTTCATAATCTTAAATTAAATTACTTATTTAATTACGGGTGTTACAACTCTCCCCCACTTAGAATATTTCCGTCCTCGAAAATCTATCCGACACAACCATCCTTAACTTCGTTTCCACGTCTAACCTTCCGACATAATCGCAACTCACTACAATCAAATCCAAAGTACTTGCACAATTTCATTTCTCTTTGACCTCATCAACCATACCTCTGTTATCTCTGTCCGTTGGAGTCTCAACCAACGCAAACACCTTCGCACCTGGCGCTTTCCTCGGTTTCTGACAATGAGGACTAATATGCCCTTCTTCACCACAATTAAAGCATATCATTTCCTTGCGCTTGCAATCTGATATTGCATGCCCGGTCTGTCCATAACGGAAACACCTCTTCACCTCAGTAGTACAGGCATTGCCCTTGTGACCAGGTTTCCCACACTTGAAACAAGTCACACTAGCAGGAGCATCTCCCCCACTAGTTCTCTGGCCCTCAGCAACCTCCTATTTTCCTTTACCAGCTGGAGCATCATACGGCTTACCACGACTATGATTCTTGTTCCTCTTCTCAGTAACTATCTTGTGATGAGCATTGCTATCTTCTTCAAAAATCTGACAGCTATCCACCAAATCAGAGAAAACACGGATCTTTTGATATCCAATAGCTTTCTTGATCTCAGAACGCAATCCGCTTTCAAACTTAATGCACTTTGAGAATTCAGCAGTTTCCGCGCTGTAATGCGGATAAAACTTGGCCAACTCCACAAACTTCAGAGCATACTCAGTAAAGGTCATATTACCCTGCTTCATTTCAAGGAATTCAATTTCTTTCTTACCTCGAACATCTTCAGGATAATATTTCCTCAGAAATTCCCTACGGAACACAGCCCAAGTGACTTCTTCACTTGTAGCTTCCAATCGTGCAAGCGTATCCAACCACCAATCATCAGCCTCACTAGCCAACATGTGAGTTCCATACCGAACCTTCTGCGCAGTAGTACAGTTCATCACGCGAAAGATTCGCTCAATCTCTTTCAACCACTCCAGAGCACCATCAGGATCATGCTTGCCTTTGAACACCGGTGGATTCTCTCTCTGGAAGGTCGCCAAACTTTGGGATCCAGCATCCCCACCAGCATTAGGTTGATTCACCAGAGCATGAGCCATTGCTTCCAAAGGCAGCAATCGCAGCATCGTTCCTTCCAGCCATCTCAACTTAGCACTACAACATAACCAACACTTAGATAAAAGTAATTAACAATACTCGATTGTTAACGACACAACAACTTGGCCAGACGGACCGACCTGCTCTGATACCACTAATGTAACACCCATTTCTATCCATGCTATTTAAAATCAGTGCCAAAATTTAAAACTAAAACTTGAGGCATTACATTTATTCAACTCAAAAACAACATTAAAATGATTTACTTCTTAGTGGATACGTAACACATAAGGAATAAGAATGATTTCACCATAATTAAACTTTGGATTCAACTTTAATTAATGAACCGCGGAAATCTCAACATAATTAATTAAATTCGGCATAGCATCTTTTGAAACAATAGAAAATCATAAATATTAATCAAAACCACAACTGAGTTCAACAGAGTCAATTGGATAAACATAAATAAACAAAGCGTTCGTTCCCAGTGCTATGTATCGGGCGGCATAAGCTACTAATCCTCCTACTCTTCATTACACGCGTTACCAATATAAAGGTAACGACCAACAAAATAGAAAGGGTGAGATATCGAATAATATAGCGAAAATCGATAATTCATATGCTTAAGTAAAGAAACATACAATAATTACTACTTTAATCAACAACATACGATATCCACAAACAACATAAGAAAATCAATAACAACTTAAAAATGCGACTCGACAAATGCAAATGCATGTGGATCCATTTGGAGCAAAACTCCCACGTAAAATATGTCGGGTTATCAAGGCATTCAACAAGGCATAAGCCTTCAACTTACAATGTGGTGCCAATCCAGGCCAACTTAATATGCACATGCTATGTATCATGCAACAGATGAAATTCCAACAACAACTTAAATAACGACAACTTAAAATCATGCACTAATGGCATCAACTTAATCAACAACTTCAACATCAACAACCAAATAACAACTTCAACAAGATTCAACGGTAAATTTTATCTTGACCTTTGCCACATAATTATCGGTTCTTATATCATCCAATTCGTACATAAACAACACGTTCCGTGTCGACAATCAGCGACTAACGCGAATTTCAACGAAGCGACACCGTTTAATTAACTACTCGTATGCCGAACTATCCCGTAAAGTTTCGTCCGATTCCGATAAACTAATTTATCCGTTTAATTCAACTGACAGTGTTATTTTCTGCTCGGTTTTTAGTTTCTGCAACATTAATAATTAGTTCTAATTATTCTTCTAATTAATTCTGACAGTTTTATTAATAATTCTGCATTATTTTGGCTCGCTTTACTAATTAATCTACACTGCTGACTACACTTTGTGCTGTTAATTATTACTCTTTTTTTTCTTCCCTACAACATTGTTACTAACTAAGTAATTTCTGCTATTTAATTCAGCCACTACTAGTATTTTTCTGTATTAAATGGATTAACTTATTACTTCAATTACCTTTATCTTCCAATTTGACATTGCTAATATTCTTCTCTGGTATATTTACCGTTAATGCTAAAATAAATTACGCACGTGATCTAATATCTTCATTCCGTTATTATTAATCTCATCCTACTAAGTATATTATTTTTCCATCCTAAGTCGACAAGCAAGCCACGAGCAGAACACACGGGACATCAAAGTGAGCGCCCACCCCACCGAGGCGGTCGCCTCGGCTCCACACACGGAGGAGGTGGTCTCCTCTCTTCTCCACTAGGGCGGTCGCCTCCCTTCCCTCATACCACGAGGACGGTCGCCTCCCTAGTCTTCACAATGCCAAAACTTCATCCTTTTCCCGATCCGTGTCGGTTCATTACAATATCATAGCGATTACTCATGGTATTAATTGCGAGATAACACACATTGGCAATATAATTCATTCCAGCACATATATTCATCGACGAAATAAGATTAGCAGTATAATTATGCAGCCCTAAACCCCACATAAAAATTATCCTACAATCGATTATAAAACCCGAACCCCACCCCTTACCTGTGGATTGACGGGAACTCGGAAATTCGATTGGAATAACGGAACTCTCGGACAACAACGATCCCTCCTAGCAACCCTTGATTCCAACTCTTCTTCCTTTCTCTCTTCTGTTTTCTCCTACGAATATGGCTAGGTCTTCTTTTTGTTTTGCAAGCAATATTTTTCTCCTTATTTCACTAGGTTACTCAATATATATTGGCTCCTAGTGTAAATTGATTTATTAAATAATTCTCCCCCAAAATACTATTTTTTCTCTTATAATTAATATACTACATTTAATTTATTACTTCCAAATAATAGAATAATTCTAATATTATCTTTATTCTAACTATTTTTACCCGATTATTATATTAACGATTTCACCTACAATTTACTTGATTACTAAATAAATTGGAACATACTTCATAATCTTAAATTAAATTACTTATTTAATTACGATTATTCTGACATGCATTATGCATAATAATAATAATAATAATAATAATAATAATAATAATAATAATAATAATAATAATAATAAGTTGTTAAGTCATTGAAACAACTTTTGAGCCAAAAATTAGGGTTAGTTTAATAATTTAACATTTATTTATTTTAATTATCTTATTAATTAAAGTTGTTAAGTCATTCAAACAACTTTCGGAGTCAAAATTAGGGTTAATTTAGTAATTTAACAATTATTTATTTTAATTATATTATTTAAAGTAACTAATTTTTTTCCCACAATGCATTTTAATTTAGTAACTAATTTTTTTGGCTAAATTACAGTTTTGGTTCCCCTAATTTGGTGTTTTCACGATTTTAGTCCCCCTATTTTGTTTTTAACTTATTTTTTTTAATTATTTTTTAATATATCATGTTTTTATTTATTATTATTATTATTTATTATTATTATTTATCCTACTAACTTACCCTTTTTAAATTAGTATTATTATTATTTTGGAAAAAGAATACTTTATTCAAAACCAAAAGCAGGGAACACAGGCGATCCTAATGATCCAATGAAAACAAGGCAACAAGAAAGATTACATCATGAGGTTGGCTACATAAGCCCTCAATCTCTTATCTAACTAACTTCTATTTATAATGTTCTTTATAATCTTTTGGCCTATACTACTCCAATTCGCGCCTCTCCCAAAGCAAAAGAATTTCTGAAATGCCAGGCTTTGTAAACAGCTTCCGCGAAAGCATATTTGAGAAGCTTCGCTTTATACCCTTTACCATTACTCATCTTTACAACCCACTCAAGCTCCTCCTCCTATTTAGGGGGGCATGATTCACATGTAGCCAATTCAAGACGTGCTTCCAAATTGCACCAGTAGTTTTACAATGAAAGAAGAGATGGTTTAGTGACTCTTGGTCCCTGCAAAAACAACAAATATCATTATCAATGAAGGCAAGCGGTGGAGGCTATCTTTATTAGCTAGCTTGTTGTGTACGCCATCAAAACAAAATTTTGCGAGATGTCTCGCCATATTGTTGAAGAAAATGGTTTTAGGAGACATTCGGTGATTCCTAAGCTCATGGTATACTTTGGTTGCATCATATTTATCCTTATTGATCGATTTTGCCAACAATAATGGAGGAAACGACAATTATTCAAAATCGTTTCGGGATCCACGACATTTGCTCTGACGAGGACAATCATGATGTCACCATTTTGCACATAAACACAATGAACCCACTTGATCCACGGTTTGTCCGCTTCGGCATAAATCCCACAACATTCTCGGGATAGAATAATACCCCAGTCTCCGGGGATATAATGTTCAGGCCACCTTGATTCTTGGGGGTGCAGGTTCTATCCCAGGCAATAGGGGTCTTTCTCGAGACTTTATCACAACTGGACCAGAGAAAAGAGCGACAAGTAGCCTCCACCGCTTTAATAACTCTCTTAGGGGGGTGGAAACCCAAAAATAACACGCTTTTCAGAAGCTGCAGTCTCCCAGCCACACTGAGAAGACGAGAACTCCAATGCCGTATTTTTGAGACAATTTTCTCCACCACAAGTAGGCATTCAGCCACAGACAGCTTTTTAATAGAGAGCGAGATACGTAAATAACGGAACGGCGAGACACCTTCATGGAAGGAGGTTATGGACGAGGTAACATCCTTGTCTGCTCGAAAGACATTCCCAAAATATATTTAACATTTATGGGGTTAGCAAAAAGGCCTGTGGACTGAGAAAAATTGCCAAAAGCTTTCATGAGCAGGCTAATGGATATTAGATCTCCACAAGAGAACAACAACAAGTCATCCGCGAAACTAAGATTGATGATACCTAATTTCTCACATTTTGAGTGAAAATTAAAGTTTGGGTTCTCCTTCAAGTTCTGCAAGACACGACTCAAATACTCCATAACTAGAACAAATATCATGGGCGAGAGGGGTCTACTTGCACGAGACCACGCTTTGCCACGGGATATTAGACGACTCTCCATTAATATTAAAGCGATAATAAACCGTCTTGATAGTAAGCATGACCCATCGGTGAACTTAGGGGAGTTCAACTCCGCATAATGGTTTTGACCGCACTCCACTAGATAGAATTGTAAGCTTTCTGGAGATCCATTTGGACCATAAATCTAGAGGCCCATTCTTAGCATTATAGCCTTTGATGAGCTCATAATCTAGGAGGATATGGTCGTGCATACGATTACCAGACCTAAATACAGTTTGATTTTTATTAACAACCTGGCCAATGACTTTGCCCAGCCTAGAAGCAAGGATTTTGAGATGATCTTGTAGATTATAGTGCAGCACGCTATAGGTTTGTACTCCCTGATCTTGGTAGATTATTAATACTACTATTTTTTCCACTAACTTACCTTTTTTATAATTTTTTTATTATATAATATATTTATCATTTTTAGTTTTTTAGTAATTTTTTGTGTAAAAATTAAGGATTATTTTGTAATTTCATAAATTATATTGACTTATTTATTTATTATTATTATTTATTCCAATTTATTAAATTTATTTTATTTTATTTTATTAATTATATAGTAATTTTAGTTATTTGTTAAAAAATTAACTTGGTCCCACTAACTTCTAATTTTTAATTTTAATTTTTCTTAAAACTAACTTTATTCAAAAATTATTATTTTTTAGTTTTCTTTGTCCAAATTTTCTAATTAACTACCTCTTTTTCTATTATTCTAAACTACATTTTTTAATCACACTAACTTCTAATTTTATTGTTTTTTTATTCTTAAAACTAAATTTCTTCCACTAAATTTGTATTATATTTTTAAAATTCTTCTTAAATTTCTAAAATTTATTATCTTTATTTATTTATATTTATTTTTTAACAACTTTTTACTATAGTTTTATATAGATGAAAAAATTGGCATTAAAGATGTTATATCAAACTAGAAAAAGATCAAACTCATAGATTTCACACTTCAATATCATGTGTAATTTCATAAATTATATTTTTAATTAATATTTTTTTTTCAATTTGTGAAATTTATTATATTATATTTTATTAATTATGTAAAAAGTTTAAATATTTATTTAAAAATTAACATTATTCCATTAATTTCTATTTTTATAGTTTTTCTTAAATTAACTTTACTCCTCTAACTTATTATTATTATTATTATTATTATTATTATTATTATTATTATTATTATTATTATTATTATTATTATTATTATTATTATTATTATTATTATTATTATTTAATTTAACTCATATTTTCTTTAACCCACATTTTCAAATTAACTACTACCTCTTTTTTCTATTATTCAAAAATGTATTTTTTAAACCCACAAACTTCTAAATTTATTGTTTTAATTTTAATTTTTCTTAAAACTAATTTTACTCCACAAACTTTTTCTTTAATTTCTTCTTAAATTTATGAAATTTATTATATTTTTTTTATTTATATTCCTATATTTCAAACTCTTATATTTGACTCTTCAATACCATAAACATATTCTATATTAACATTATTTTATAAATACACCGACATAACTATTAACTATATATATTTTTTATGTAAGTAATAAAACCACAAAAATACCATATTTAAAAGAACAAAAATAAAAATTAAACCCAAATTTTATATTCCCAAATTTTAAATCTCATGTAACTACAGTTTCGTTTCAAAGGATAGATTTCGATCTATAAAATATAAAATTTTAATGAATTCAATTAGATCAGGTTGTTGGATAAATCAAATAGATTTCATTGATTTAATATTTATTGAAAAATTTCTTTTTACTAAATTTAAAAATATTCATCTATAATTTAGAAAAAATAATATCTAAACTTTAGATAAACACAACGTAGACTTGTTTATTTATTAATGAAAAATTATTATCATATGATAAATTTCTAATATCATTTAATATTAAATTGTTCATTATTATTATTTAAATGATAAATTAAATAACACTCAAAATTTTATATTACGTTATGTTAGTGCACAAGAATTAAAAGATGACAAAAATAATGAAAAAATATAAATGACGGTTACAAAAAGTATAAAAGAATATATGGTTGTTGTTATAAATAATATCTATGAGTAGTTTATTTATACAAAAGATAAATTACCACATAGACCCTAATAAAAGTAAACTTAATGACTAAGTTAAAAGGTGCAAACTACGAAATACTAAATTACCCTTCAATATCATCCATTAATTTACATTTCCTAACCAAAGCGAACAACACCAATTTCATTCCTTAAGAAGAAATTGATTCGTCTTGATTGACTTCTTTAGAATATCGACATCCCTGCGTGTTACAATGCATAACTTCTAGTATTCCATTTTGGACTTGACTTCTCGAAATGATACTTAGTCTCGATATGCTTGCTTCTCCCGTGTGCACATGTTTATGAAAAGATTGATTGCAGACTTGTTATCAATCATCGGCTTTAGAGGCTTCTTCACTTTGATCTTCATATCTTGTAGTAAATTTAAAAGCCACGCAACTTGACATGCAACTACAACGCCTGCAATGTACTCAACTTCACACGTTGATAGAGCAACAATAGGTTGCTTCTTAGAACACTAAGAAATATGACCTCCCAAAAACTTGAACAATATCCAGAAGTGCTTCTCCTATCAACTCTATCTCCACACCAGGCAAAGTCAAAGTAACTTATCAACTATAATCTGTCTTTCTTTCAGAAGGAAATAATACTTCAAACTTCAGAGTTCCCTTGATATACCTCATAATCGTGATAGCAGTTTGGTAATTGGACCACTTATGTTTACTTATGAACCTAGTAACCAATCCATCTGCATATCAAATGTCATATCTGGTATTACATAAATACCTCAGAGAACCAACCAGCTGTTTGAAGATCGTAGCATCCATATCTTCACCTTCAAAGTCAGAATCCAATTTATGATTGGTTTCTAATGGTGTAACAATGACCTAACAATTCTTGAGCTTAAATTTCTTCAGGAGCTCAAGTTCATACTTCAACTGATGAATAATGATACCATTTCCTGAGTACAAAATCTCCATCCCTAGAAAAATATATCATATTTTCCATATCAGTCATCTCAAACTCATTCATCAGCATCTTCTTGAACTTGATTATATCTTCTACTCAACTTCCTATAAGTAAAATGTCATTAATGTAAATACATACTAGAATCATATTGCCTCCAGAATGATGTACATACACGCCATATTCCATCTCACATTTCTGGGAAAAAAAACCCTATTTCTTGAAAAATGAATCAATCTGCAGATTCCAAGCTCGGGGGCTTGCTTTACTCCATACAGAGCTTTATGTAATTTGTACACCATCCCTTTCTGATTCTTTTTCACAAATTCAGGAGGTTGTGACATGTATACCTCTTCTTGTAATGTACCGTTCAATCTGGACTTCACATCGAATGCATTAGAGGCCAATCCTTATTTGCAGCTAAAGCAATCACCAATATGATTATTTCATATCTAGTTACAAGATCAAATACCTCAAAGTAATCTAGCCCATATTTACGAGAAAACCTATAGATACTAGCCTTGATTTGTGTTGCAATTGATCCATCTGGCTTAAGCTTCACCTTGAAAACCCATCTGACGCTCATGGCTTTCTTATTCTCCAGAAGCTTAGTCAACTCCCAAGTTTTATTTCTTTCTATAGCCTCAAGTTCTTCTTTCATGGCATTCAACCATAATTTTTCTTGAGTGCTTCTTCAATACCCACTTGTTCAAAATTTCTTTTTGATTTTGGAATCGCATCTCCTTCTAGACTTTTTTTTTCCAGAAGTTTGACTATCACCGTCAGAGTCATGATTACCACCAGAAACATGACACCTCCAAAAGCTTGTCCTCCAAAATATATGTTTTCGAGTTTTCCTTCTAGAATCATTATCCCACCATATTTTGGATCATTTTCAAAATCTAGATCGAATCGGATCCACCATCCGACTCATCTTTAAAGTATCCAAAGATTCTTCATCTTGACTTTAACTCTTCTTCATAACTTTCAAGTTATGACTCACCTTCGAACCTTGATTCGATTCATCTTCAAAAGAAGAATCTCCTTTAGATTCTGACTCACCTTCTGATTCTTCTTCAGACTCAGAATCACCTTTGGATTTTGACTTATCTTCAGCTTCGGAGTCATCTTCTAACTCTGACTCATCTTCAGAAACCTCATATTCTGACTCATCTTCAGAATATCCAGAGTCATTTTTGACTCTGACTCATAAAGAAACATTCCTTCAGAATATTCAGAGTCATCTTATTCCCCTTCAGAATTAGAAAATGACAACTGCACAAGTTCATCATCAGATTCATAAGCCATCAATAGCACGTGTTCATCATCAGAATCACCTATGGCTATTTTTGCTTCTTCTTTGTTTGACCAACAATCTTTAGCAAAGTGACCAAACCCATTACAACAGTAACATTAAACCATTCTCTTGTCATACTTCTCCTTTCCTTTCTGATGTTTCTTCTCATCAGAATAGAAGACTTCTGACTTCTGAGACATACCATATTTTTTAGCTTACGGTCCTTCTTGACAAAAGAAGCTTTTAGAGCCTGCTCAACTTCTCTCTCAAAAGTTCTTTCAGTTAGACACAACTCTTGTGCCTCTAGAACACTTTCCAGCTCTTCTATTCGCATGGTGTCTAGATCTTTAGAATGTTCAATTACTACAACAATGTAATCAAATTGAGGAGTAAGCGACCTCACTATTTTCTCAATGATTGCCTGTTCATAAAGGGTTTCTCCACAAGTCTTCATCTCAAGTGATTAGAATCACTCTAGAGATGTACTCAAAATCCTTCTCGTTGTCCTTCATGTTGAGATTCTCATACTACTTTCTTAGGGACTGAAGCTTCACCTTCTTCGATCGTCGGCACCATAACATCGACTAGTGTGTCCCACTCCTTTGACTTCATCGAACCTGCAATCTTCTCAAACATATTCACATCCACACATTGATGGATGTAGAACAACGCCTTCTAATCTTTCTTCTTTTTGTCCCTCTGTGCGTCTCTCTCTTCTTCCGTCACATCTGCTACTAGCCATAGGTAACAAGCTCAAGTACATCTTGAGCACGAATATCACACACATTTGAATCATCCATCTATTCCAGTTCTTGCCATAAAAAACTGGAAGTTTTGTACTCATACTACCGTTTCCGTTCATTTTCACCCTTGTAGAGTACACTCAGATCTCACTAGACACAATGTTTCCCAATCCCGTAAAATAAAAAAATGTGATTCTGTTCCGATTTTGTTCAAGATTCAACACGAAATCAAGAACACAAATCAATCAGACAACGCTCACGTTTCACTTGTGTTTCTCTGTGGATTAGAACCGGAGCTCTAAATATCAATTTGTTAGTGCACAAAAATTGAAGATGATAGAAATAATGAGATAATACAAATGACGCTACAAAAAGTATGAAAGAATATAATGTTGTTGTTATAAATGATATTTATGACTAGTCTATTATAAAAAGGTAAATTACCACATAAGTCATAATAAAAGTAAACTTAATGACTAAGTTAAAAGGTACAAACTAGAAAATACTAAATTATCCTTCAAATATATTCTTGTATTTTGTGAATAAACAATATCACTATTAAAATTATAAAAATGACAATAACATAACAATATTATGAATCTCAATTTTATAATAAATCAATTTATAGTAATAAAAATTAAAATAAATAATTATTATTAATGTTCGGTCGAGTTAAGTTTTTGACGATTAAAAATTATTATCAAATTCGATCGAATCAATCTTATATTATTTAAATTAAGTAATTAAATCAACCCAACACCGTGATCCAAACTATTTGTATAAAAGATAATATATAAATCGGTCAATTTCAATGGATAGTTAAAATTTATCTTAACTTAGTGTATAGATAAACTTTTCTATCCATTACTGCAATTTGCTTATAATATAATGCAAGAATGTAATGCAAGAATCGATGTAGTTATATTCATGGGCGGTTTTGTGGGGTACTTTCTTAATGGAGTCATTTCCATATATAAAGGAATTAATAATTCACAAACTAATATATCAGTACCACAAAAAAAAGTGAAGACGCAAAATTGAAAATATTAATAATGTTGTATATGAAACAATATTCCAGTTGTCTTTAAAAAAAAAAAAAAAAAAAAAAACATGATATAGACTTTGGCTCTATCGTCTAAAAAACAAAACTATTGGCATCGGATATGAACTATAAGATACAATAAATTTGTATGATTGATTTCTGAGGCCAAAAAACAAAATTATATAGTACTATATTATTATCTTTCTTGTGCATTATATCTGTCTATTTGTTAATAAAGATATTAAATTTGTATATGAATCAAACAAAATAATCAACAATCATGGTTAGTTGTAGGCCATCTAAAAAACAAAATTAAGGTGATGTAGGATAATATATTTTGATAAATCGCAGTAACATATAATTTATTATTTATTCTTATATAGTTGAATGTTTATTTTATAAACTAGAGTAAAAATTTGTATTGTTTTGTTACTGGTTGAATAAATGTTATCTATAGTTGATGAATAGGTAGATGAATTTCGTTTAAGTTTTCCATAATTATTTTATCAAAATAAGTCTAATTAAATTAAACTATACCATCAATAAATGGCCGGTTAAAGAGTTAAAAGAATATGTACGTTGTAGTCTACAAAAAGGAGAGATCGCATAATTTACTAGTTACAATTTTCTATTTCAAAAAATTTGGAAAATTTCTTCACCCACCTACACTCCTTAAAAATCAAAAATATATTTCGCAAGTTAATTTACGAATTCACTTTATTACGTGAATTCGCAAGTTAACTTGCAAAGTGACCTTTTTAGGTGAATTCGTAAATTAATTTGCGAATTCACCTTATTTTTTTAAAATCGTGGACTATTTTATAAGTTAACTTACGAATTCACCCTACAAAGTGAATTTATAAGTTAACTTGCGAAACATTTGTTGAATGTGTAAAATCATGTTTAAAACTACTAAATTTTTCCACATTTACTCGGATTATGTTTTCGTTTTCAAATTTACTCGGATTATGTTTCCGTTTTCAAAAATTCAATTAAAGAAAATATTAAAGATATCAATATACACAAACCATATAAATAATAATATGTTATAAATAATAAAGAGAAAAAATGTCAGAGATATCATATTACATAAATTGTTCCGAACAAAATGCGATCATACAAAATCAAATAAAAAACATAAAGGCTATTGGGTATGCCTAATCCTGACCCCCCGCGCCCTCCTCTACATGTGGTAACGCGCTGCACGCTCTGCCTCAGCGACCATCCTCTTCACCACGACAACCGCATCGAGTCCGCCCCCATCGATAATCCCGTCATCCAACGCCTCCAATCCAATCTGGCGGATACCCTAACAGATGGGCAGTAGATCAATGTCATGATCATCCTCGGCCTACTCGTTTTCCAAGAGCTCCTCATGTGCTAGCCTCGGCGGACGTCCTTCAGCCTCCGGTGTCATGTAAGGCTGCGACACTATAAAGATCCATGTCGCGTACCCCTCCACAGAGTGCCACATATGGGATGCCCGCAACAAACAAAACTCATCTGACACTACATGATTCTCTCAATCTTGGAAGATATCATCTAGAGCCCTCCGCGTGATGGTGTCGAGAGAAGCCTGGAAAGGAGATCGGGGTACGGTCTGCACATAGCCAAACTGACGCGTACACTGCTTGAGTAGATACCGAACCATCATGTTAGCCCCACGGGCTAGCCATCCGGAGTATAACGAAATGGTATGGAAGGGGACAACCTCCCTATAGTCCTTCAACGAGGTCTAGTTGATGTTGTCGTGGTTGGTGTGATCAAGGAACACCCGGTAAGGAGCCACATTATTGTTGCCCCTGTTGAGAATAAACATGGCAGCCCTGGACATGAAGTCCTCATAGTCGGGATCCACGGAGTAACCATGGATGCGGTGAAAGTACAATAAAATCCAGCTCTGCATCAACAAAAATATAATGTTAACATAATTAAAATCAATTAAAACTAATTAAAATCAATTAAAACTAATTAAAATTAATTAAAACTAATTAAAACTAATTAAAATTTATCGTTAAAATAAAAACGTACCGTGAAGAGTGTGCACGAGCCGGTAAGCGCCCTAGCCCTCCACCTGAAAGCTTCATTCAGCTTCTGGTAGAGGTAGGTAAGAACATTAGCACCCCAGTTCCAGTCATGAACTATAGAAAGGTCCGTAAAGTATCTCAGGTAGGTCACGTCGGTGCAACGGTCACTCGTGTCCACAAAGACGGACATGCCTACCAAGTACATAAAAAACACTGGATGGCACAGCGCCGGTGATATTGAACAAAAATATCCTCCGCGACAGGCTCCCCAACTGCCTGTGCATCTCTTTTTGCACGAGCAGCTAGACGAAGGTGATCCTCATATAAATCCTTCGGATAGGAGAATGTCACGTGCACCCCGTTTGTGGAGTCGTAGTCCTGAGCATCCATGTACGGATCATCTCTAGATGCTCTACTCACCGCCTCAGCTCTGGTTATTTTAGAATGGTTGAGTAACCTACCTCTGATAGGTAGTCGGAGCAAGCATGCAACACCGTCGAGGGTGATCGTCAACGCCCCAACTAAAAAATGGAAAGATGACGTCTCCATATGCCATCTCTCATCAAAAGCACCCTGCATGCCGGTGCTAATGGTCCCGTAACCAGTACTGTATAATCTAGCAAGGATAGCAGACTAGAATCACTGAGTCTTCAGAGCATAGAGTTCAAAGATCTCGCGGGAGTGGTTAGAATGTTTCAGGTCCTTTCTTTCCTGAAACATAAGAATCAAACGAAAATAAATAAATAATATGAACGACCAATATACGAAAATAGTATGATACAAACGAAAATAAATAATACGAAATAATACAAAAATAAATAAATAATACGAACGAAAATAAATAATGCAAAATTTAACGATAAAAATTATAATACCTCTCTGCCCTAGATATAACGGGCAGTATGGTCCCCATAATAAATCAGGAGGGATCTGTCATATGACCCTCCTAGATAGACATCCTCCTCCTCCTCTGCAGGCTCCTCAACATCGTCGTCGGGGACCTCATCATTCTCGGCGTCCTGGGTAGGCCTCCTCCGTCGGCGAATCGACCTCCGGAACCTCCATCTCTGGTACCTCCTCATGTGCACGAGAGGAAGACGCCTCATGGAGACGACTCCTCCGTCACGGTGCGGAAGGTGATGCTATAACAAGTTGACCAATTTGTTCCCTTTGTGCCCTTGCCCTTTGCTCGCGCTCTCGACGAGCCGATGCTGTCTGGCTTTATCTACCCTGTCTCAGACGTGTCATCTGATTATCATGATCGACCATTTTCCTGAAATAAACCATTAAATTGTTAGCATACTAATTCAAAAACAAATCAGACAAAAATTCACAAGTTAACCTGCGAATTTACCATTCAGACAAAAATCCGCTAGTTAACTTGCGAAGTCTCTTCTGGTACACTTTGCAAGTTAACCTGCAATACCCCCTTCGTCTAGAATTTTCAAAACCAGAAATTCAGACCCAAAACTCCCAAAATCCTATTTTTTTTCTACTACATTATCCTACTATAACATCATATACTATTAAATTTCTATAACATAACCTAATAATCTAATAAAAGTTCAGAAATTTAAATAGAAATTGATTAAGAAAACTTACACAAAATGGAGGTTGTAGTTGATGTTTGAGGAGTTGGAATGAGTTGAACTTGATGTTAGATGTTGGAGGAGTTGGAATGAGTAGAAATTTCAAAGATTTGGTAGAAATTTCAAGGGTTTGGAGTATAGAGAGAAAGTTTGAGTATTTTGAAATGAATGAGTATGGGGGTGTGTCTGTGTGTTTACTAAAACAATACGTAGACTTCGCAACTTAACCTGCCAATTCTCCAAATAAGGTGAATTTGTAAGTTAATTTGCGAATTCACCTTGTTTTTTCTAAATTATGAATTATTTCGTAAGTTAACTTACGAATTCACCTTATTTGGGGAATTCCCAGGTTAACTTGCGAAACTGGGGGATATTTTTGGTTTTTCACCAGGGGTGAAGAAGAACCCCACTAGGTGGGGAAAGAAATTCCCAAAAGTTTGGCTTAGATTTGTTTTCCCGTAATTTGATTATTTTAGTTAGTTTTAAGTTCGCTATATCAAAAGAGGGGTGAGGTAAGTTGATTCTCTATTTTTCTTCTTCTTTTTTTTCCCGATGGAATGTCTCATTGGAATGTTCTCCGGGACATTAGAGTTGGATCATTTCTTTGTTTTTAGAATTAGGTCTTTAAATTTGGTAGTATCTCACTTTTAGTATGCAGACGATACATTTATTTTGGTCTAAGCGTCAATGGAGAATATTTAGATTATCAAATCTATTCTTCAGAGGTAATTAATTTCAGGCCTCCATGTTAATTTTGTTAAAAATTGTCTTATACGTGTTAACGTGGACTATGATTTTTTAAGTTAACGAGTGATTTTCTTCATCGTAGATATGAAATTCTATCCTTTAATTATTTTGATATTCCGATGGGAGTTAATACTGAATGTGTTTCTTCTTGGGATCCTTTAATCATCTAGAGTTTAAGAGGTTGGTTATTTGGCGTTATAGATATGTGAGTTTGGCAGGGAGAATTGTTTTGTTGAATTTTGTCCTTAGTTTATAATTGGACTTTATCTTTCTTTTATGAAGATGCATGTGAAAGTCTATTATGAGGATAAAACAAAGTTTCTATTGGGAGTGCAAAATGTGTTGATAAGACTATTTTTTGGTTTGTTAGTATGATGTTTGTAAGTCTAACAGTCTTTGAGGGTTGAGGATTAGGGATCTTCACCTGATTAACTTATCTTTGCTTGGTAAATAGTGTTGGAGATTGTTATCTCAAGTTATTGATGTGTGGAAAAATACCGTATCTCTTAAATATGGTGTATGTGTGGTTTCTTCGTTAAGAGATGGTAGTTATTTCAATCCCCATTTACCTTCATCTAAGTGGAAATGGGTCTCTTTTCTAGGTTTTAGAGTATGAGATATTTCTGACTAGATTGTAGATGGAGTAAGTAGGAAAATTAGGAATGGTCCGAACAACTCTTTTGGAGTGATCCTTGGATAGGATCAATCCACCTAAAAGAGAGGTTTTGTATGATATCTTATTATTCTTAATCTAAGTAGGTCAATGAGTGATGTGGTGGTGCTTGAAGAAGGTCAGGTGTAGTGGATTTTCCATTAGAGAAGAGTTTTTATTATTTTTGAAATTGGTGCTAGTGGATAGCTTTTTCCACTTTCCTCGTAGTGTTACTCTTTCGTCGAGTAACAAATATTGGTGGTGGAAGATGGGGAATGATGGAGTCTATTCGCTCGCTTAAACTTATAAATCTCTAATTTAATAGAAGCTCAATTCTTGTATCCCTCAAACCAAAAGGGATTGTGCTTCATCTTATATTTGGCTTAGTTGAACTCCTTCTAAAGTAGTTGTCTTCTCTTGGGAACCTCATCTAGATTATAAGTTCATGATTATAGTTAATTTATCTAAGTGTGAGATGCTTTTTGAAAATGTAGTGATGACTTGTAGTTTTTGTAGAAGTCTCACAGAGTTGTTTTGTCTCTTTGGGATAAAATTATGAGGTTTTTGGATTGGATTTATTTTATTTTAATGGGAATATTTTGTTGTTTTTGAATATTTTAGTAGTTTAGGACATCGAAGATTGGGTCTTCTGATGGTCAAGCATGTTGTGGTTTGGGTTATTTAGAACTCTCGTAATGATTCACAATTTGGATTCATCCGAGTGAAGTCTTTGAAGAACGAAGATTCTTGCAAAGTAGTAGCATGAGACGGAGGATCGAATTGGAAGTATCGGGTTCACTTGATCAAGCTCAAGATCAAGGAGAGAGAAGAAGATAAAATTAACAACATACTTAGGGTTTTGCTTGTTGGATTTCTACTTGTTCTCTTGTATCAATATTTTGAAAAGAATAATATTCATGATCTCAATTCCGAATGGAATTGCGGGCAGACGTACCTATAGTGAGGCCAATTGGAGAACTGCCTAAACAAATTCTTGTGTCGCTCTCTTTCTCTCTCTTATTTTCTATTTTACGTGTTATTGCAAATTGTGAAAACTTTGATTGCGTGATCGATACATTGTGATAATCTCTTAGATTAATAGCATAAATTATTTTGTTAATTTGATTGCAATCTTTGTGATTGTAATTGGATTCTAACATCAACAAAATCAAACAAGAATCTAATTTGTATCGATTGCACTCCAAATATTCGATAAATTGCCTTAATTAAATTTTGTCGATTATTTTATTGTAAATTGATTGCTGTAATGTGGTTTATTCAAAGTTGGTTTGTTGGAAATATGTTGATTATTTTTCTCATAGTATGTAAACTCGTTCTATCGATTTAACATATATCTAATCTTTTCAATAGCGATTCGGATAGACGATCTTCGATCCGAATTTGATTCCGCGCACCATAGTTTAAATTTTTTTAAGTAGAATTTTATTTAAAATTTTTATTTACGATCTACTCTACCCTTCTTTCTAAATCGTAATTTATCGTCTAACATAGTTGAATGTCATATTTTACTTCTACATTTTATATCATAGATCACTTCATGGATGCCCCATAAGTTTTAATTTGGCTCTTTAGAAGCTTTCATAATAAAAAAACCCATGAAAATAGTCACAAGTGAGATGAGGATAGAGTCTAAACTACCTAAGAAATTCCTCATAAGTTAACCAATAACAATCTAGAGAACGATTATAATTGTCAACTTTAAGATATAATATTTTGGAAGTAAGTTAGCTTCTAAGATGAAGGGTAATATAATCAAGATTTCAGTGAATGACTCTAGGATAATTCGTTCCAACACTAGGGTTAAATGAAGTTTCCTCAATCAAGTAAAGTAAAAGATAGTCAAATCAATTATTGACACATAGACACGATATTTATGTCATTCGGTTTCATATTATTTATGTCATTTCACATATATTAAAAAAATAATAATAAATAAAAGAGATGAAATGATAATTTTATTAAATTATTCTGTTTAATATTGATTCAAATTAGCATTAATATTAAGTGAAAAACAATAAATTAAAAATATATTTTAGAAAATATAATTGAAAGATTAAATATAAAATTATATTGATAATTTAAAATGATAAATATTTTAGAATAATTTTTTTTTTTAAAATACGACACTTATTTTAAGAAGATTTTTGATTATAGAGTGTCACATACACCCACTAAATAAGAAGAATCACACAATCATTCAAACGAGTAATTTATACATTTTCATTCTTATTGTTCTGCATTACTTTATACATATACATTTTTTAATTTAATAGTTCAACTAAGCCAAACTTTTCAATTAATATTTTTCAGAGAAATTACTGAAACTATAGCTTAGGTACATATTTTTTTTCTCTGTACAATTGTTTGGAGAAAAAAGAATCAGTGTTGAGAGCTATTAGTTTATACTTTATACTTCGACTAATTAGCTTTCAATTTTAACAATAAATCATAATTTAGATTAATAATAAATAATAGTTTTAATGATTAATTATTATCAATCTATAATCAATTAATTAATTAATATAACATTAATTATTAAGGTTCCATTCCTCTTGATATTGCTCACTCTTTGCGGTCGCATGTAGCGTTCAACAACAATCAAGCAATAAACATTTATATTGTAGCTCGATGAAACATTTAATACTATCCTTTTTGCCCCTCTATACTAGTACACTTTTGATTTATTGGGTATACCAGCACTATTAAGTTTAATTAATTAAATCTTTAGCAAGAAGTTTAAATTCTAACTCATCTCAAATGAGTTAGGAGAAGAATTTGTGTGAATGAATGACTACAAAATTTCTATCGGACATGATTGAAGAATAGTTGTTGTACATCAAATTATGTGAGATCAATGTCAAGTTCAAGTTTGTATGGAAGCTATGAAACCAAATGGGTCCTAGTACTAGTGGCGATTAATAAAGCCATAGCATGTTTTCAGACACAAATTATCTCAAGGACAAAGGTACATATAAGGACTAGGTTATAAATAGCATGCGTGCTGCTCGTACCAAAGGTGCATAGTCTAATATGATGTCTTCATGTGCTGGAGTACATATATATGCCACATGCATTAATGTCTTTAAGAGTTATTACATCAATAACTCCGAAATTAAATCTTCTCCATTTCCTCTCTTTTCTATTTTGTATATTATAAAGGTTTAAAAATATTAATGTAATGATGAGATATTTAGTGTGTACATTTAATTTTTATGCATTACGAATGTCTACAAAACTATAATAAGGTAGAGGAGAAATGGAGAGAGACTAGTTAACTTATTCAAAACTTTGTTTTATGTTATTTCGTCTAATTATAAATGGAGTTGAGAACAGAAATAGAGAGTGTTATTATTAAAGTATTAAGATATAATACATCTTCTTTATTTTTCTTTTTTATTTTCCTTCTCTATTACTAGTGTGCTATATATTTTGTATATTTTGATTTTTATGTCACAAAAATATTAGTAATGACACTTTCTATTTCTTTTGAAGAAATGAAGAAGATCTCAACTCTTATAAATGTCACATTTCTGAGTTATTTTTAAAAAATTGGTGATTGCAAATTCGTTAATAGTTGAATGAGAGATTTTTTGAGACATAGTCTTGCATTTTTACCATTGAAATTATGAAACAAATTTTGAAGAGAAAGCAATCATGTTCTCACAATACAAGATTTTTTTAGAACCAATTATCGAAACAAATAACTTAAACACGGCGAAGGCGACCATGACATATCAGAACAATGGTAGGGAGAGCAATAGTGGTTGCTGACGATGAGAGCAAGTTCAGTGAATTTTTTTTTTTGTGACTTACGGTTTCTACTTTATATATTTTGAAATTTGGTTCTAAATGTCTGTTTTGTTGAAATGAAGAAAACATAAAAGAAAAATGGAGAATGATTATACCGATGCAAAATTTAGACTTAATAATAGGTGGAATAAAAGATTTAGAGCATAATTATCAGATTATAAGTTTATCAGATTAACGATTCTTAAAAACTAAAATCGAGAACCAGACCAAACTAGATCCATTTTCATTAGTTCGGTTCGATTTTGGAACAGAACCTGAAATAATCGGTCTTTTATTTGATTTAGTTTGAATTATCAGTTTAATTAATTTTTTTTATTCACTTACAATCCTACTTTTTCCCACTATACTCGGTCTTTTTATTAATAATGTGTTTTCAAAAAATCTAATTAGTAAGGATTGTTTCGTTGCTGACCACCATCGTAGAAATTTTCGGTGGTCGGATCTTCTTCCTCTAATGACTTTTCTGTCTCCATCTTAATCTCAAGCTTAAAAGAAATCATTTACACAAGTTTTTCAAAATCTTACTAAAATATTCGTTTTTAATGATCGATTTAGTGACCAGAAATCTTCGATCGTTCTAGCCACCGAAACTTAATATTCATAATTAAACTTTTAGATGTCTCTAAATCGATCACAAAATAAAATTAACCACAAATTTAGTGACTAAGATTTTATGACCGAAAATTTATTCTCAATTTTTTTTTCATATGGAATTTAATTTATGAAACAAATCGGTCACTAATAATTTTTGTTTTTTCTCTTTTTATTCCTCTTTATTTATTTTCTAATTCCCTCTCAAAATTTTCTTTTATTTTTAAATAAATTTTATTCTCAAAAATTATAATTTTATTAAATTTTACTGTCAATTTTTTATATTATTCTTCTGTTGTTACCGGTTCGGGACGGTTTATTTACATTATTGGGACCAAAAGCAACTATGATTTTGGAAACTGTATCTTTGAGCAAATCATGAAGCAATGAACTTCTTGTGCAATAAAAATGCCAATTTCTTTTCGAACTCTAATTTGTAAAATCATTCTTGATTAACATCGATGAATCTTAACAGATTTAGATGAGCTATGCAGAAGGGATTCACCTCTAACTTCCCATTACAAGATATTTGAAGGAACACATGTTCTTGGTATTGTCATGACATTTGGAAAGAGAATTGTTGTCTCTACCTTAAATACTAGTATAATAGTTGAGTTAAAAGCTACATGTAAATGGTTAAATGAGTCTATCAACGTGCTGACATGCAATTTTCGACTAAGGGATTAAGTCACAAGTTAGATGACATCTTTTATTAAAAGTGGAGTATCAGTTACTCTACAAGTGATAAGCAGCGATTGTCTTCAAGATTTAATAAGTAATCCTTAGGAAGTTTGTCGAAACGGTGTTGGAAGCAGAAACTAGGTTGATGGAGTCAAGGCCAATCGAGGTAAAATAAAATGTTGCCTAAAGCAATTGCCAACTATAGCCACTAGCATAATGTGGGAATTTTGAAGTAGTTCCTCATGAACTCCCAATGTGAGTTGTCTAGTAACCGTCAATAATTACATTTTAGCATCTATTTAGGCAAGTTGTTGTATTCATTTTTAGAAGTCGCATTTGTAACATTGTAAGAGAGCACTCAAAGTGCTTGCATCTAGAGATAAACGAGTCAGTTCTGACAAATGTACGATTGCGTCCACCTTTAAATTTGAATAAGTTTACTTCAATCTTGTTTATCATTTCTACCTTACAATTTATTTATCTGGCTTTGTCTTTTACCTTTTTATTACGTTTCACACATTAACCATTTTAAACACCAAAACATTCTTAACCTTAACACTAAATCTAGGACTTTGTAACCGGTCCTGCAAGTAACCTTTAACTAAAAGGCTAGAGATTATTTGCGAGAAACTCCTGCGAACACAAAGCCATCACTGCAAGAAAGGTAAAGCTTGAAAGGTTGATTGAAGCTATGACTAAAGAAGATAGTCAAGAAAGTCTTGGTGATGAAAGTGTTGATGATCAAGAATAAGAGATTGTTAAAAGTAAAGATAAGGAGAGCGTAGGAGATGGAGAAGGAGCTAGAAGCTCCAGTGATTAAGAAAATGTTATTCCTTTTGTGTTTATCTGTTTTGATAACAGTTTATATAAGGGCTTATAACCCATTTGTTTTGTAAGGCGCTTTGTGCAATTATGGTGAAATTCCTGAATTTTGTGCCTTGTGTGATTCCACCTGATGTTCTTGATTTTTTGTTTCCATCTGCTATTTGTGTTTCCATGTGTGTTTCTTTTGTGTGGTTTTCATATGTGTTTCCAATATGTGTATGTTGATTCTAGTTTTTGTCAATATTTTGACTAAAAAGGGGGAGTAAAGTGCTGGTTGTGTTTTGTGCGTCCTAATGTTACATCACATGTCTTGACATGTGGATTTAACTTTGTGATAGGACTGTGTGCTACTGATTTTGGGAGAGTAGTTATTGGTGCATTTAGAGGGAGCATGATAGTTTCATGTTGTTGCTTTTGTGTGCTTATGCTACTGCTGCTACTGATGTAGTTAGTTGTGTTTTTGTGTGCTTATGCTACTGCTGCTACAGATGTTCCAACATTGTGGATATTTCCTTGAGGGGGAGAACTTATTATGTTTGACAGGGGGTGCTGAACCTGTTTGGTTGTGTAGTTGCTATAACACTAATGTATATTTTTATGATGTAGTTTGTTTGTTTGTGGTCTTATTTCTTTGTGGTTTTATCACTCTCTCTAGTTTAATTGGCCTTTGGTTGTTTTAGCCAAAAATATTCAAAGAGGGAGATTGTTAGTATCATAGTTTTAAGATTGGCATAATTGTGCTAAAACATGGTTTGCAACAAAATGTTATGGAATATGTTCTAGCATGTTGTCCGGGTTCATTTGAAGGCAGATGTTGTGACATCTTGTAACAGAACATCAGTACAAGATGCGTTTCTTTCTTGACAGATTTAAATTGATTCTACGAGATTCCTTTTGGTTTAATCTCACTGATTTTTTGCAGGTCAAGAATATTTAATTTAGAAGGGAGTTTGAGGGTTTTCCAAGGGAGTTCCTATTTTCTTTGTATGTCAAAAAGTATCTTTTGATACGTTTGAGTTGACTGATTATTGCTTGATGTTGTACCCCAAAATTCGCCCTCTACATTTTTTTATAAATAATTGGCTTACATTTAACTAGTAGGTGCATTGCATACATATCATTTGTGCATTAACCATGGGATCAGGATTTTTCGATTATGAGAGTATACACCATTCCGAAGAAGAGGTTTGATTCCCAAAAGCGGAATATCTGAGGTTCCACTATTTCAAGCGTCATCTCAATGTACAAGATGTGTGCATCCAAAAGTTTTTGATTATCTCTCAAGAATCAAGGTTTCAGAGTTTTGAGTTTCTATCATGTGGATATTGATTAAGGGGTTCGAGCAAGAGCAGGTTGTGGTCGAACTTTTGAGCCTGAAACGATTCTATGGCCTTTTGTGAGTTTCAAAGTATCTGTATACGATTTATTGATCCATGTGATTCATCAGAAAATCAAGAACGGTTGGATAAAGGAGATTTGAGTGTGCGTATTGAAAAGTCAACATAAAGTCAAAGTTTGACCGAGTGGAATTTTTGGTCGATATTATTGTCGAAAATCGAAGTATGAGAAAATATGACCATTTGCTGAGAAAAGTCGGAAGAATCAGACAAAAATGGGATTACTTGCATTTTAATTGATTTAGAAATTTTTTCTAAGTTTTATAAGTTTTGTGTTCATGGAGCCACATTGTCGACTCTCTATCTCATCCAATTGCGGTCGAAAGTTTGCGAATTTGTAATCGTTGGAAAGAGCACATTTCGTACTTTAAATTTGTCCTTGTGAGGATTTCTCTGAAATTGCCCAATTTTCGAGTTATGAGGCTCCGAAGTATGAAGTTTATAACTGTTGAAGTTTATACTTAGTGGAAATTTTGGGTTTCTTTTAACATGGTCAAGTGCTCGACTTTGTTAGAACATATTTTGGTTCTAATCACATCTTAGAGTTTTGATGATAACAAGTGAAACAAATTTTGTATAGTAATAAATATTGTTTTCATTTTAGAAGATGTTCTGACTCAAGCACTATAGAAAGTGAAATATCAAATTATGCTGAGCAGATAAAAGATTAGAAGTTCTAAAGATGAAAGGAACTTCTGAACACGCACACTGAAAGCAACTTCTGATAGAAGCATGCAAGCGCAACCTCTGATAAGAGCATGTTAAAGCAACCTCGGTTAGAAGCTAAGATAACAAAGGCTTATAGAAGATAAAGAAAAACTAGTTATCAAGACGTCATCTTCTAAGACAAAGTCTGCTACAGTAACGTTAGTTGATTAAAACTAAGACGGCTGAAGTACTCAAGTGGAACACAGTTTGAGGTACATGGAAAACACAAAGTACAATCAGACACACAACATTTAATGCACTATCTTTGTTCAAGACACAAAACGAAAATATTTTGAAAGCTATATATATGTTCAAGCATTCAAAGAAGAAACTAATGTTATCATTAGAAAACTTACTCTGAACAAAAATCTAAAAGAGAAATACTTTGAGTTTATCATTTTGCATTGAGCTTAAACGTAGTGTCAAACATCACAGTTATGATAAAGCTTTTTAGAAGCAAATAAATACACTGTTAGAAGTTACTTTTGTAATTGTTCCTTGAGAGACCAGTTGGGTCAGATTTCTCAAGAGGGCTAGGACTAGAGAGTCTTAGAGGTTTTAGTCACTTGAAGTTGGTTTGTGCATTGTATTGTTAGTCACAACAGTTGGTTGTGTAGTTGTAATCAGTTTTTGATTATAGTGAATTAACTCCCCGTTGAGAGAGGCGAAATCACCTTGGCAGGTGGACTGGAGTAGTTTGAGTTTCAAACGAACCAGGATAAAATAATTGTACTATTAGACTATTGTCACGTAAAAGAAAATTAAAAGAGGAAAAACATATTCAACCCCCCTTCTAAGTGTTTTCTTAACCTTCTGACTTCAGAGGTATTTTACACCTGTTTCTAAGCGTCGATTCGTGTCGAGTTTAAGATCAAAGTTGTTCATTTCATGGCAATCTACAACTTTGTCGAAGAAATCGAATTCATTCGGGACTTGGGTCGAAAGTTACGAAGTTCGGAAGTTGAGGATTTGCCATATTTCAATTTTCAACATAGTGAAATTTCACTAGATTTTTCACATGGCCATACTGACAACTTTGGGTTCGATTTTCTCTCACTTATTGACTCTGTTTTAGAAAATGTTCAACTCTGAAGTTGTTCACTTTGTGACAGTCTACAACTTTGCTGAAGAAATCGAATTCTTTTAGGATTTGGATCGAAAGTTACGGAGCCCGGAAACTATGAGTTTGTCATGTACAATGTTCGACACTTAAGCAATATTTTGGAGTGTTTATCAATGTGGTCTAATTGACGACTTCAGGTCTGACTTTCTCATGGTTGTTGGCACCGTATCGAAAAATGTTCAAATACAAAGTTGTTCATCTCGCGGCAAGCTACAACTTTGCAGAAGAAGTCAAATTCATTCGAGGTTAAGATCGAGAGTTATAAGGCCGTAAAGTCTAGCAAAAATATTCTATCAACTTTTTACCGACATTGTCGACATTTTACAACTTGCAATCTCTTAACTTCAGAACAGCTTTAGAGCATGCTATGGGCATCGATTCGAAAAACTTTCAACATGGAAATTGTTCACATATTTGTGCTTTCCAACTTTGGTCTTGGGATCTTGTTTTGAGGAGACTTATGTTTCGAGTTATCGGACAAAGAAAGTGGGCGCCAAGGTCATCTTGCTACGCCTTCATTTGGCCAGAAATTTGAATTGCAGTACATGTTTGTGTCGTGTGCTTCCTGTATGCCGTGTTTACCTCTTTTAACGAAACAGTTGCGTGTATGCATGCGGAGAGGGGGGAGAAATTACAAAAGAAGGATGCCATCATTGTATACAGCTGGTATATGCTGCAAGTCTTGGACGCTTGCTCACCTCATCTCACCATCTTTTTCTCCCTTCGATTTCCATAACGAACTAATAACAAAAAGGTAACAGAAACGTAACAACCATTCTTACCTCTAACCATCACCGTCCACCCTCTTTTCTCTCTCGCGACAACACCACACTCACCTTCAACCTCCATAACTAACCTCTAACAACCATCATAATAGCTCACCTCTTTCCTCCCTCGCCTTTTATTCTTCCTCTTCATTAGAGGTCACTTCCGCACGCATTTAACTTGCCGTGGAAACGTCGGACGATAGCTTCACCACCTCCATCTGGTACCGAGTTGTGGAGGTGACTCCATAGCAAGACTCCAAGCTATTCGGGATTCTCCTTATCAGCATCATCATCGTCTTCGCGTGGAGTAGAGGATAGTATAGATTCCTGTAGACTGTAATTATCGCGCATTCTTCGAGGACCTCACAGATTCCATGTGAATCGTATGGATCCATCTGCTAGATCTGCAAGAAGGATGAGTCAGTGAGGATGGATTGCAGATTGAGAACCTATGTAAAAATCCGAGCATGGAGGTGTCCTCCTTCTTCGTTTTGACGCAGTAGATCATCAGAACCACCGTCGTCGGCGGTGGAAGAAGCCGGTAGAGACTACCGAAAAACTGGCCACTTCGGTGGAGACTTGTACAAGCCCTAGACGTGGCACACGGTGAGTGGTGTTTGCTTAATCCAATTTCACGTTATCATTCTTCTGTTTTTTTATTTTTTATTTTTTTTTATTTTTTTTATTTTATTGTATAATAACTTAATTAAAGTGACCTATTGATATAAGTTGCAATACATAGAAAAAAACGTGACATGTGATAAATGATGGATTCAGATTTTTCTTATTTTTTTAAGAAAATAAAGCCATGGATCAATAATACTGGGCCTAAGCGGATTCAGAATCATACCCCCTGCGTTTTGGGCCTTAGCACCAGAATAACTAGTATTAGTTATTTCCAGAATTAGGCAATACACCCTCTGTTTCCATGTACATAATTCAATACATGATCAATTTTGCTTCCGATTTGATCGTTTCGACATGACAAAAATCTAAATAAATAAGTTTCTGACTTTTTAACATTTTAGGATATTTTACTATTTTTGTGATTTTTTACAATTAATTTCCATTAGTTTTAATTGACTTTTGATAGCATGTTTAGTAACAATTTTTCCATAACGCCTTGTACATATCAACGCGATTTTTTGACCGTTTCTTAACCATAAAAATCTACAAAAATTAGATTCTGGTTCTATTATTATGTGATTATCCATTAGGTATTTTTATCATAATTTTGTAGATCACTTTAGGTCTTCATCCGATTTTTTCTTTTGTATCACATAAAGGTAGATAATTGTTTACTAGTTCACCTAGTTAGGAGTCGACTTTTTGCATGTGATCCTTAATACTTGTTCCAACCCTTGACTAACTTCTATATTAGTTTTTTTTACATGTTTAGGTAGTTGAAACCTTGATTTGTAATTCATAATTGAGTCATATGATTAGGGTACCATGATAGTTGATCCTTAGAGTGACGATTGATCGTTTTGACTTAATTTTGCGCATCATTGTTTTAACCATGATTTTTCTTGTACATTTTGTTTGAGATCAATCATTAGGTGTTAGCTACTGACTTGTAAAGTTCTACATCTAACTGAATTCATTACTCACTTAATTCTCAAGTTTCGATTATGTTGTGTTGTTTAAAAGCATGTTTCTCCTTTGTCATTTGAATCACTTTTCTAGAGAGCATGAGAAGTAGGGTTTTACCGCTTTCTTTTGCCATAAGAAGTAGGAATAAAGATGTATGATTGAGATTATGTTGTTGGAGCATGTTCAGGAACCCCTCTGGTTTATTTAAAGACCTGTTTAGGGAGATTTTGTGTGCTACTTGTGTTTGGTTTGTTTAAAATTCTCTTCCGTGTATAGGGAGGTAATTATCAGTAAGTGTTTATATTTGTGCTTGCATAGGTCATGAATGGTTAGGCAACCCAAAATGGCACCACCAAGCAAAGTCCCGCTTTGATACTTATTGATATATATATATATATAAGATGATGATATGATAAGCACGCGGAAAGGGTCCGTAATCGACCCCCGCAAAGTTCTAGTCTTTGTCATCTCAACACACGCGAATCGTGTTGATACCTTTATCGATTCAATAATAATAAAAGTGGCAAGAGTTCCCTATTCTGACTCTCCACGCTTTCCTAGGGTTCGCATTTATTGCTGAACTCGCATCATTTTATCTTCACACTTGACAATTCATGTCATGCAGTGATACCATTCACGGGAATCGGAATGTGTTTTCTCCTGGTTGCTTCCGACCCTCGGCTTGTTGTTTGATGTGCGATAAACCTAATGTGTCTAACGGTATCTTTAACTGCAAGCGCACAGCCTATCGCGGTAGTAATAAAAGATTGCCGAATCCACAGGGACTTTGTAATCACTCTAATGCGGGAAAGTAATGTTTGTTTAGCTAAGGCGGAAATTGTCACGTTTGGTTTTGGGAGGGTTAAGGAAGGTAAATTAATTGGTTTTTAAAATAATTATAAAATGGAATGGTCGGTATGCAATAGAGTCGACTTAAAGGATCTAATCTGGCTTAGGCATAAAAGGATGGTCAACTTGGTTTGTCGTAGAATTAATCGGTTTAAAACCCTCAACTCACACTTTCATGGTCTTATCTCGGATTATCGTCTAAAGCCCTATACCGCCGCTAGCCTATAAGTGTTTAGAAGTAATTTTTGGAAACTTAATTAATTCTAATTTGGTTTAAAGCGCTTTCAGTATTTAAATCAAATGCCTAACTTTAGCTATCCGGTTAAAACCTCACACTTTCGTGGTCTCGATCTAACCTATTTACTCTTCTTACTTTATAAGGTTTTATTTTTAAGCATAAAAGTTATAACAATTAAGTTGATTAAGGTTTTAGCCTAAGTTTGATCGGATGCCTAATGTCTCTTACTATCCCATACCGACACTAAAGGTTTAGCTAGCCATGGAAATTAAAACGAGCGTCAGAAGTAAAAGCAAACAAATATAAATTGGACATTATAAATAATAATAATTTAAACTTGCATTAATTAATTAAAGAATCTGTAATACAATTGCAAAGTAAGAAACGAAATAAAGCATTAATACTTGATCCTTCTTCCACAAATCGGAAACTCGGATTCGGTATCGATAAAGTAATGAATTCTGAAGCTTGAATAATAAATCCTAAACTATAATAATAATTTCGATGTTGGAAATTATTATTTGACAATGAAATGGAAAGGAAACAATTGAATGCGAAAAATAACAGTTGAAATAATGCTGGGTTCGAAGATTCGGCTGAGCTTCCGCACAAGAAAATCATAAAATGCTCTCCGTTTGATGTTGAAGTCTCAGGTATTTATAGATGAGTGAATCTGCAGTTGGTTCCTAAAACTTCTCACACGTAGCTTGCCTTCCACTTCCCATGAATATAGGAATGTGGGTAGTTGAGGTTGGAATGTGCAAGCGTGGGAGAAAATCCAGAGAGAAATAAGGAGTTTCAAAACTCCTTACATGCCCACGATCGTATTTTGAAACAACCGGTATGCGCATTACGGTCGTGGTGAGGCGTTACGAGGGTTGGTGTTGGCTCCGTGTTACGGTCGTCATGGATGTGTTACGGTCGTAACACTCTTGAATGTATTACGGTCGTGGCGAGTTCGACCGTCACCTACAAAAGTATCTTTGATGATTTGTCTTTTCTTCTATTCTTTTGATGCTTTCTTGCATTGTTTCATATTTTCTTCTTTTGAGCTAAGTTGTGAATATCGCAAAAGTAATGACAATCTCGAAATATTCGGGAGTTAATCGGGTCAAAATAATACAAAGCGGGTTAATTTCATGTAAAATAAACGATATGATTTCGTGTTATCAAATTCCCCATACTTAAACCTTTGCTTGTCCTCAAGCAAAATAATCAATTTAAAATATCGGACAAGTTTTATAAACGCATAACTAGTATACCTTTCGTTTTCAATTGTTACAAGAGATCCTAGGTTAGTTCGCCAAGAAAATCGAATGAAACAACAACGATACGCTAATGACACAAGCAACAAGCTAGTCGACGACTATCCGTTTAAACAAAATGTCTAATTATACCGCTATAATTCAACTCAAGGTTTCTCGTTCCTATTTCACGGTTTCGTTCTTGCAATCACATTAAGCCCATTATCTTTACACGCACGTAGTGGAATAGCCGGTTAGTGGTTACGATCAAAACACAGCGGTTTACGCACAATTATGTGGCAACCTCTTTATCCGATTGTAAGATGCGGGGGATCAGACCGTAGTCTGCCCTACCGAGTTCAGTACCAGATGCTTCTGAACCACCTAAACAATGGATTCTTATGTTACTTAGTAAAAGCTTTCGCATCCATTGGATTAAACGATCGGGTGAGGATCGCCCAATTTAATTGGTGCCTTGGCTATTTCCTTTAATCATGTAACATTTTTCTGAATAAATTACCGAGATCATCCACTTATATTCATCCTTTCCACGTGGTTTGTGCTAAGGCGGTGCCATTGCTAATATAAACTACTAGGGGCTAAATTAAGACTTAAAACTGAAAGTATCGGTATAACGGAAATAGAGACGATTCGCGTAAGTAGGGAGTCGAAGGTGTCATAATCGTATAGTTCTCGTTGGATCGCTCTCGGCCTTCTAACTAAGATTTTGGTTAAAGTAGGTAACTAACGATTATGCGAATATAACTGAAATAGAAATGAAATTACTCGTTCTGAAATTAAAAATGCAGTACTCCTCCCACACTATATCAAACATTGTCTCAATGTTATGATATAATGGCGAGGTTAAATAAAAGATACAACGGAAAACAAGGAAAACAACAAGAAAAGGAAAAACTACTGGCGACCACGGCGGCTTCTTGACCTTCTGGAAGGAGTAGCTTCAGAGTCAGTGCTCTGTGGTCCAAGAGATGTAACATCCATCCTCAAAGCATTCAGCCCGCTTAGCACTTCATCAAGCCTTTCATTCGTGCCGACCACTTAAGATTTGAGCATTTTGTGCAAGTAAGCGTCAAGCGCTCCGATGCACCCTCGGCTCGCGATACAAGATTTTGATGATGAATGGCTCGGAGGATCTCGTCAAGAGAAGGAGGTGGAGGAGCAGGACGACTTGGGAATGTCGAGCACGGAACAGCTCGATCCAGCTTCTTCCCGCATCTCATCGGGGCCGATATGAGGTTCTTCTTGCAGCAGCAGGCCTTCGTGATCTTCAAGGTTGAATAGCCGTTGGCTCGGTTCGAGGGTCGATACGATCCTCAAGGCAAAACAATATTAGTGTAAACTCGGTTTTGAATCCTTTGGATGGAACTTTCCATCGTCCGCTCGTGGATGAGGTGGGCTGATTTGCAATGGTCTAAAGTGAGCAAAAACGGTGGTCGGGATGGCAGATGACCAAGGGTGTCACCATGGTTTAGTGCTAGTGCCAGAGAAGTGACAAGCCCTCCAAAATAGAAAGGTTTGCCTCCTGCGTGCGATGGAGTGAATATGGGCCAGGAGGAAAGGTGCGGCATTTATTTTCTGACCCGAGAATGCACAATGCATGAAGAACAGCTCTTTGGAGTTTAACTTGTGGTTACTATCTCTTGCGAAGATTGTGTTACCTAAGATGCGGTGGAAATAGCGTATGGCGGGGTTATGGATTTGAGTGGCGTTGAGATGATCATAGAAATGTGCTCGGTTGTTGGTGAGGTTGTGCCAAAGGTTGAAGGACTCTTCTCCAAAGTTGTCGGGTACACGGAGATGGGAACCTTCCTCGGTGCAGAAATCAAGCAGTTGTCCGAACGCGTTCTGAGTGAACTCGTACTCGGTACCGAATATGCGAAACTTCGCAACACCAGAAAGTTGGTTTGTTGAACCAGGTGGAGTGATGTAGCAGAAGGAACTGAGGAACTCGAGAGTGAGTGTCTCGTACGTGGGTTGGGGTTGGCTACAAAGGTTCCACAGGTTGACACTCTGAAGAAGGCGCTGAACACCCTCAAGTAAACCAAGTTCTCTGAGGCAGTCAGTGTCAACATATCTAGTGGGGTGTAGACCACGACGTTGGAATTTCAAAAACTTAATGCGTTGAGTTTCACCTTGATCACCATTACGTAGGACAACGCCAGGAATAGGTTGAGGGAAGAAGAAAAGGGAACGTTCTGCTAACAGGGTTACTGATGTAGCCCGTGTTACGGTCGTAACACCTAGCTGACGAGCGTAACGCGCTGAAGGGCGTGTTACGGTCGTGGGGGACAGATGACGATCGTAAGAGCTGCAATTTTTGCAAATTTTTACAGAACAAAACACAGTTACACAGAGTATATAATTTCATAACAGGCAGAACATCTCAGGCATTCCAACATAAACACAACATTTAATTCATTCAACATATAATCCAATAAATATAGTTCGCAAGAGAGTAGAAAACCATAAAACATTGTAAACAGCAAAATGATTGTAAGTTTGAAATTGAAAACAATTGCATTACTTCAAATTAAGTAGCTTGTTCTTTTTGACAGAAGGTAAATTGACTTGTAAATCGAAATGCGGTAATTTAACAAAGAATTTGAAACTACCTAGAAACAAAACGGAATGGAAAAATTCTAAAAGCTAAAAACTGAAAAACTGAAAAACTGAAAAGCTAAAAACTAAGAACTGCTTCATCCAATTTTTTCTTTTAAAATCTCTAAAGCTTGGGTGATGTTATAGAATTGCTCCACTGTGATGTCAGTCAAACCAATAAGATCCAAACGCATAGTCTTCAATTCATTCTTTATTCCATCAATGTCAGTTTTGTAAGCATCCAAAGTGGTCAGAATGGTGTTTAGTTGTGTAGTGTAATCTCCTTGGTTTACATCAGGTGCTACTTGTGCTTCAGCCATATTTGTAAAGTCATGGTAACCAATCCTCCCACACTGACAGGAACATTAGGGTCCTCACTAATGCGGGTAAAGGTCTTCATCAGGAGTGGGACAGCATTAACAATAAAGCAGAGATAGTTCATCCTTGGATACAACATTTTGATTTTGTTCTTTTCCAAACAGAGTGTGGGCAAGAATCCTATGGAAATAACGGATGGCTGGGTTATGTATTTCATTGTTATCCATGCTTTCGGGTCGGGTGATAGTTTCGGTTAAAGTACCCGAAATAATCCACCAAAATCCAATAAATCGGCCTCAGGGGTGGTAAAAGCTAAGGGTCCACTGGGGAAACCTAATAAAGCAGCTAAGTCCCTATGGTTATAGGTGAACTCAATACCAAACAGTCTAAAGGCGATGATTCCTTTTCGGGCTCCGACACCGTGTTCAGGGATGTAAACTAAGGAACTCAAGAACTCAAGGGTGAGCTCTCGGTAAGTGATAAACCTATTTTTCAGGTGTGCTCTCTCCCATCCTAACTGGTTAAACATGTAGTAAACAACATTATGCCTAAAGTGTCCATAGTGGGTTCATCATAATGAGGTTAAGCGATGGCTCTTTGAGACAAAGCCTCAAATCTTCTCCTTTGGTTTCTACCTCTAAAGGTGGTTTCCATAAAGTTCTGTGGGGGATCCATAGTAAAAGTAAAGCGGGGAAACAGAGTAGAGGAGAAAGTAAAGAGAAAAGAGTTTTAAATCTCAGCAAGTAAATTTGTTTTGAAATCAGCCAGCTTTATAAAAGTTTAAAAAATGAAGAGTACTTACATAGCAACCAAAATAAATAAACAAAATAGCAAACAAAACAAACAAATAAAATAGCAAACAAAACAAATAAAATGGGTTGCCTCCCATGAAGCCTTTTTAACGTCATAAGCTGAAAATGCCTAATGGAGGATTAGTCGGGAGAAATAGGTGGTAATTCTACGAGTTTAAGCTTATTCGTATAGTCTCTATTATCGATACCATTATCTTTTTTAACTGCCCGTTTACAATAAGCGGGCACTATTTCTATCCTTAATTTCTACCTCCGCTAGGAAATACTTTTGTAATTTCGAAAGGACGGACCATCTAGATTTAAGTTTTCAGGAAAAGTCTAAGTCTAGAATTGAATAAAAGTCGACATCTCCCACACTAAATTCTTTCCGAGATAAGCGATCGTGCCACTTTTAGTGCGTTCTTTGTAGATTTTAGCGTTTCGTAGCGTCTAGTCTTAATTCTTCCAACTCATGTAAATCGAGGATGCGTTTCTCTCCAGCAGCAGTGTAGTTAATATTGAGTGTCTTTATCGCCCAATAAGCTTTATGCTCTAATTCTACGGGGAGGTGACAGGATTTTCCGTAGACAAGTTTGAAAGGTGTAGTTCCGATAGGAGTCTTGTAAGCTGTCCTATAAGCCCATAAAGCTTCGTTAAGCTTGGATGACCAATCTTTTCGAGATATAGCGACAGTTTTTTCTAATATTTGTTTAATCTCTCTTGAAACTTGACTTGTCCGCTAGTTTGGATGATAAGGTGTTGCTACGGTGTTTCACTCCATATTTAGATAGTAATTTATCAAATATCTTGAAATAAAATGAGATCCACCGTCACTAATAACAAGTCGAGGAACACCAAAGCGGGAAAATTATAGTCTTGAAAAGCTTTATTACCACTCGTGTGTCATTTGTAGGAGAAGCTATTGCCTCGATCCATTTTGAAACGTAATCGACAGCTACGAGTATAAACTTGTTTCCAAAAGAAGATGGGAAAGGTCCCATAAAATCGATTCCCCAAACATCAAAGATTTCAACTTCTAGTATTCCTTTCTGAGGCATTTCATCGCGTCTGGAGATATTACCGGTGCGTTGGCATCGATCACAGTTTTTAACGGCGATGTGGACATCCTTCCACAAAGTTAGGCGTAAAAGCCGGCTTGGAGAATTTTGGCACACGTTTTAGAGGTGCTAGCATGTCCGCCATAAGGAGATGAATGACAATGGGAAATGACGTCTTCTATTTCTTCGTCGGGTATACAACGGCGGAAGATTCCATCAGGTCCTCGTTTAAATAAAAGTGGTTCGTCCCAATAATAACTCTTGAGATCATGGAAGAATTTCTTTTTCTGTTGGTAAGTTAAGTCAGGTGGAAGCGCACCGGCAGCTAAATAATTAACGATGTCAGCATACCAAGGCAATCCTATGGTCATGTCAATGGCTTCCATGACTTCCTTAGCTTCTGGTTTATGTAAATCCAATTGAGCTAGGTCGCTTATCATATGTGCTATCAGATGTTCATAGGGAAAATCGTCGTTAATTGGCACTTGTTCGGGTTGTATACCTTCCAAACGGGATAAATGATCCGCTACGACGTTTTCGGTTCCTTTTTTGTCTTTAATTTCCAAGTCAAATTCCTGCAAAAGCAAGATCCATCGGAGGAGTCTCGGTTTTGCATCTTTCTTAGCAAGTAAATATCTGATAGCAGCGTGGTCCGTGTAGATGATGATTTTTGCTCCTACAAGGTAAGAACGAAATTTGTCAAGCGCGAAGACCACGGCTAAGAGTTCTTTTTCAGTGGTGGCGTAATTCATCTGAGCTGAGTCTAGCGTTCTGCTGGCGTAGTAAATAGCGTGAAGTTTCTTATCTTTCCTTTGTCCAAGAACTGCGCCTACAGTGTAATCACTTGCATCGCACATGATTTGAAGGTAACCTCAATCGGGCGGTTGCATGATTGGTGCGTAAATAAGTGCTTTAAGGGTTTCAAAAGCTTTGAGACAATCGTCATCGAATATGAACTCAGCATCCTTCATTAATAGACCGGTAAGTGGTTTTGTAATTTTCGAGAAATCTTTAATAAAACGTCGGTAAAAACCTGCGTGTCCTAGAAAACTTCGTATCTCTCGAGCGATTTTAGGTGGTTGGAGTTCTTTAATCACTTCTATCTTAGCTTTATCAACTTCAATTCCTTTATTGGAAATAACATGTCCAATACGATTCCTTCTCGACCATGAAATGGCATTTTCCCGATTACACAAGGTTCACTTTCACACATCGTTCTAAAACACTCTCTAAATTAGATAGACATCCTTCAAAGCTTTGTCCACACACGAGAAGTCGTCCATAAACACTTCCATGATGTTGTCAATGAAATCGCAAAATGGCCATCATACATCGTTGGAAAGTTGCAGAGCATTACATAATCCAAAAGGCATTAAATGCGCGAGCGTTCCATAGGGACACGTGAATGTAGTCTTCTCTTGATCATCGGGTGAATAGGAATTTGGAAAAATCCGAATAACCGTCTAAATAGCGTATAGGAGTGTTGGCTAATCGTTCTAACATTTGATCAATAAAGGGTAAAGGAAAATGGTCTTTCCGAGTAGCTTTGTTCGATTTTCTATAATCAATGCACACTGTGTCCACTAACTACTCTTTGTGTTATCGATTCGCCTTGTGCGTTTTCACGACAGAACACCTCTTTTCTTAGGTACGACATGCCTGGCTAACCCATTTCTTGTCGAGATCGGGTATATAATTCCGCTTCCATTAGCTTTTGATTTCATCTCGACTACGATCGAGGATCGGATTGATTCTTCTTTGAGGTTCTCGAGAGGTTTTGCAATCCTCTTCTAATAGAATACGATGCATACAAATGGAAGGACAAATTCCTTTTAAGTCTGATATATTGTAACCTAACGCAGTAGGATATTTCCTTAGAACGTCTAAAAATTTTTCGGTTTCAAGCGTTCCTAAACTGGAATTCACTATTACAGGTCGAGTTTGTTCAGTATCAAGGAATTCGTATCGTAAATTTTTAGGTAAAACTTTCAATTCTAGTTTTGGTTTCTTGGGACATGGCATATGATTAGGTGTAAGTGCTAGACTTTCGCTTAGACTGTCATCTTTATATGGTTGTCTCCAATTATCATCTTCGAATATCAGAGGGGTTTCAATTTTCATTATTTCAGAATATGTGGTTTGTTTAGCTTCCATCTCTCGCACGCACTCATCTATAATATCGAGTAAATAACATGTGTCATTCATGGCGGGTGCTTGTAGAAATTGAGTGAGGATGAATTCCACTTTTTCCTCTCCGACTTGAATGTTAATCGCCTTCTTTACATCAATTATAGCTCCAATGTGGCTAGGAATGGTCTTCCTAATATGATAGGGTAATCAATCTTGTAATGTCCATAATTATGAAATCGGTCGGGATATAGAATTGACCTATGCTAAGCGGAACATTTTCCAATATACCTACAGGATACTTAGCGATCGGTCACTAATTGAACAAACATTTTGTAGGTGTAAGTTCTCCCATTTCGACTTTTGCAAATAGATAAGGGCATGACGATATTGCTCCTAAGTCGCATAGAGCTTTGTCTATGACGAATTTTCCAATGTTACAGGTATAGAGAAACTACCGGTATTTCAAATTAGGAGGCATGTTATTCGAATGATAGCACTACATTCGTGAAGAAGGGTAACTGCCCGTTATCTTCTAACTTTTCTTATTAGATAGGATTTCCTTAAGAAATTTAGCATACGATGGCATCGAGTAATGGCTTCGTGAATGGTATTGTGATATTTAGTTGTTTGAAGTTCCACGAATCTCTTAAATTGGCTTATCGATTTAGAATTTGTTAATCTCGGGACGGAACTTGTGGTTTATAGGGCGGTGGAGGCACATAAGGTTTCTCTTTTCTACACCTCTTGAGTTTCGTTTTCCTTTTCTTCGTCGCTCTCGTTTTCACTCGGCTTGTCTTGCTTCTGATACATAGCTGGGTTTTCTAGTCTTGGATCAACAGGTCCGTCAAGTTCTTTCCCACTCCTAAGTATCACGGCATTAGCGTGTCCTTTCGGGTTAGGTTGTGGTTGACCAGGAAATATTCCAAAGAGCAGCAGTGAGGTGCTTGTTGAGCTACTTGTGAAATCGAGTTTCAAGCATTTTGTTATGGGTAGCTAAAGCATCGACCTTGCTAGCTAATTGCTTAATTTGCTCGTTGGTATGTAAGTTCTGATTTAAAACATCCTTATTGGTCTGGGATTGAGAAGCAATGAAGTGTTCGATCATAATTTCGAGGTTTGATTTCCTAGGAATGTTGGAAGTATTAGGTCCGTTATTAGGATGATTCGGGATAGCTTTTGGATAACCAGGTGGTGTAGCAGGAGCTTGTCCAGGAGCATACAATGCATTGTTGCTTTTGTATGAGAAATTTGGATGATTCTTCCAACCTGGGTTATACGTATTACTGTAGGGATTTCCTTGCACGAAGTTAGCTTGTTGGTACTCGGTCAAAGGGGACATTCTGGAGCAAGATGTGATTGAATACCACATAGATCGCAAGTTGGAATCACTGCAGCTACGGTAGCTGCTGGAGTGATGGAAAGGTTCTCTAATTTTTGGGTAAGAGCTTCCACTTTAGCATTAACTTGATCCAGTGTTCACTTGACCTTGATACCTTCGGTTGATATTTCTCATTAACTCTCTCGCTTCCCCATTGGTAGTGGTTCGAGCCATACTTTCAATAAGTTGGTTCGCCGGCATATGGTTTATCCATCGCGCGCCACCAGCAGCAGCTCTATGGTTAATCTTGTATTGTACAGAGACCATTATAGAATGTGTGAATAATCAACCATTCTTCTAAACCATGATGAGGCGAGTCTTAGCATATCCTTGTATCGTTCCCATGCTTGAATAAAGATTCATTGTCTTTCTGCTTAAAACCATTGATGTTAGCTCCGAGCATAGCGGTTTTGCTTGGAGGAAAATATCTAGCTAAAAGACTTTCTTCAACTCACCCAAGTGGTGATTGAGTTGGCGGGGAAGAGATTGAAGCCAACAGCTCTGCTCTTAAAGAAAAGGAAATAGGCGCAATCGTATCGCCGGGTTTACTCCATTCGCTTTCACGGTGTTCGCATCGCACAAACACGGATAGATGTAGATTAGGGTCGTCGGTAGGAGCTCCAGAACCGGTTCTGCTGAACGGCGGAAAGAAGCGAAGGTTTCACCAAATCGCTTTGAGCAATAGCAGCTGCAATCGCATGAGGCTCGCTGAGAAGGAACCGTAATCCTTAAGAGGACGAGGAGGAGGAGGTGGATCACCATTCTTCGTAACTCGTCGAGATCCGGAAGAATGACGGCGGAAGATTATTGAGTGCACGGTACTCTTGAATTCGCTTCTTAATCGAAGATAACGCTCGATATCGTAAATGGGTATATGCAAAGTACCTCCTTGAGAGCGCGTATTTGGCATACACAAAAGGGAAAATAAATAGTTGCCTTAGCCTAGACAGTGCTACTTTAAGAGTGCACTAGTGACTAGATCAAAGTCCCCGGCAACGGCACCAAAAACTTGATGTGCGATAAACCTAATGTGTCTAACGGTATCTTTAACTGCAAGCGCACAACCTATCGCGGTAGTAATAAAAGATTGTCGAATCCACAGGGACTTTGTAATCACTCTAATGCGGGAAAGTAATGTTTGTTTAGCTAAGGCGGAAATTGTCACGTTTGGTTTTGGGAAGGTTAAGAAAGGTAAATTAATTGGTTTTTAAAATAATTATAAAATGGAATGGTCGGTATGCAATAGAGTCGACTTAAAGGATCTAATCTGGCTTAGGCATAAAAGGATGGTCAACTTGGTTTGTCCGTAGAATTAATCAGTTTAAAAACCCTCAACTCACACTTTCATGGTCTTATCTCGGATTATACGTCTAAAGCCATATACCTGCTTTCGCTAGCCTATAAGTGTTTAGAAGTAATTTTTGGAAACTTAATTAATTCTAATTTGGTTTAAAGCGCTTTCACTGTATTTAAATCAAATGCCTAACTTTAGCTATCCGGTTAAAAACCTCACACTTTCGTGGTCTCGATCTAACCTATTTACTCTTCTTACTTTGAACGAAGGTTTTATTTTAAGCATAAAAAGTTATAACGAATTAAGTTGATTAAGGTTTTAGCCTAAGTTTGATCGATGCCTAATGTCTCTTACTATCCCATACCGACACTAAAGGTTTAGCTAGCCATGGAAATTAAAACGAACGTCAGGAAGTAAAAGCAAACAAATATAAATTGGACATTATAAATAATAATAATTTAAACTTGCATTAATTAATTAAAGAATCTGTAATACAATTGCAAAGTAAGAAACCGAATAAAGCATTGATACTTGATCCTTCTTCCACAAATCGGAAACTCGGATTCGTATCGGTAAAGTAATGAATTCGAAGCTTGAATAATAAATTAACTATAATAATAATTTCTGATGTTGGAAATTATTATTTGACAATGAAAATGGAAAGGAAACAATTGAATGCAGAAAAATAACAGTTGAAATAATGCTGGGTTCGAAGATTCGGCAGAGCTTCCGCACAAGAAAATCATAAAATGCTCTCCGTTTGATGTTGAAGTCTCAGGTATTTATAGATGAGTGAATCTGCAGTTGGTTCCTAAAACTTCTCACACGTAACTTGCCTTCCACTTCTCCATGAATATAGGAATATGGGTAGTTGAGGTTGGAATGTGCAAACGTGGGAGAAAATCCAGGAGAGAAATAAGGAGTTTCAAAATTCCTTCTGTTATGCTTTGGCCACGATCTGTATTTTGAAACAACTGGTATGCGCATTACGATCGTGGTGAGACGTTACGAGCAGGGTTGGTGTTGGCTCCGTGTTACGGTCGTCATGGATGTGTTACGATCGTAACACTCTTCAGAATGTGTTACGGTCGTGGCAGGAGAGTTACGACCGTCACAGCTACAAAAACTGTATCTTTTGACAGATTTGTCTTTTTCTTCTATTCTTTTGATGCTTTCTTGCATTGTTTCATATTTTCTTCTGTTTTGAGCTAAGTTGTGAATATCTGCAAAAAGTAATGACAATCTCGAAATATTCGGGAGTTAATCGGGTCAAAATAATACAAAACGGGTTAATTTCATGTAAAATAAACGATATGATTTCGTGTTATCATTGTTGTAGGCTATGGGACTTCCTCCTTTTCCTGCGCTTGTGTGACATTTCTTTGTGCATTACATTGCTTGTGCGTTTCTGCCAAAGCACTTGTTTGCTTCATCCCTTTTTTCGTCTTTGACTCTACCTTAGGTAGCGATTCGAGATGGACATAGATTTAGGTTGTAAACCTTTTTCCATTCCCTTTTGTCATCTTCGAATCTACCTTAGGTAGCGATTTGAGATGGACGTAGATCTAGGTTGTAAACCTTTTCCATGTTCCCTTAGGATTCTCTCGACTCTATATTAGGTAGCGATTCGAGTTAGAACTTAGGTTGTAATCATTGTATGATAACATTAGGTTAGAACTAGTTAGTTTCCCTTTCTCGTTTTCTAGTTTCTTTTGCATCCTTGCATGTAATAAAACTAAAACTTGTTTTCTTTTCTTTTACAAATCAATATACTTAATAATGGTTCTAACTCCTTTTCAAAGGTAAAAGCAACCGACCAATGCAAACCTTTTTCGCCTACGGACTTTATTTTTATGTTTAAAACCTTTTCAGAAAGGACGTGTTTCACACGCACCGTTCATGAAAAAACACAAAACTCACCAAAACAAGTGACTCGAACTACGAAGCTCTGACTTTACCATTGCACGAGGGAATATGTAGCCATCTTGTCACGAGGCTCGATCGAGCAAACTCTGTAAATACTTCCTTATTTTCCCCGTGTTTTCTTTATTTTCTCTTCTTTCACATGCATTTCCCTTAGCATAGCATTGTAGCGATTAAGAAGTAAGTAGATATACCCACACCCATTAGATAGAAAATAGAAGTGAATACCGTAGAGTACTATGGGCGCGTGGGGTGCTAATATCTTCCCTTCGCGTAATAGACTCCCTTACCCATATCTCTCGATTTCTCGGTCGCAAGACCGTGTCTTATCCCTTTCAGGTTTACTCGATGTTTTCCTTTCTCCTTTTGCGAGATAAAAAACATTCGATGGAGACTTCATTGATATAGTTATCGAATGATGTTCAGCCGGTTGTTTCACTTGTTAGTTTGTCAAATTATTGTTCTCACTCTAAAGCTTTTAAGCAAGAGTTTGGATATTATATCTGAAGCCTAAGCTTCTATTTTAGTTTGGTTTTTCAGTCATTGAGATTGTGGATGTAGATATCCCTGTGGTGATTGGAAGTGATAAGAGATTCTCATATCTAGGAGGTTCCTAGGTAGAAGTTTCACTTGGTAGGTATTATGTGATAAGTTGTAAGCTAAGACTATTTAGGCTTAGAATTAATACTACTAAGACTGGATTTCCTTCCTGGCTTGGTATCCCTTAGAGTAGGTGAGTTGCACCAAACTAGATTAACAACTCTTATGTTCTTTTACCTTCTGCAAAATTTGTATTTTTTTTGTAAAAGTTTATGTTCTATTAGCATATGTCATAACATTTGTCGTGACATTATGGTTGTGTGTTGATACATAAGACTTGACATTTATATTGTGTGCGCCAAAATTTCAGAACAAAAAATTAAAATCGTGCAAACCATGTGGAGGACAATGATTTGAAGGATATAAGCACAAAAAGGATGAAAGAAACTGAAAGATAAAAGGAACTAGTCCCAACTAGGCATCCTGATCAGCTCCGTGTAGAGAGTATCCATAAGGAGGTTATTTATTATAAGAACACATTCACAAGGAAGGTGACTAAATACAAGGAAGATACATCAAATGATGTCAATGAGAATACTAAGGATCTAGAGGAGGACAGTGGTTTGAGGATAAATGAGACTAAGTTCATGGAGTATGAATGTTCAAAAATCACACTCTCTCAGTATGAATCGAAACGCATTGCTAAACCCTAGAGGAATGGTCAGATTGTGAAAATGCTTTGAAGAAGAATTGGATACAAAGATCTTGAGAATTGTCTGCAACAATTATTGACTAGAAGAGGAGTCCTAAACATAGTGGATTTAGGACAAGAGTATTATCTTGTAACTTTAACAAGTGATATCAATACGTAGCCCTAATGGAGGGACCGTGGCTCATCTATGACCAGTCTATTTGTTAGGGAATGAAGTGCAAATTTCCACTCTTCAAGTGACGCCATCAAACAAGTAGTTATGTGGGTAAGGATATTTGGAATATCAATTGAATACCATGATGTAAGAGTTATATCATTCATCAGAGGTCATATAATAACAATAGTCTAGGATGATGGGAATACTCTAATAAGGGAAATGGGTAAGTATGCAAGGATTTGTGTTTAAGTGGATCTAACCAACCCATTCCTAGTCATGTTTTCCATAAAAAAACAAACATTACAAGGTTGAATTTAAAGGTTTACATTTACTTTGTCTCAACTCTGGGACATTAAGACACTATAAAAAAGGATGCCTGAAAAAGAAAGCTCAAATGGAATAAGTGACTCACATTATTCCTGTAGGTCGTGGTGGTAAGACAAGATGAGAAATAAATAAAGATCTGAATGTTGTAGGGCCTTGGAGGGTTGTCCAAAAGACTAGAAAATCTTGTAGACTGAAGGGATAAGAGGCGAAGATGCCAGAGAAACTGGCGATGGGGTGTGTCCATATTGTTTCGCCGACAAGATTTATTAGCATTAAAATCCAGACGAAAACTAGGTGATCCAAATTCGTCAATGATAATGATGAGATGCCAGATTTGGAAATAAGGAGTAACGAGGTGACAGAAAATGAAACGCCTGGTCAAACAATACTTGAGGAAGTTATTAGGAATAATTATAGTGGTATTAATTGGAATGGATCTTTAGCTAAACAACATGTGGAAAAATTCGAGAGGAGGAGCCAAAAAAACAAAAAAGCAACACCTAGTATAAACATGACAATTATACTTATGGGAATTTCAATAGAGAAGTAACGCATGGATCCCTATGGAAAAAACAAGGATGCAATTGGGAAAATAATGGAAGAGAAAGGGTTATACGATTTAGTTGTTGGACTAAATCTTGATAGCCCAACAAAGAATATAGGAGCGAGAAACAAGTTGAAGTTTGATGGGGCATCTTTTGTGAGTCACCTAAATGGGCGTGATCAGGTTGGACCCAAAACACTCAGGGTACAAGTCTCTTAAACTAGTAATGAAATAATTAGCCATTCTAACCAAATTTCTCAAAATGAAAACATAGATCATTAGAGAGAAAATGGTACACTTGGAGATATGATACGCAAGAGAATGGAGAAAATACTCAGAGCTTTAATGAAGAAAATTCGAACATAGAATTGACCCAACTAAGTGATGGAGCTTGGTACAACTCACTAATTTTGTCTTAGTGGGAGATACAACCATAAAAGTTTTATATGGAACTATAGAGGTGTGGCCAACAAGGCATTTTCAAGAGTTTGTAAACACTATCTAAAGGAGAATTATCCAGATGTTATTGCGATTATGGAAACTAGAATAGATTCGAGTAAGCTCACTAAAATTTTCAACATGTTAGGTTTTGATATTTATGACTATACTGAGGTTAAGGGCTTTATGGGAAGAAGAAATTTAGCCTGGAAAAAAGATAAAGTTGAGTTTATTTTTTATAGGCATCCAATTTACTTGGTAGGCTGGTAGAGGCCACAATGGCCTTTAAACTTTAGATAAGAAAATTCAACATGAGCTTGCTACAATCTTTCATCAAGAGTTGGCTTGGTTTCAGAGATCTAGAGCTAAATGATTGGTTGAAGAAGACGAGAATACTAGATACTATCACATCAAAGTTATAGAGAAGAAGAGCCAACAAAATCAAGATGATTAAAGATGATAATGATGTTTGGTTTGAGGATCCAGATAAAATCAAAATCATTTTTAGGGAACACTACCATAATTTTTTGACAACTAACACTAATAATAATAGATAACAACAAGCTATATTTTCTTATCCCATGCTAGAAGACTCGGCAAAATCTATGTTGCAAGGTGAAATTTTGAATGAAGAGATCAAGGTGGGAGCCAATGACATGATGCCTTGAAAAGCTCCAGGCCCTGATGGATACCATACATATTTTTATCATAACACTTGGAGCATTGTTGGTGGTTGTACTTGCAGAAAAATTAGGCACATGTGGGAGAAACCAGAGACTATTGTAGAGGTAACTAGTATAAACATTTGCCTTATCCCTAAAATTCCCAATATTATCGTTATTCATCAATTTAGTCTCATATCTCTTTGCAAAACTAATTATAAAACTTTAAGTAGAGTCATTGCTAATAGGCTTAAAATTTGTATTGATAAACTTGTTTCACCTAACCAAACTGGTTTTATTCCTGGAAGAACTATACATGAAAACATAGTGGTTGATCAGGAAATGCTCTATAGTATGAGTTATATTAAGGGGGAAATGGGATTTTGCCATTAAGATTGATATAGATAAGGCTTATGACAAGCTAAGTTGGAATTTTGTGAGGAATATTATGTTGGATGTCGGTTTCCCTGATGAATTAGTTAGAGTTATCTATGCACCTATTTGGATGAATGTTCTTTGGAATGGTATAGAAAGTGATGTTTTCTCTCCCAAGAAAGGTTTGAGATAATAGGATCCCATTTCCACACACCTTTTTGAGCTCTGCATGGAAAAACTCTCACACCTTACGAGTGGGAAGAAATGGGCCTAGATTATCCCATTTAATGTTTCCTGATGACCTTCTCTTATCTGGTAAGGCCACTGAGAAACAAATTGAATAGGCTATATGTTACGTTAGGACAGGAAATCAGTGCTGAGAAAACCAAGATTTTCTCCTCAAAAATACTATCGAACATATGAGAAAGAAAATCACTATCATGTCAGGTTTCATGGCAATAAACCAGATAGGCAAATATCTGGAAGTTCCTTTGACTAAAAAAGACCTAGTGTAAAAGATTGATAGTATCTTGTTGAACAAGTAAAGGAATAGCTATCAAGGTGGAAAGGTAAACTTCTCTCTCTTACAGGAAAGATTACTCTAGCTAAGGCCGTTATTGAGGCCATTCCTCTATATCCTATGATAAATTATTCATTCCCCAATGTTTGTTTGAAATAAATCTAGAACATGCGCAGAAGATTTGTATGAGGTATACAAAAGGTAAGAAGTATGATCACACTATAAAATGAGAGAATATAACCAAACCAAAGAAGATGAGAGGATTGGGGTAAGGAATATAGAAGACTTGAACGAAAATGCCTTTTGAAACTGACCTAAAAGCTTAAAAGTGGAGAAAAATCTCTTGGGTGTGAAGTGATGAGGGGTAAATATGTAAGACAAATAAATTTGGATCAAAGAACTAAAGCCAAAGTGTATGACTCTAGTATCTAGAAATCTATGGCTAGTCTACGACCAATACTAGTCAATGACATGACAAACTGGGCAACTGGAGATGGTCAAAGAGTGAATGCTTGGAAAGATTGTCAGGTTTCTCTAAATCGAGGACTTTCTAATGTTTTTCTAGAATTTGAACTTGCTAATTTTTGTCACTATGTTAAAGATCTTATGGTTACTCATGGAAAATAGAATGGCTCTGCATGCTCCTTCCCGAAGATGTCCTGAATATTGTGAGAACTATTACTCCTCCTTGTGTGGATCAAGAGAAAGACACATGCTTGTGGAAAGGAACAAAATATGGGAATTTAATGTGGTTAGTGATTTCAACCACATAAGTAATTGGAACCATAACATGGAAGATCATGACACTTGGTCCCTCATTTCAAAGATCAAAGCTCCAGATAGAGTTAATTCCTTTATTTGGATGATGAAGCATAATAGTCTCTCACTAATCACTGACCGCGTCAAAAAAGACTCAGGGACCATTTTTGATTTGATTGCCCTGATACTATCGATACCATAATACATGCTCTTAGGGATTGTGAAATAGCCAAGAGTGTGTGGATTCCCCTTGTGGTTCCTGAAAACTAAGAGGAATTTTTTAATACTAACTTATCTTGTTGGATTAGTTTTAATATACAGATAAATAATGGTCATGGAGATCAAGGAATTTGGGTTGCAACTTGGGCCACGGCCTGCCACACCTTGTGGTACTGGAGAAATAAGAGAAATCATGTTATTGATTTCATTATGCCCACTCAATTGGTAGAAAACATCAAATTTGACGCCCAAACCCACAACCACAGTTTGAGATGGCAGCAACGAAAATATAATATTAGTAGGAACTCTTAGAAGATAAAATATCCAGCTCCTTCCATATATTAGTTGTGTATTAACATAGATGGTGCTATAAAACAAAATAGGGCCAGCTGTAGGGGTATAATCCGGAATAAAAATGGAGACAGTGTATTGGATTTACAAAATTTATTGGAAATTATGATGTAGTTATGGATGACCTAGGAATAGTTTATGAGGGTTTGTGGTTAGCTACGGACAATAGATGGGACTTTAAATTGATAATTAGGATATTTGCAATGCTCTCATTAAACGAAACTCTAACATAGGCTCTAGATGAGTACTCTTTCATCGAATCAAATTCATGATCAAATGAGATCGGTAGATCTCTATTCGTCACATCTGAAATTCTGGTATACAGATCACTAATGTCATAACACATGTTGAGTCATTGATCTTTGTGTAAAAACATCTGGAATGAACAAAACATACTGATTTATAACGTATCAGTACAAAGTCATAACAAATGTTCCAACATATGTATATGACATGTTAATTAACCAAGAAACAAAAACTAAAAAATGTAGAACGATAATAACACAAAGATATGATGACCCAGTTTGGTGTACAACAACACGTACTCTAGGAGTTACCAAGTCAGGAAGAAGATTCGACTATCAGTAGTATTATTTTATTTAAACAACCTCAGATTTACAAGTAATAACCTCTGTTTTACCTAATTACTACTCAATGCAATCTTTATCTCAGAACTTCATCTAAGATAAGAGAAACCCATTACACTCCCTAAATCACCTTAGTGATATCTAACAATCACAACCTCTGATGATTGCATCAAACTACTTGAAAGATACCCCTTTCAAAATAAAGTTCAGCCAAGACTCTTGACTAACAAACATGCTTGGATTTTCTTCAAAGCTTTATCCAAGAACAATATACCATTCATTACCTAAAGGATTTTGAATGTATATAAAAAACAATGTCTACCACAATGTATCAAATCGATACAAAGGGAGATAGTACTCAACTCTCAAAAGACTAAACCCTTAAGTTTTTTATACAAAGTGTTATACTAGAATTAGTTAACAAGCCATAGGTCTACGCCTTCCTTTTATAATCTTCAACGAATTGGATTGGGCTTCACAAATCATTGCCGACCTGTTGCAAATAAGGCAACAAAAATACCTCCTAAATCATAGGACTTCTATCATTAGTTTCTTAATTTATCTCCATAATTAGAAACTAACACAACTCCTTGATTTCATATTGAATCTCTTCAATCTTCAAACTGTGCGCCATATAGCATAGCACAATACTCCCATAATATTCTGCATTTGAAATACATTGACAAAATCCGATTGTCCAACTTCACACAGGCGAGATGTCGAATGACTCTTCATAGGATCTTTGTTTGACATATTTTTCTTCACATGTTTTAACATGTTAGTTGAACACTTCTAAGTTCTTCATCTTGAGCTACACATATAACATTATAATATTCCCAGAACATTCAGGATCTGTAATATCTTAACAGAAGATACAGACTCTAGTCAATACGTCGAATGAGTAGAATATGACTTTATGTTCAACATTATTTTTCTGCAAGTTAGAACATACTATTTAACATGTTGCTGTGTAATTTGTTTTATTAAAATTAATGCCAACCATAACTTAGAGAATTAACAACATCTATCGGAAAACAAATTCTTGTGCGGATGCAATGACAAAAATATGCCTCAATAATACATTAGAGTTGTGTTACTTTGATAATTGTCTGACGGATTTGACTTTATTGTTACATTCGGATGGTTCGGGAATTAATGATCGGACTGTAATTATTTTAAAGTTTTTTTCTTTTGGACTTAGGGCCTCCTGATTATAAAATAAAAAATTAAAAAATAAATTTATAAGTCTTGAACAATATTATATTTAACTTAAATTTATAAACTTATGTAATAATATATAGTGAAAATTATATATATGTATGAAGCATATTAGGTGCATATATTTAATAGTTTTTTTAGCAATATTCTTTTTGTAAGATTCTAATATATATTTTTTCTATTAACTCAAGTACTCAAGGCTCTCGTTGGTCATTTATTTGTGTATATGACATCCATTAAACAGATAAATTACTTATTTATTATGAGTTATTTTTGCAGGCCAGTAGCCGTATATGCCATCACCCGTTGCCTTAATATTCCCTAGGATCAATGGATCAGGATCAATATATTTTTCTTTGCTTGATTGTCCTAAAATAATATAATATAATGAAATTATGCTTGAGTTAAAACCTTTGCAACTTTCAAATTAAAAAATGTGACCATATCTAAAATCATGCATTATGTATATTCTTTAATAAAATATTCTAACAACTTGTCATCCTTTCCTTCCCATACAATTTGAAAATAACATTTTATAGTAATAACTATGTATCTGTCAAAACGATGTATACTCTATGTGTAGTCTTTGACGTTGAAACGTTTGTACAAAGGCGCAATTTGCTTCATTTTTTTAGATATTGTTTTTAAAATCGTTATCCAAGTGTTTTGTAATGAAAAAATCTATAAATAATTTTCACAAATAGCATCCCACGCGAATCACTTTCTTGACAAAAGGTAGCATCAACATTTGTTCGTTTTTCTGATTAATTTTATACATAATTTTCTTTTTGAACATGTATGCTTAGAGGACAATAGGTTCATTTGTTTGATAACTTAATTGTTAGTATATTTCTTAAAATCTTAAAATTGAATAAACTAAACGCTGGTCAGTGTCGCATGAACAAGGCACACTAGATGCGACGTACATGTTCTTCCCAACGTGCCAAGCATATAAGGCCTCCGCTCTCTCCATTCTTATTCCTAATGGCGGTAGAGGGATTTGTCGACATTGTCCGAAAATCGCAACTTTTCCTTCAAAGTGAAATTCTAGTATGCAAATATCAGATGTTCTATGAGATGTTGAGACAGTGATATCTAGTTAAAACACAATGAACAATATAACACACAATTGACAGTGCAGAAAGTAAAGGAACACATATCATTGTTTATCCAGTTCAGTGCAACGTCACTTAAATCTGGAGGCTACCAAGTCAGGAAAAAAATTCACTAGATAGTATCAATTCAAAGCTAAACTCTTTTGTTTAAAACTTATCACTTACTCATTACTTGTGTTTAACTTCTACCTAAGAATTCCTAGATATGAAACTCCTCTCACTTCCCTTCAATCACAAACAGTGACAAGAACAACTCTAAATACTTTAGAATAATTTTAGAAGACACAATTCAAAGACACACAATCAACTACTATTTAAAACCTTATGAGTGATTGGCAATAGTTACAACTCAACTAACAGTCCTACTCAAGTAACAAATGATACGAGAGTGGCTCACAATCAACACAATCCAACTCTGCTACAAAGTGGATCACAATAACGATGAAACACAAACCCTAAAGGCTAGATAAAATTACAAATACGTTCCATAGACACATTAGGTTTGAACCCTTTTATTTATAACAATCTTCTAGATGGATTGAGCTTCAAAATCACAGTTGACCTGTAGCAAATAAGGCTGCAGATATATCTCCTAAAACTTAGGACTTCAATAATTAGTTTTCTAATTTATCTCCATAATTAGAAACTAACACAACTCCTTGATTTCAGCTTGAATCTCCTATTCCTTAAACTGAACGCCACATAGTATAGCATAATATTCGCATAATATTCTGCATTTGTAATAAATTAAAACAACCAACTATTCAGTTGCACACAAGCGCGATGTCGAATGATTCTGCATAGGACATATTTATTCGACATGTTTCTTCTGATAATATAATATCTTAGTTCAACATCTATGATTCCTCCATCTTGGACATCACACATGTTTACTTAATATTCCCATAATATTCAATAATTTAAATCACTTGTGTTGTAGCAGACCATATGTCCTACACTTCTGGTTAGAACATTACATTTAACATGTTGAAACATCAAACTGAAACATCTTGTTCAACATATTTATGCTAGCTAGAACATTCTATTTAACATGTTGCTGCCTAATTTATTTTACTAAAATTAATGTCAAACATAAAATAAAGAATTAACATAAGGTGTCAGGGTTCCAAGTCAATGAAAAGATTCACTTTGAAATATAACACAATGATATTTTGTAATGGATCTTGGAATAATTTATGAAGTTTAAAAACTATATTAAGAAGTTTCGAGTTAACTAGTGGGTTGTTAGGAAATTGAAACAACTTAGAATATAAAGTATTATTTTATTCATATAAATATGCAAACCATCATGTAAGGTTCCCTGAAGATAATAGAGGAGGCGTTTGAGGGCAAGCATGTGGTTGGTGTAAGGTGTAACGCCCCGATTTAATAAGAATTTATTTTATTAAAATAAATAGATTATATGATGAGTTAATATGCGATGATGAATGTTATGATGTAATGTGATGCAATTTGTTGGTGATTAGATACCTAGAAATGATGGAGAATGGAGTGTTAGGGGTGTGTGGCTACTAGTTTAAAAACATGGGGTGTGAGGAGGTATATAGTTACTAGTATTATTGTTATTATAATATTAGTATTATTACTTTATAATAATTAATTAATAAAAAGATAGTGTTATTATTATTATTATTATTATTATTATTATTGTTATTATTCTTATTAGATAATTATTAAATCAAAAGAAGGGCGGGGTTGGTATTATGAAATAAGGGTCCTAAGGGTTAAGTAGTCATAAGAGGAAAAATAAAATTAGAATTGTCATAACTATCGTAGAAGAGAGAAGAGGAAGAAGAGCATTCGGAAGCTAGGGCAAGAGCTATTTGTGAAGAAAGCTTAGAATCCTCAAATATAAGGTAAGGGTGGAGTTCTAACTCTATAATAGGTGGTATAATTATGTGTAGATGATGATGTTCATGTTTGGGTTGGGTGTAGATGAATTATTGAAATTGGTTGTTGAAATTGATTGTTAAATTATGATGTTTGAATGATGAAACTGATATGGTGATTGTGTTTGCATTGATATGTTTAATGTGGGTTGATAATCTCATGAATTGGCATGTTTTGTGTGTTTTAAAATCTGATTTTGGGTGAAAAGGGATGCAAAATCGCAACATAACAATTGCAGATTTTTGACTCTGAAACACTGGGAACTCGGGTTCCCATATATGGTAACCGGTTACCTAGTGAAACAATAGCGAGAATCTTCAAAATATTACGTGGTAACCGGGTTCCCCTATACGGTAACCAATTAGCATGCTGAAACTGGCAGAATTTCCAAAACTTTAAAAGTTCATAACTTTCTACTCGAGTGTTTGTTTTGCATGCTGTTTAGACCGTTGGAAAGCTAAAAATATTTTCTATAACGTGATATCCATTTTGATAAAAGTAGACCAATATTTGATTAAAATAATTATGATGTGCATGTGTATGTTGTATGTGTAATAATGAAAAGTATCTTGATTTATTAAGTTGACGTTGTATGATTAATTCGTTTGTTTTGCACAAAGTATTGTATGATGATAATGTTGATGATGGCATGTAATTCATTTGATATGAGAAATCAATATGAATATTATGTTATTGTATTTCATTAACCATGCATTCATAAAAGATGACCTGTATTGGCGAAAGATGACATGTATTGGCGAAAAATGGCATGTACTGGCGCTACCCACAAATGGCATTTATTAACTTGAGGGTTCTTCCGTGATGGTACCACATGCATCTTGTATCAGTGTCAGTTGCATTGCATAATGTCAGGATGTTGTTATGAAGATGATGTGATTATATATTCTTGTTGATTGTGATAAATTTTAGTTGATGATGTTAAATATGAAATTCTTGCATGATATATCTATCGTATACTTGTAATCATATGATTTAATATATTGTTATGATATTTCATCCCTTCTGTTTGAATGTGCCTCTACGTGGGTAACATGCAGATAAACAGGAGTATTCCAAGTTGCGGAGTCTAGAAGAGGTTCCTCTTCTTATTTAGATTTGGTGTCAATGCTCTGATACGTAACACCGGGGGGTTGAACACTTTGTTTAGCTAAATTATTATTTTGATTTGAAGATTATGTTGGAGTATTATGAATTCTTTTTCATTTGATTAATTTTTGTCTCATGTTTGAATTAAGATGTTAAAGATGATGATTAATTCTTTTTCCGTTGCGATAATAAAGTTGAAGCTTGAGACTATTTTAAAGGTTGTCGTTGGTTCAATTGTGGTTGTTGTGTTATGTATCTACTAGATTATGTTTGAGCATGTTTTTGAGATGTCGAAAGATGTGACATCGTATTTCGAAAATTTTATTTTACTCTGATTTCTATTAAATTATTCATTGGGGAAATAAGGTGATACAATTGGTATCAGAGCAGGTCGGTATGTCCGACCAAGTTATTGAGCCTGTAGTATGACTGTGGAATACTGTCAGTACTTTCTTGTTATTCTAATCACTTGTTTGCAGGGGTGGGAGTGAAACAAATGGAGGAGAAGCTTGTTCTTCTCTGAGATGGCTGTGCATGATTGATTCAAGTATCGGAATGGAAGGATTGAAAATGTTGGTGAACTGTTATTTCCTAATTCATAGGGAGTAAGGATTCAAGATTTAAGCATACCATCGACGAAGTGTTCTTGAGGGGAATGATCAAGTACTCGTGTTGTCCGCATCTCTAGAAGTGGAGTGCGATGTTATGGCTAGTGATGCATCATTGTGGGTGAGTCTAGATGTTCTCCCGAGGATAATTGTGACTTTTCGTTGGAGCGAATGTTGGATTAGCTTGATTTTATCCTTGGGGTGAATTATTTTGAATTAAACCAAAGTGATTACGAAGTGTTTCGGTGAGTTGATGCAGATTCTCATGCCTGAAGGTTGTACATATTCAAGGTTCTTGTTTGTTGAGTGAGTAGAGTCTCCTCTGAGGGAAAGTAGAATTGTTAAAGGTTGCGTCTTAGAGGATATAGACCAATTTGAGGACTAGTGATATAAACAAGAGGTGTGTAATTGCTTGATCATCCCCTAAAGACATTAGCTGAGTAAGTAGGATAACTCTTAGAAGGTGAAGCTCAGATGGTTGCAATGTTTTCAGCGCTACGTGTTGATTGTGAAGTTGTTAAGTGTGGAGTTACGATTGTGTGCAATGTCGACGTTTTGAGTTGTGATAAGAGTGATAAATGGATGTAAATTTGTGTTGGAGTCGCATATTTGATTATTGAATTTTGTTGATGTGGTTGAAGGGTCAGGATTCCAGTCGAGATGAACTCAAAGATATTGGTAGTCTTGTGAAAAAAATTGAAACTTTGATATTTTGAAAATTGAGAATTTAGCTATTGAAACATGAGAACCCGTATTTGGAAGAGGGAAATTTTTTACTCTATCATCACAAGGTAATCGGTTACCATAAAGAGGTAACTGGTTACCACGTGAAGATTTATAGAAAATAGGCTATTGTAATTCGGAATAACCGATTACCGTAGTAGGGTAATCGATTAACGCTAGAAAATTTTGAAAAATTAGTTACTATAATTCGCAGTAACCGGTTATCGTAGTGGAGTAACCAGTTACCGCTGAAGATGACAGGAATTTTGTAGTTCTTGAGAAATTCATAATTTGAGTTCCGGACGTCCGATTCGAGTTTCGTCTGAAGCGTTAGAAAGCTAATACAATATACTTTCTTGCCAAATGATTTCAAGATCTGGGACAAAAATTGATTGGTGTGTAAAGATGTTTTGCGGTGTCAATGTCTGTTGTTGTAGGTTGTCGGTGTTGGTAAATCTTGTAAAACTTCAAAAAATCATAACTTGAGTTTCGGGTATCCGATTGATGCGTAATTTGGATCGTCGGAGAACTGGTTTAACATACTTTCTCTTAAAAATATCTTCAGTTCCTGAATTCTAAATATTTGATGCATGGATGGATGTTTTGTATTGTCGAGTTATGTAGTTTTGTGAAATGCATGCAAGATGTCAGCTTCGGGGTTGGATGAGTGGGAGGAATAGTTAGAATAACTGTTGGAAAAGAAATTGTTGAGACCAAGCGTATCACTTGGGAAGCTCCATTGCTACTTGTATAGAGGAAATTAGGTAGTACGATATTATTTATCAATTACCGACAGGTGTTAAGGTAATGACTGAGATTAAATATCCACTTCAAAAGGATCGATGATCTAATAGACCGACTAGAAGACGAGTATGTCTTCAGCATAATCAGAATGAGGTTTGGTTACCTTCCAATTCGGGTGAAGGGTGAGTATAATTAGAGGACAAATTTTGGGACTTAGTGAAGTTACTTTGATTAATTGGATCACTTTGTTACAATATTTATTGAGGACATTGTGAGTAGACTGAGTCATAAAAAGGAAACGTTGAATGTCGTGATTCAAATTACGGTGTTGAAAGGGATGAAAATGTATGTTAGGATGTAGATCATGATTTAAAGAGGTGATTTTTCTTGAACATTGTTATTTTGAATAAAGATATTTGTGGAATCTATTCAAATTGAATAGAGGTATATATTGAGAGGCTCCGAAAATTGTTATGGAGACTAGAAGCTTTTCAGGATTAACTGGTTATTATCGTAGTTTGCTTGAGATGAGATCAACTAGGATATGTTGTTAGTAAATGATTTAAGGGAGTGAGACATTTGACATTATTAAGGATGTGATTGTATTAGGTAAGTGCGTACAGATGTAACTTATGCCGATTAAGAACGATTAGAATGACAATAATTTTTGGAGGATAAGAGAAGTAATGCTAGAGTAAAGATAAATTCAAGAAACGAGTAAGGATTTATTGATGTGGTAAAAGTCTTCTAACTGAATACAGACTTCTTTTGGAATGAAGCGATTTGGATTATACTCGGTGTAGTAGTTTTCCTTTATTAGAAGATACTTAACAATTGTGTTGTGATACGTACGCGTAAGAGAGACTATGAAATTAATTTTTGGTATTTATGTATCATTGACGAGTTAGAAATGAAGGAAATTAAGAAAAACGATTGTAAGCCTTGGAGAGAATTGTTGGACATTATGCTCAGATAACCTTGAGCACGAGGTGAAGGACGCTATTATAGTTGGGTATTGATGAGTTATGCCACCATCATGATTGTCGATTACCTATTGACAAATTGAGGAACTTACCACCCTTGATCTCTTGTTGATAGTAGACGGGATCGTGTTGGAAGTGATATACTTATCATGCTAGCTTGATAATGTGTAAAGTGAATTGGTGTTTTATCGAAAGGATAGTTGTTCACCATTTTGTATGAACCTAATACAAAAAGTGTCCATGAAAGAGTTTTGACTTATTGAACAATTCAGAGACTAGAGTTGGTATGCTAGCTGACGCTGTAGAGTGAAAGGTTGAGGAAAGATGTGAAATAAATAATAATTGACGGGAAAGACATATAATTGATGGGAAAAAAATGTTTAACTTTGTAATGATTCTCGTTGGAATGTATACAAAGTGTTTGAAAAGTACTTTGAAAATAAGTGTGAGGTGTGAAAAGTGATTTGTTTGGTTGGAGCAAGCAATAGAGTCTTATTACCTACTCAGAATGATTGTTTCTTATTATTTTCCTTCTCCTTTAGGATAGTGTTATCCATACCATTAGTTGGTAGGTAACCCTATCCGTTGAATGTGAAGGGACAATCGTAGGGTCATTATATGTTCATTGAAGGCAACATGTAAGGATACCTTTAGCAATTCGAAGGGACGATCATCACTTATTCGTAGGCAACAACCAAGGGACGAGATCATATATTCGTAGGCAACATCGAGGGTCATCGAGAGACTATGATCTTTGTGATGATTTTATTCGTAGGCAACTTTGCTAATGGTACCCCTACGTTCAAGGGACATGACCATTGTTTATTCGAAAGGCAACAAGAGAGGATACCCTAAGGGGGTGCAAGTGTGAAGTAGTGATTCAATTCAGATATTTTATCTTTGAATTAGAGTGATATAAGTTTGATTTTATGTCTTGTCATGCAATCCTATTAGCATACATCTAGGCAGTGTATATATAGTTTATAAGAGAATGTAGAAAGTAAAAGCGGAAAGATAAAGGTCCTACGTTATTACATGGCTTTGGGGCAGATAAAGAATAAGAGGTGCGAAAAGTAAAATGCGAGAGATTAAATCTACGCTATTACAAAAATATCCTTGCGACCTATACATCAATTTCTAAAAATTAAATGCGAAAAAAGCAATAAATAAATAAAAGAAAAATGTTTTTGACGTTAGTAAAAGAAATTTAAGACTAGTAAACCTAATCACTAGAAAAGAAATCATTTTTTTTGTGAATTTTTGGATTGATTTTAATGTAGAAAAAACCTAATTCCATGTTAATTACTAATTAATTAAGAAAATAATTTTAAATGAAAGGAAAAATAAAATATTTCTGTGTCTAAAATTAATTAAACATTTTACTAACCTAAATCTAAAATTAAAGTATTTTTAGGATTTTTTATTAGTGGTGAAAATAATTTTTAAAGAAACTTAAAATTATTTGAAAAATAAGAAAAAAGAGTTAGTGAAACAGGTGGTAAAAAATAGATTTGGTCCTGCCAGGGTTTGAACCCAGGACCCTATGGTTATTGAGCCAAAACATGACCACCACGCCATCCGCTTGTGGTGTCTAAACCACGCTTCCAATGGTATATATGTGAAAACCTATGGAAATCAGGAATTTATTTGGATTTTTCAAGTCACAAGGGTGTTTTATAGCTCAAGGCATCTCATTTGTCTCATTGATTCCTCAAGAGTGGAAGTTTTGCAAAGAATTGAAGAGGAATTCATCTGAATCATTCATCTGATGAAATTAGGGTTTTGGTCCATTGTGGAGTTTGAAGCTTGACTAAGTCAATTTCTTGAAGTATTGTCCTCCTATTATCATTTGAGATATCTTGGTGCAAAGAATTTCTCAATACATTCAGAAGATTTGAGGTTTTGAAGCTTAATGGGTCATCTCATAACACAAGGTGCAAAATTAGGGTTTTGGATATAATCAGGAATTCTTCAGATTTTTCACTCAGAATTGATTTCATATGTCTCTATATGTTGTTTGGCATCCATGGTTGAAAGATTTAGGTTCAATTTTGATTGGAAGTAGGTCAATTGATCAAAAGGGGCAAAATGGTCATCTTGGTCAAAATCAGTCAAAGTCAGAAGTTGACCAAGTGAACTTTTGGTCAACCATCAATTCAAATATCCTATTTTTGTATTTGATGACCAAATTCATCATTGAATCAAGGAAATTGAAGAAATTAGGGTTAACTTGTTCTTGAAGTTATTGGAAGTTTTGAAAATTTTCTAAGTGTCCACCCTATAGAACTTTGACATGTCATAACTTTTTCAATTTTTATCCAATGGTTGCATATCATACATTTTTGGAAAGCTTGGAAAAAAATTCTACAAATTTGTCAATGCATAAAATTTATCAAAAATGCACCATTTGAGAGATATTTGGGTTAGAAGTTCTATGCACAAAACATGCAAGAATGCCTAGCCAGCCAGCCTTGCCTTTGCTTTCCACGCGTGTGATATTATCAAACAGGTGGTGTGCAAAATGTGAGAGCTTATATCTTTTGATTTAAGTCTAATTTTGAAAATTTGCCTCGTGCATTTTGAAGTTGGCATGGAGAGATTTTTAACAAGCCTTGAATCACCCCAATTGGCTAATTATTGATCAAGTTATGATTCTTGCAAGTTCAAGCCAAAACCGAACTCCATGCATGCTCATGCGTGCGCGCAGACCCAGGCTTCCATGTATTGTTTTTCTTAAACTTTGGAAGATGATATCTCACTCAATATTTGATCATTTTCAATGGTTCAGAGCTCATATTATAGACCATGAGGAGATCTATCCATGGCCTAAGTTGTTAGGGAAATGCACGAGCCAATTTTGAATGGCTTGAATTGCAAGTTGACTGACCAATTTATGAATTTTTGATTGTATCCTTGGTTTTAATACCTGTACTAGCACGATTTAGCTCACTCTCATCTTACCAAATAAGGCAATAACACCCTCCATTGATGCATAGTACTACATTCCTCAAATTTTTCCATTCTTAGCAACTTTGTGATTTTTGCAAAATCACCAACATGGTACTATCAAGCCAACTCATTCCTTCGTGACCCTCTCACTCATTTCCACTCACAATTAGCTCATCAAAACGCACAAAACTTGAGCTGAAAGATAAGTAAAACGCAAGCACTCATACACACCTCATCTTTGCTAATGTTTACAATTTATCTTTTAACAAATTTCTGAGCCATTGAGACCAATATACCCTTGTTCTTATCACTCTATATAAGCTCATTAATTCACTCATTCGAACCCTAGATGCCTCCTTGCACCAAAAACCAGATCTAAAATTTTCTCTTCTTCTTCAAGTTTTGTTTCGAATCTTCATTTTCATCCATTCAAAGGCTTGTTTCTTCTTCTATTCATCTTCCTTGAAGCTCGGAGATCAAGAGGGTGGAATTTGTTCTTGTGTTCAAAGGCATTAGTTGAGTTTATTTCTCAACTCAAGAGGTAAGATTTTGAACTTGAATCTTCATTTTCAGCTTGTTTTTTATGAAATAAATCATATGTGTGTGTATAGCTGGCCAAACATTAGGTTTGATGTATATCTTTGCTTGTTTGTGAAGCACATTGCATGATATGAAGTTCTAAAATTTTGGTTTGGGATGATTTTTGTGACTTTCGTGCTCTGATTTCTTAATTTATGTTTGATTATTTTGAAATCCATGAGTTGCTTGTTGTTCCTTGCCATGTGATCTTCATTTTATACTTTGAATCATGAAAAATGGTTGATAAATGAGGAAGTTATGATGATCAGAAGTTGGGTGTATCAGCTGAGCAAAAAATGCGGTTTAGGGCTTGTCTAAGGTTGAAGATTATTAGGTGGCGCGTTCCTATTGGTCATGTTCTTGGCTTAATTAATTTTGTTTTTGAAATTCCTGGCAGCAGATACGTGATGTCACAGAGAATGTTATGACACACTATCTGACACTCTGTTAACAATTCACACAATAAATGTAAACAGCAGTAAAGAACACAATAAGTTGTTTACCCAGTTCAGTGTCTAACTACACCTACATCTGGGGGCTACCAAGCCAAGGAGAAAATTCACTATTAGTAGAATTAATTCAGGAATAAACCAACCAGTTTATCTCCTTCACTTAAGACCTACCCAATGCAACTTCAACCTAAGTCCTACTTAGATCTGAGTACCTACTCACTCCCCCTCAATCACAACAGTGATATCAACCTATCGAATAATTGAATTGTGAAGACACACTTCAATAAACTATCTTGATCTCGCTTCAAAGCTTTCAATCAAGAGACAAACACTCGTGCTTTAAAGCTTTGAGTGATAAACTACCCTTACAACAAATCCTAGTCCAAGGCACTTATCAATTGATAGTTGCTTGGCTCACAAGAGATACTAGAATTACACAATACCAACTGTTAACTTTCCTAACAGTACACAAACAACAACCTGCTATATCTTCAATAAATTCCAGAGGCGCAGCACAGTTGTAAGGGTTGAATTCCTTTTATAGAAGCAGTCCTGAAACTTCAGTTTTGGGCTTCCATAAAGATAGCTAGGGTTCACTTAATTTAATCCTAAAAACATGGTCTTTTCAACAACCAATTTAGGTCTAATTAAGATTAACCTAGCAGCCACGTGAGCATGCTTTCTAATAACAGAAAAACAATATTTAGCAGCTCAACAAACTTCCTGAAAAGTCTCAGGAAAAAATAGATTCTGCAGAACTGAATGTCACACTGAATGTCATAACATCTGTTATGACATCAGACTGTTTTCTGCAGAATTTCCAGCACAGCTTTAGCTTCCAGTTCTGAGCTATCTTTTAACATCCTTAGCAGGTAGGATTTATCTTCAATCTCTGAATGTCATGACATTTATCATGACATTGCTAAAGCCTAGTTTTACCAAAATTAATGCCAACTAAAACACCAACAAACTCCCCCTTTGGCACATTTTTGGGTAAAACTACTTAACCTATCAGAGTACCTATGCAGCAGAAGACAAACTAGTTCTAAGCTTAAAGAAACTAGAACCTAGAGATAAGATAAATTCTACCCATACATAAATCCCACAATTCCCACAATTGCCCACATACAAAATTTTAAATTTCCATACAGTTCCCCAAAATCCCAATACTACTGTCTCACAGTAGTTCTTCTCCCCCTTTTTAGCCATAAAGGGTCAAAAGAAACAATACAATTGCCCCAAACATTCACGATGCAAATAAGTACCAGCATTCAACAGATTACAATTAGCTAGTCAAGGATTACAGTGCTGGTTAACAGACAATTACAATCATCCAAAATTAAACAAAATACAGAACAGGAAACAATTGACAGAACAAGCAAGGGGCACAGGAGCAACTCAAGTGCTTTCTTCTCCAGAAGAAGCACTATGGAATGAAATATTTTCAGAATCATCTTTATCAGCAGCTGCCATCTGGACATCCGTATTACCAACAGCCTCATCAGCAGCTATCCCTTCATCCTCAACCTCTGTGTCCTTCTCCAGTTGAGTGATCAGCTCTTCAAGACTTTGTTTCCTTGCTTCAAGTTCCCTACAGGTCTCTTTCAGCACAGCAATGACATCTCCCTTCTGAGAATTTGTCTTGATTTTTGATGTCTCAACAGATGTCATGACAAAGCCAGGAACATGCTTCCCTTGAAATAGCTTGTAGTGGAAGCCAAGGGCAGGAGCTCTTTTACTCACTGTATCTCCATCAACCAGGATGTCAGGGTATTGATCAGTTATTATACCACACAGTAGGGAGGGAAAGGCTATTGGTCCTTTGATAGCATAGCTGTCAGCATGCTTGAGTGTCTGATAAAAAATGTAGGATCCATAGTCAAATGTAGCCTGAGTGCCTACTGCATATATGAATCTTCCCAGTCCATTAGAGATGGTGGATTTGTGATTGGTTGGGACCCAGTTTGCAGCAGCACCAATCTTATGCAGGATGGAAAATTTGACACTCAACTTGCTTGCTGAGAGTTTTCCCTTTAGAGGCCATTGTCTTACTTGTTTGGCAGTGATGGTTTGACAAATCTTGTTGTCAGTTTCCTCCAACTCTGGATGAGTATTAGCAGATCTACCCAGGAATCTATTGATCACATTTGGAGAGAACTTGACTTTCCTCCCCCTCACATATACAGTTTGGTAGTCAGCAGAGTTCCTATCCCCACAGCCATTTGACAGATTGACTATAAACTCTTTCACCAAAACTTCATAAGTTTGAGAGACTCTCCACTTTCATCGATCCCGCCTCCTTAATCAGTCAACAATTTCCTTGCATTCAAGAGCACTCTTGTTTAACTCTCTTTCCAGAGCCACCCTTTTTAAGCAAACATACTTCCATCTTCCAGCATTTTCAGGATGATGAAAAGAAATGTTATCAATGGCCACTTCAGGCACCTTGAGCAGTTTCCCAAGATCTTGCTTCTTTCTGGGATGAATGTCTGTGACATTCTCTTCAACATCAAATTCAGAGTCTTGATCTGACTCTGATGATTCAGGCTCTTTCCTCTTTTTCACAATTGGTGTTCTCTTTGGTCTAGAGCCACCACCACCAGTTTTTACTCTACTTCTCCTTGTAGAGGGTCCACCCTTGTGATACTTCTCATTCTTGCACACATCTTCAGTATCCTTCTCTTTAGTAGGGCTCTGTGAGACTGCCTGTTTTTCCTTCCGTTTCATTATTCTTTTTGCAATGCTCGGATTGACATTGGCAATAAGATCATTGTCTCGAACACTTCATCTAAGTCAATGGTGGAGGTTCGTAAATGATCGCTCTTGAACTGGAGACTCTTCCAAAATCGTCGAGATGTAGTCATCGTGGACTTTACGAGGCACACCTTTGGGTGATTCTTCAAGAATGCTATCAGAAATATATTCAGCAGGGGCCCTTTTAGAGGCAAATTTTGCTGGGGACTCTTCAAGGATACTATCAGAAATCACATCTTCTTTATCAGTAGGGGTTTCTTTACAAACATCATCAATACGTACTTCAGAGTCTTTAACTGAAGAGTCTTCATTATTCTTGGCAGAGGAAGAATCATGATCACCAGATGTAACGACATTCTTAATGACATCTGGAACAACTGCTAAGCTAGGGCTAGCAGACTTACAGTTTAGGGGAATTGAAACCCCAGGAACAGATTGGTCTTCGTTGAGGATCCTGGTTACTAATCTAGCAATGGCTATATGCACAGCCCTAGACTCCTCTGTGTTCACTATTTCTGGGGGAACAGAAGAGGATGGTACAGAAGTCTTACCCGAGGGAGATGCTTGAGTCCTTCTTGCATTCCTTGTGCGCAATTTCTTGACCTTTTCTGGGTCAGTAGCTATTGCACGCAATGGTGTAACCCTCAGTGCTTCAGCTTGCATGGCTTCATTATTTGCCCTGACTTCAGCCATGGATGGAGATGAAGATCCTGTTTCTTGAGATGATGAGGAAGATGAAGACATTTTTCGCTGATGGTTTTTGAGAGGATGAAAGTGAGAATAGCAGAGAGTTTCAGAGTTTCTTTCGGGAGAAGAAAGGGTGGTACTACTTTCAAAAGAAGAAACTATTATATGAGGATGTCTCTTCCTATTCTTGGACCTTTTGAAATAAGGATGAAAATACCCAAATAACCCTCTTAAAAATAATTGAAATAAAAGGTCCCTTTCATCCCTTGTTGTAGGCACATTTAATTGCTACAACTTTTCATATTGACAAATACCCAATTTGTCCCTCAAAGTCTTAAATTGACTAACCTTAAAGACTTTAGTACAGATGTCACAGCCCAATGTCATGACATCCTGTATGACATTGTACCTAGTCAGCATCTGCTGCATCCAGATCATCTTAAAGCAGTTTCTCCCAGCTGCTATGTATTCAACTTTAACATTGTATAAAGTTAAACAGTTTTGCTTCTTGCTGATCCAAAACATTAAATTGTTTCTCAAGAAGGAACATCCATCAACAGGGCTTTTACTCAAATTTTTATCAACACTTTCTCCACTTGTTTTCTTGGACAACTTCAAATGTGGAGGGGTAAGAGTCCTAGTGTGGCTGCCATTATTTAGTCCAAGCTTCTTGACACAATTCCTTGCATACTTGCTCTGTGAAAGAAGTGTTGAGCCTTCCATCAATGTGTCTGACATTCCTCCAGATACTATGTTATTAACATAGATGAAAGCCACCATGATCTTTTCTTCTCTGACAAGGAGGGTTTCATCCAAGACTCCTCTCCTGTATCCTTTGACAGTAAGATACTTGGTTATCCTTTCATGCCAAATCCTAGTACTTTGCTTTAGTAATTTAGGAGCAGTCAGATGTCTAGACATTGAGTGTGACATTCTGATTTCCTGTCCAACCTTATACTTATCGCAGATTCTCCCTTTGTCTATGAAAGATCTTGGTATCCTTCTGACTCCCTCTATAGAACTTATCCTTCTCATTCCTTTGAGATGTGGATGACCAGATACTTGCTGCCACAACTTTACTTCCTCTTCATCTTTGTCTGTAGGAACTCATAGAGGACGGAGTGGTGTTCTCAGATTCCCACAAGTAGCAGTTGTCCTTTGATCTGACTCCTCTCATAATCACTACTTGTTCATCATTGATTACAAGACATTCAGCCTTAGTGAAGTTGACTGTGAATCCCATATCACATAGCTGACTTATGCTAATGAGATTTGCATTCAGACCTTTTACCAACAGCACTCCATTTAGGTTTGGAACTCCAGGCCAGTTTGAGTTTCCAACACCTTTGATTTCTCCTTTAGCTCCATCTCCAAAGATAACAAAGCTGGTAGAATGATGCTTAACATCATTGAGAAGATTCCTGTGTCCAGTCATGTGCTTGGAACACCCACTGTCAAAGTACCAATCTTTCTTGGTAGACACACTAAGAGAGGTGTTAGCTACCAGAGCAAAAGTCTTCTTCTTCCACTGATGAGAGTATGATACCCTGTTGGTTTTAGGCTTCACATAAGACCCTTGATTAGGATATCCATGTAGCCTGTAGCAAAAAGATTTTATGTGACCAAACCTTCCACAATAATGACATCTCCATCTTTGAAACTTTTTGTTCATGTTTCTATGATTTTGATGTTGCACCCAATGTTGTGACATCTGTTTTGACATTGGTTTATTAGGTTTGTTCTTCCTTTTGTCATTGACAAACTTCTTAGTCTCCACATATCCTGAGGCAGACCTATTTCCTGTTTTGTGGTATGACATCTTCTTTGCCATAGACTTGCCAGGTTTGTTCCTTTCCTGGTTATTAACAGATCTCTTTGCAGCCACATACCCTGAGCCAGACACATTTCCTATTTTATGTTGTGACAACTGTTTCGACATTGGTTTCCCATGTCTCTTCTTCTTAATGTCACCAACAGGATTCTTTTTAGCCACATATCCTAGACCATGCTTATTTCCTGCATTTTGTCCAAGCTGAAGAATTTCTTCCAACTTTTCAGTACCAGATGTCAACATTTTGACAGATTTAGACATCTGATCAAGTTTGGAGTTCAGCATTACAATATCACTATTGAGGTGATTTATAGTGGCTGTGTTTTCCTTTTTCTCAACTTCCAGCTTCACATTCTCAGCTTCCAACTTCTCAATCGACTTTTACATTCCATGTTGTCGACAAACTTCACCATTTTTATACACCTTCGTAGGTTTCATGAAGCTCTTCAAATGTCACTTCCTCATCACTAGAGTCCATATCAGAATTGTACACTCCAGAGAGAGCAGTGACAAGTTTGGCACCTTCTTCCTCAGATTCACTTCCTGAATCACCATCAGACCAAGTGACAGCCATTCCTTTCTTTTGTTTCTTTAGAAAGGTGGGACATTAAGCTCTAATATGTCCAAATCCTTCACATCCATGACATTGGATTCCACTGCCTTGACTTCCCTTTTCCTCTGACTTGGATCTTCTGCTGGAGTCATAAGATCTGATGTCGATGCGATGTCCTTGACATTTGACCTTGACTTTGGATCAATCCTCCTGATGAGTTTGTTGAACTGTCTTCCAAGCATGGCTATAGCTTCAGATATCTTCTCTTCATCTTCCAACTTGCATTCCTCTTCAGTATTGGATACAAGTGCTATGCTCTTATTTTTCTTGTCAACAGTTTCACTGATTCCCATCTCAAAAGTCATAAGGGATCCAATAAGTTCTTCAACCTTCAAGGTGCTGATGTCTTGAGCTTCCTCTATTGCAGTGACTTTCATTGCAAATCTCTTCGGCAAGGATCTGAGAATCTTTCTCACCAGCTTCTCTTCTGACATCTTTTGACCAAGTGCTCCTGAGGTGTTGGCAATCTCCAAGATATTCATGTGAAACTCATGAATAGTCTCATCTTCTTTCATCTTCAAATTCTCAAATTTGGTAGTGAGCATCTGAAGTCTTGACATCTTTACCTTGGATGTCCCTCATGTGTAGTTTTGAGAGTGTCCCAACATCCTTGGCCAACTCACATTGATGAACAAGTCTGAAGATATTTCTGTCAATACCATTGAATAATGCATTCAATGCTTTAGAGTTCCCTAGTGCTAGCTCCTCTTCCTCTTTGCTCCATTCTTCCTCAGGTTTCAAGACAATAGTCCCATCTTTCTCAAGCTTGGTGGGATGTTTCCATCCTTTGTCAGCAGCTCTCCAAGCTTTAATATCCACTGATCTTAAAAAGGCAATCATACGAGGTTTCCAGTACTCATAATTAGACCCATCCAGAATAGGAGGTTTCCATTACGCCAGAAACTATTATCCCTAGATCTCACCCAGAAATAACAGGCAGGGTGCCTGCTCTGATGCCAATTGAAATTCCTGGCAGCAGATACGTGATGTCACAGAGAATGTTATGACACACTATCTGACACTCTGTTAACAATTCACACAATAAATGTAAACAACAGTAAAGAACACAATAAGTTGTTTACCCAGTTCAGTGTCTAACTACACCTACATCTGGGGGCTACCAAGCCAGGGAGAAAATTCACTATTAGTAGAATTAATTCAGGAATAAACCAACTAGTTTATCTCCTTCACTTAAGACCTACCCAATGCAACTTCAACCTAAGTCCTACTTAGATCTGAGTACCTACTCACTCCCCCTCAATCACAACAGTGATATCAACCTATCGAATAATTGAATTGTGAAGACACACTTCAATAAACTATCTTGATCTCGCTTCAAAGCTTTCAATCAAGAGACAAACACTCGTGCTTTAAAGCTTTGAGTGATAAACTACCCTTACAACAAATCCTAGTCCAAGGCACTTATCAATTGATAGTTGCTTGGCTCACAAGAGATACTAGAATTACACAATACCAACTGTTAACTTTCCTAACAGTACACAAACAACAACCTGCTATATCTTCAATAAATTCCAGAGGCGCAGCACAGTTGTAAGGGTTGAATTCCTTTTATAGAAGCAGTCCTGAAACTTCAGTTTTGGGCTTCCATAAAGATAGCTAGGGTTCACTTAATTTAATCCTAAAAACATGGTCTTTTCAACAACCAATTTAGGTCTAATTAAGATTAACCTAGCAGCCACGTGAGCATGCTTTCTAATAACAGAAAAACAATATTTAGCAGCTCAACAAACTTCCTGAAAAGTCTCAGGAAAAAATAGATTCTGCAGAAGAGAATGTCACACTGAATGTCATAACATCTGTTATGACATCAGACTGTTTTCTGCAGAATTTCCAGCACAGCTTTAGCTTCCAGTTCTGAGCTATCTTTTAACATCCTTAGCAGGTAGGATTTATCTTCAATCTCTGAATGTCATGACATTTATCATGACATTGCTAAAGCCTAGTTTTACCAAAATTAATGCCAACTAAAACACTAACAGTTTTAATTGATTTTGTGATTTTATTTTATTGATCAAAACTTGCCCAAAAATTCTTAAAAAATTAGGGTAATCTTAGAATATTATTTCTGACTTTTGTATTTTTTGCATAATTTTTAAAAATCATTTGAATGATAAAAAAATATCAGAGTTTAATTAATTGATTTTTGTGTAACATTTTTTATTAAAATCATTTCCAAACTACAAAAAATTACACAAAAATTATTTTAGGTTATTTGATTGGTTTATAATTGATCCCTGATTTTTATTTTATTATTTTTTATTATTTTTTTGCATAATTAAATGATTTTTGTGCATTATATTGCATTTTGTACATTTTAATTATCATTAAAATATTTTCCCTCATATAAAAATTGCATAAAACATATTTTGCATCATTTTATGCATGTATATTGCATTTCTAATTTTTATTTCATAATTTTTTTATTTTTTCATCATTAAATAATTTTGTGCATTAAATATTTAATTTTCATCTAACATTTTATATCTTTATCATTTTCTACACTTTCTTTGATTATAAAAAAATCCAAAAAATACTTTTTAGGGTCCTCTTGGTCTTATGTTAATTTTAGAATTTTGTTTGTAAATTTTATCACTGATTTTCTTTGGTGTTAACTTTTGGATTTATGAATGCCCTTTCTAAGATTCTTGTTGCTTGATTCACAAGTTTTGATTTAATTCTTGATCATTTGAATCTTGTAAATGTCAATTAATTTTTTTTTATTTATATCCTTGAATGTCCTGAGTTCATAAAAATTATTTTTGTTTGAATTTATCAATTGAACTCCTATTTCTTCCAAAATACTTTGTCAAACATGTCTAGTTTGAGTTCCATCTCAACTAGTTTTGAAATATCAATTTTATTTTCAATATTTTTCAAACATTCAAGGATCCAAATGGATTGATTCTGACTTTTATAAGCCTCAAGTGTTCTAAAACATTTTTTTAAAGATTTTATAGGCCCTTTTCCTATTTTGGATTGATTTATCTAAATCTAGTTAACTTTGGTTACTTAGAGTAGAAGTTACATTTGTTTGACTAATTTCCCTTAACTTCTGAGATCATTTTTGTTTAGTATATGTTAATATGGTACCCTAGGATCTTAGAGTTTATTTTTTAAAATTTTTAGGATTAGATTTGCTAATTTTCCCCTTTTAGGTTAAAATTAGGGTTCTTAGCTTGATCATCTTGTGTACATTGCTTCCTTGTGCATTTTCATGCTCTACTTGAACTTTTATAATTTTGATTTATGCTTGATGATTATGACTTTTAATAGTCTTAAGAACATTGTAACATTTTTATTTTTATTTTACAATCTTTGTTGCTATTCTTGAACCAAGCATCTCTTCTATAGATGTGTTGGTGTTTCTTTTGACTTAGAGGTATATTAGAATGCATTTATGCAACCCTTGAGGAATCTACTTCTCTTTTCTTTTTATCCTCATTTCTAATTTATGGATTTGATTTCATCAATGAACAATTCAATTTATCTAAACATACTTTCTTTTTCAATATTGTTTGATGTTTGCTCACGATCAAGGTTTAAACTGTGACGTAGTCCTTTTTCCCAAATACCCTTTTGTTATTTTGTCAAGTGTCGTCAGCCTGCATATGACATTCATGACATTCTTCATTCATAAACAGCATCATTAATGCATTTCTGCATTTCTCAAATGTTTGCTTCAATATCACTTATTTAGGTTGCATTTTCTCCCAAGAAAAAAAGAAACAAGTGTGGGTATGTCATCTCTCCAGCAGATTATCCCCAAGCAGAGAAATACATCTTTTCTCTATCATGTTCCCCAGCTGAGAGCATTCCTCATAGGGAACGAAGTTTTGATTAACCCTTTCTTTCCAGCTCATTCCTGGATAGAACCTTGTCTCTAATCATTTCAGGATTAGATTTCACAGAAAAATCTACCTGCAAACAATAAGCAATAGCCTCGTCATCCGAGCCACTTATTTCCTTTTCATCTTGAAACTTGTCATAAAGCGATTGTTCTTCTCAGCAAGTTCAAATCATGAAAGTTCAAGAAATCTCCACAGTTGTCTTTCTGTCTAAAAGAAAACCTATGTCTTTTCAATCAAAATGCCCGCATCTTCTCAAGAGAGAGAGATCCCCGGCAAGATTGTAGCTGTGAAAATAGAAACTCATTTGAGATCTGTTTCCATCATTGACTGTTATTCACAAGGCTGAATACTCAGTAAATTTCTCAAGAATTACCTTGTTATAGTTATCACTTCGCTGATAATTGGTAATATCTTCAAAACTCATTACCATAAACTATCACAAGGCTGATAATTGGTGATATCATCTTCACTTACCTTAAACATTGTCACAAGGCTGACAGAAGGTAATTTCCTCAAAACAGATATTCACTTACATTGTGAATCTATTTTCCCAGTGAAACATATTGCTTGTTTCCCAACAAACAGGATTCTCGTTTCTGAGATAGATTGATTCATCCTCACAATCTTTCCCCAACATGTCATTCTTTGATATCTCCTGGGTGAACTTTTTGCAATCATTTTGCATCATTCGCATTTTTTGGTATCTTAGGTCCAAAATTTGCGTATTCTGATATTTAAGTCTCTTCACACCTATCGAGACGAAAATCTTCATCTTCATATCTCAGGTTAAAGAAACTTAAATAGGGGCATCTGTCATACCCCAATTTTTGACCTAATATACCACCTTACATATACATCACTGCATCACTAACAGTTCAGAACAGAATAGATCGTGTGTGGCTTCTAGAAGTCAAAAATCAGGGTTTCATCAAATTTTCATCTGTTCAAGAGGTGATAAATTAGGGTTTGAGTTTCCCCTCACCTCAATTGATCTATCTTAATCAATCATCAACAGTAGATCTTCAGATTCCCAACTTTTTCTCATGATCTATCAAGGATCGACCAATTAGGATTTTCATCGAGGATAGGGAATCACTGACTTTCTGATCAATGAATGATTTTTTGCTTAGAAATTGATCTTTATATCTTCAATGCAACATCTTGACCTAATTTCTTGATTCAAAACATCATGCGAAGTTCACATTTTTCATCAGTCAATTTCTGGATCATCTGATGAAATTTCATCTGCACTGTAAAGTCAAACTTTGACTTTTGGTCAACTTTTTCAAGACAAAATTTTTTCAATCATCAAAATACTTCAAATGATCCATCATGATCATAAAAAATCAAGAAATATGGAAAAGTCAACAAAAAGTCAAAATTTCCAACACTTAGAAAATTTTTCAAGTGTTAGAAATTTCATGTTTTTTCCTACTTTCATGGCAATTTTTCACATAGTTCCATTTGGAATTAGAAAAAACTCAAAACATGAAAGTTGTAGCCCTTGTTACAAGCTTTCCAAAATGTCCAAGAACTTGAAAAACCATTTTGTCTAGCTATACTTTTGATTTTGAAACATAGAGTTCCAAAAGCCATGGATTTCAAGTTCATGCTTCAAAAATTACAAGTTATTTTTGAGTTTTCTCCTTCTAGAAGCCTTGTCACCAAGTTGAGATAGGTTAGAGCTGATAAAAATCAGATGAGAAGTAATTATGATGGAGATAAGATCAAGTAAGATTTTAACCATGGTTAAAAGAATATTCCATTTGCATTTATGGCAAAAATGACTTTCTTGCCCTTGAAGGCAAGTTGCTCAAGTTCAAGCCAATCTTCTTCACTTACCATTCAGAGTTCTTGACGTATAAATAGAGGTCATGTTCTCAAATTGAAACCACACCAAAGCTATGCAAAACAAGCTTTCACTCTTCTTTCTTGAATTTCCAAATTTCATAGTTCAAAAGTGAAGATTTTGCATTTTTCAAATCTTGTGAAAAACTGTGGGAAACTTGGTGTCTAACATGTTCTAAACTTCAAATATAACTTGTTTGAAGCTTAAAATCAACTCAAGAACAACTAAAACTCAGAATTGCTTTTCAAATTTTCAAACTTGCAAAACTTGCCTTAACATCCAAACTGTTAATTTGCTCGAGCAAGCTGTGATTTTATCATTTAAACATCATCTATACATCTCATATGAGTGATACAAATCATCTTCCTTGACCTGTAACACCTCCAAACTCGAATTCGAAACCTATGCCAAGGAACTGCAGTTGGACTTGGTCAGAGTGATCCAGGTTGTTTCAAAGCAAGCATAGCACTTCCACACGTTCCATAGGGTCTAGTGGTGCTGTAGCAATCATCATAACACTTCTGGAAACACTCTTTCAAGGAATTCGATCTCAGCTTCAAGAGGTAAGAACTCGAACTTTGAACTTCATAATTTCTAACTTCCAGTTCAAAAATGGCTTGGCCGTTTTGTTTCTGCACCTTCACTGATTGTTAACCCTCAATCAGTTGATCAATTCCATGGCCATACACGATTTCATATTGATTTTTAGGAATTAGGGTTCTTCGTGTTCTGGGAAAATTAATCCTTTAAAACTAAAAAATAAATGAAATTAACCACCACTATCATATTCCCTGGTTAAATTTCGTGCAAGTTTGATGTTTACATCATTCATTTTCATTGAGAAACAAAGAATCTGGGATTAATGAGGATTGAGGAAGAAGAAGAACAATTCGTGCGTGTTCTTGTTGATTTTCAAATTTAAATATTTTGTTTAAAATATAATAACATGGAATGGGATATATGAACGAATGTATTGCCGCTCCAGCGGTTTCCAGCTCACTCTTAACACTTTGCCTTGCCTTGCCCAATGGTCCTGGGGTCGAATCCCCTTGGGACCATTTTGTCACGTTTTTTGCTTTTCTTCACATTTTTTTCAAACTTCAATGCTTTCAAAAACCAATCAAAACTCCTCATTTTGAGGTGATTTTTTGCACACTTGTCATTTAACATACCTATTTTATGATGATGTCAAAAAAATCCAAAAATATTTTCCTTTGATTATATTTTCATTAAGCCGAAAACGAGACATTTTAAGTACTTTTCAAAGATGTTCTTTTCAAACTTTTGAAACTCGAATCTTTTCCAAACTTCTTGTGGATATATTTCATCTTTCAAAAAACACTTCCAAAATCTTTTCAAAACTTTTCAACAAACTTACACACTCTTTTTTCCATGATCGACTCGATTTGAAGATAAAACCGAACCCATTTTTCCTCAGAATTTCTTAATCGATCATGGGCCTCCCTCACGGTGTAAGTCCCAATTCTTTCTATGTACATATTGATTTTCCTTGTACATAATACAATCACCTTTGTAAATATTCAAGTATAACAAACTTCATTAGTTTGCTCTCATTTCGCTTGTATATACACTAAATACCATTGGTATTAAGAGAAGAGTCCTTCCCGGTGAAACTCCTTTTAAAACCAATGGGCCTCCCTCATGGTGTAAGTCTCAACCCTCCTATGTACATACTCATTTCCTTGTACATAAATATCCATTCTTGTACATATTCATTTCCTTGTATACACTCAGAACTCGTAAATAATCAAGTTGCACTTGCTTTGAACGCACGTTTTATATACATTATTTATATTTCCTTCATAAACTCCTGTGAATAAACTTCATACACTTGTTTATATAACTGTTTAGTTATAACATAACAACTAGTCTAACAATTAGATCCCCTACAGAGTTAGCCTCCTCTTGGGATTTGTACAAGATAACTCATTCATCTGAGTTTAGCCTCCTCTTAGGCTTCGTATAAGAAAACTCATTTACTGAGTTTAGCCTCCGCTTAGGCTTCATATAAGACAACACTCCCCTGCTGAGTCAGCCTTCTCTTGGACTTCGTTCAAAAGAACTCCTCATTGAGTTTAGCCTTCTCTTGGGCATCAAACAAGAAAGAGACCAGGAAATCTCTTAACAGCTCCTATTGGGCTTCCAATACAAAGAATCACACGCGCTAGGATAGAACCCTGAGAGTATGATTTCCCGGTGAAATCGCTCTTGAAGTCCTAAGAGGATGGTTTCCCGGTGAAATCACTCTTAAAGCCAAAGCCAACCATACCCTATAGCTTCCTCTTGAGCTTCATACAAGGACCCTCGATGACCCTCGGAATGCCTACTCTTGGGCTTACAATACAAGGACCCATGGGCTTCTTAAAAGCATCCCCCTAATCCAATCAATTTCTCCTCGAGATTTAGACATTTATCATCTCTATGGAAGAAGTATCTCATCTATCACATCACATACAATCAAAAACTTTTCAAACTCTTTTCAAACAAAAACATCTCTTAATCGTAAGTGGTAACGCTTGTACACTCAAGCAAAACACCCAATGCTTACAGTTAAAAGATTCAATCATCTTTTTTCAAACATCTTTCTTAAAATCGTAAGTGGTAACGCTTGTACACTCAAGCAAAACACCTATAACTTACGATGAAAGATTTAATCAATCAACCTTTCAAAATGTATGTGATTAAATAGATTAGATACATTTTTCATTAAGATGACATTTGTCTCTGGCTCTTAATAACTTCCTTTGCTTCCACTAGCATAAGTGAGAACTACGATTGCTCTGACTTTCTCAACATCCCTTTGAGATATCGTAGGCATAAGGTCTCATCCTTGGCGAGCAAAATTTCTTTCTACCTCAAACCAAACAAACCATAGCTCCCTTTAGATCCGAGCTACAAATGCTCTGATTCCCACTAAGGGATATGTATGCAGAAGATCTCAATGATCTTTGCGAGCACAATAATAACAAAACTTAGGATCCCACATAATCTTCCCTTCTTAAAATCCAAAGGAGAAACTTTCCCAATCATTAAAATAGCAATTTAAAACACACAAACATATCAAACATATTCATATATAAAGCTATAGATAACTATATATATTTAGGGTGCTCCATCTATTCCCTTTATATAACAAACCCCCTTGCCCGGAATCTCCCCAATGTGTTACGTCTAGTTCACGCTAGTCGTAATGCATATCAAATCAATTGAGGGTATTGCAGCTTTCCCCTTTTTCATAATCATTTTTCTTGTGTTGGAAATAATAAAGCTTGATGCTCGCGGCATCTTTATAAACAAATCAAAAGAGTAAATCGTTTCGAGTCAGAGAATCCGAATTCAGATTCGATTCTCTCGCGCGTCACTTTTTAACGCGAACAACGGCGTGCAATTCAATAACAATAATATGCAAATCAAGACAATCCCAATCTCAATTACAAGCATACATCACCATAATACAACCCTATGAATTATTCCACAAAACTTGCACACAAACATCAATTCAAAATCGTCTCAACAATATCACACAATATGAAAATATTTATAAAAAAACACATCATTTCTGGAATCGGAAATTAACCAAATATTTTGAAAATATAACACACATACAATTTAATTCATCTACGGTCGTACTTAAAATATCAAGTTTTATCGATAAACTCTAACCGGTTATATAATTAATCACACTATTAATTATAATATATATTAATTATACTAAACTGTTGAAAACAGGTATATATTAACGTGAAGTAGCCCCCCCCCCCAACCCCCACCCCACACATATATGTTTCTGTTTTCAGTACTTTTTCTCTTCCATTTCCAGAATAGCAACAACATCCTATCAGTAGCAATTTCAATACTTTAAAACCTAATTTCTAAACCAATTACCAAAATCAAATGCTATAAAAACATACAAGATATTTAGAGGAAGTCTAATCCTTACCGATTAGTCTCCGGAACGAGCTTTTTTTCCGGTTGATTTCGGAAATTTCTTTCTCTCCTCTTCAACCCTAATTTTCCCTTTCTTTTCCTTTTCTGCTACTTCACTTTCTCTGTTTCTATTCTTTACTGATTTCTAACTCTTCTTTCTAACTTAACATAACTTATATTACTTACTTAAATTATATATACTATAAAATAACCTATATATATATATATATATATATAACTATATTATATATATATATATATATATATATATATATATATATATATATATATATATAAACTATATTATATATATATATATATATATATATATATATATGTGTGTGTGTGTGTTATAGTCATACGAACGTAACATAACATATATATAATTTTATTTTCTTTAATAAAACTAACTTATATTATTTAATTAAATTAACTTAATATAATTAAATAAATATTAATATAATTCAATTATCACCAATTAATCAATTAACACACATATTAATATATACACACCAAAATACGATATTACCATATAAAAATAATCATTTTCCGATAAATCGAATAAACCAAAATAATCGACTACGGACCGAATAACCGACTAAATAATTATCGATTTACCAAAATAAATATCAACCGGTCATTTTTAGAATATTTTAATATAAATAATATTAATTAAATCGGGGTGTTACAGTTTCCACTTCATCTTCTTCTTTCTTTTGTAAGCATTTTGTTTGTGTTTGTTTGTGTGTTTTTGCTAAAGCGTTTGGTTTGCTTCTTCCCCTCTTATCATTTGGTTTTTTTACCATGATGATTGATCTTATAGATTTTCCTTAGGATCACTCGATTAAGTTAGTTATCAAGTTTAGACCTTAGGTTAAGTATCCATGCATGCCAACATCAGGTAGATAATCTAAGTAGTTTCCCTTTGTTTATATCCATAACCTAGGAACAACTTTGCATGATAATAATTAGGATTAGGAATAATTTAGTTTTCCCTAGATATTTTACCTTTATCCTTTTTGCATACTTAAAATTAAATTATTTTTTTGTCAAGTGCATTAAGACATCCTAATAATATTGAAACTCTTTTTCAAAGTAAAAGATACCAACCAATATTCTTACTTTTAAACGTCTCTCTTCCCATTGCGACGTCCGTCGCCTCCATTGCGACGTTTCTTCTCGCTGCGACATCCCATCGTCCCTTCTGTTGCTGACGTTCCATTGTCTCCGTCTGTTGATGTTTCGTCGTCCCGTTTGTAGCTGATGTTTCGTCTTCATGGAGGTGTTTCGTCATTGTTGTCTGTTGTCTCGTCTTCTAATCTAAAAAACACAAACCAACCAAAATAAGTGAGTCGAACTACGACACTCTGACTTTCCCATTGCACGAGGGAATACGTAGGCATCCTGTCGCGGGGATTGATCAAGCAACCTTTGTGAATATTTTCTTCTTTTCCCCGTGTTTTCTTTCATTTATTTCTTTTCTTTATTCTTTTTTTTTACTTTTTGCATGCATTATACCTCATATATAGATACTTAGATAGATTTTACACCCGTTTAAATAGAAAGTAAAAGCGAATACCATAGAGTACTATGGATGTATGAACTATGAGGTGCTAATACCTTCCCCTCACGTAACAGACTTCATTACCCCATCTCTCGGTCGCAAGACCGTGATTTATCCGTTTCAGGTTTTCTCGACGTTTACCTTTCCCTATTGGTCGAATAAAAAACGTTCGATGGCGACTTCATTAATTTATTTCTTTGAATTTTCTGCCGACGCCCCCTGTAACACCCAAATCTACCCAACGTATATTATTTAAATCAGAGTACGAAAAAGAGAATCATACAAGGGATGTCACAATCTCTTCACAAAACAACATGCATTTAGTCACAACTATACAGATAAATAACACTTAGATCAAGGGTGAACTTATAACAATACTTTTCAATTAAATCAACTAATCAACTAACCACAAAATCATAATTCTTCAATAGAAACAACAATACATCTTTTATTCAACCTCAAAACATTTCACAATATTATTAATATTTATTAATATTATTTAACTTCACTTAGCATAATTATTCAACTAACCAACTTCAATAATCAACATGATCAAGTATTCACATTATTCATAAACTTCAACAATTTAAGCAACTACAACAAATTAAGCAACATTCATCCCCCCGAGTGTTACGTATCAGAGCAATGACACCAATTCGAACTAATAGCAACTAACGACTTTATAATTCTACTTCGAACTTCCACAGTTATCCTTGAGTACCTGCCCATTTCCCATGGTAGGGGAAATATCAGCAGAAGGGGTGAGATATCCAACAATATAAACAAGTGTATGATAAATAATATGTTAGAATTAAATCATACAAAATTATCACATCGCAGTTAGCACATCACAACAACTTCCTAATTAACAAGAACATGAAGTCACTTCACTATTAGTAACAACATAATTCACTTCACAGTTAACAACAACATGATTCACTTCACGGTTAACAACAACATAATTCACTTTACAGTTAACAACAACATAATTCACTTCACAGGTAATAACAATATAATTCATTTCACAGGTAATAACAACATAATTCACTTCACAATTAACAACAACATAATTCACTTCACAGTTAATAACAACATAATTCACTTCACAGGTAATAACAACATAATTCACTTCACAGTTAACAACAACATAATTCACTTCACAGTTAATAACAACATAATTCACTTCACTGTTAACAACAACATAGTTTACTTCACAGTTAATAACAACATAATTCACTTCACAGTTAACAACAACATAATTCAAATGAGACACAACAATGCATATGCATGTGGTACCAACAGAGCTTCAGCTCCCTTCACTATTGTCAATTAATAGAGGCACAAGACATAAGCCTTCTTCACAATTCCGCCAATACAGGCCGTCATAAGGATACAAATGTAATGCAACACTAACAACATACAATGACATCAAAAATTCACTTCACAAGGCATACGCCTATATCACAAACATCACCACGTCATGACATAATTAATATCAACGTAACATCCTGCAACTTCGCATAAATCAACAACAATACACATCAACATATTTCTTGCCATTACAAACAATTTATCAACACGATACATTCATAACAACATCACCATAATCACATCGTTACATATAAGCCAAGGTATAAACCAACAAAAGAATATTTATTTCAACATAACTAATACCTTACCATTTCCAGTCACCTGCTGCAACCCAATAACAACAATACAACGCAGTATAACATTGACTTCTACAACATTACAACATACAACATATGACACCAAAATAAATAAAAATCCCAAAATTATTGAGTTACTGGTTTTGAAAGTATTTTTATAGTAAAGATCATGTTTTTAGTTTTCCAACGGTTCGAACGGTGCGTCAAACGGACACCCGAGCACAAAGTTATGATTTTTACAAGTTTTGAAAAATGTTGTTCTGCTTGAGGAACCGGTTCCCACAGGTAACGGTTACCAGATTCTAAATGAGCAAAAACGTTATTTTTTGAGTGGTAACCGGGTTCCCATATATGGTAACCGATTCCTACTGTACCAGAATAAAAAAAAACAGATTTTTATGTTACGGAAATCATCATTTTCCATCCTCAAACCCTAATTTTTCTAAATCCAAATACATAATCTAATTTATCACCTTGTCATACTTCATATGCTACATTCTAACTCAATTCACATCATCAATTTCATTAATTACACACAATTTCAACGGATTTAAATCAAAACAATCTACAGCAAAACCTAACACTCTATATCATCACTTATCAAGGCTTCCACACCAAATCATCATACACAATAATCAATTTACAAATCAACACATCCACACAAGACAACCGTACAATCAAACCCCACATACCATTCATCTTAAACCCAGTTATAGATTTAAAACCCCACCCTTACCGTGGATTAACGGTCTCTCTATAATTTCCGGTCGAATTCTGATTTGGCTTTCCGGTCTACAATTCCTATTTCGGCGGCAGTTTCCTTTAAACTCTTGTTCCTCTTTTCTTTCTCCCACATACAACTTTTTCTCAAAAATATTCACTAAACCCTTATGATTCTCCTTTTATATCTCTTATAATTAAATCCAACTTATAATAGTAATAATAATAATAATAATAATAATAATAATAATAATAATAATAATAATAATAATATTTTTATTAATCCACACTTATTTCTAACATTATTTCCAATAATATTCTATAATAAAATTAATTCATCATTAATTAATCTCAACTTCCAATAATTCACTTAATCACCCTAAATCAACTTATAAATTTATTAATGCTCCTTATAATTCTACTGATAAATCCAACTTCGACTAAATTCCAATAAATAAATCCTTATATAATTTAATTAAATAATTAATTAAATTATGGGCGTTACACCCCCTCCCTTTCAATTTGAAAATGAAAGATTACGATGAACCTTTGCCTGAAGAAGGTCCAGATCCCGAGTCCCGATGGGGAATGGTGTTTGATGGAGTAGTGAATGCTTGTGAAAAAGGAATTGATGTTGTGATTATCACTCCTCAAGGATCTCATATTCCTTTCACTGCAAGATCGATGTTTGATTGAACGAATAATATGACGGAATATGAAGCTTGTATCATGGGTCTTGAAGAAGCCATCGACCTCAGAATCAAAATTCTTGATGTGAACGGTGATTCAACTTTAGTAATAAATCAGATTAAAGGATATTGGGAGACTCGTCACCCTGGATTAATACCTTACAAAGATTATTCAAGGAGACTGTTGACTTTCTTCAATAAAGTAGAGCTTCACCATATTCCTCGAGATGAAAATTAGATGGCAGATGCCTTGGCAACTTTGGCTTCCATGTACAAAGTAAACCAATGGAATGATGTAACTCAGATCACCCTTGAGCGCCTTGAGAGGCCAACTTATATATTCTCTATGGAGGTGGAAAAGGATGATAAACCCTGGTATCATGACATTAAGCACTTAATGATGACTCAAGAGTATCTGGTTGATGTGACAAGCAAAGATAGAAAGACCTTAAGGAGATTGGTTGGTAGTTTCTTTCTCAATGAAGGTGTGTTATACAAAAGAAATCATGACATGGTCTTTTGGTACCCATGTCAATGGATACTCTATGGCTAAGAATATGCTAAAGGCAGGTTACTATTGGTTGACAATGAAATCTGATTGTTACAAATTTGTGAAGAAGTGCCATAAGTGTCAGATTTATGCTGATAAGATTCATGTGCCTCATACACTTCTCAATGTTATTTTTTCCCCATGGCCTTTCTCTATGTGGGGTATTGACATGATTGGGATGATTGAACCCAAGGCTTCTAATGGAAATCGTTTCATCTTGGTAGCAATTGATTACTTCACCAAATGGGTTGAAGCGACTTCTTATGCCAATGTTACCAAGCAGGTGGTGGTTCGATTCATAAAAAACAATCACATTTGTCGGTATGGTGTGCGAAGCAGAACCATCACTAACAACGACTCGAATTTGAATAATAAAATGATGGCAGAACTTTGTGAAGAATTCAAGATTGTTATCACAACTCTTCTCCTTACATACCCAAGATGAATGGGGAAGTTGAAGCTGCAAACAAAAACATCAAGAAGATCATCCAGAAGATGGTCGTCACCTACAAAGACTGGCTTGAAATGTTGTCGTTTGTTTTACATGGATATCGCACTTCGGTACGTACTTCAATAAGGGCGACCCCTTTCTCTTTGGTTTATGGGATGGAAGTAGTACTCCCCATTGAAGCTAAGATTCCATCTTTGCGTGTGATAATGGAAGCTGAATTATCTGATATTGAATGGGTTCAAAATCGGTTTCACCAGTTGGATCTGATTGAAGAAAAGAGAATTATTGCTTTATGTCATGGTCAGTTATACCAGAAAAGAATGAAGAAAGCTTTTGATAAGAAGGTCAAAACTCGTGTATTCAAAGAAGGCGACCTCGTGCTCAGAAAGATCATTTCTTTAAATTATGATTCTAGAGGCAAGTGAACTCCCAATTATAAAGGCCTATATGTTGTCAAGAAAGCCTTTTATGGCGGTGCATTGATTCTTGAAACTATGGATGGAGAGGAGTTCCCACATCCTCTTAATGTTGATGTAGTCAAGAAATAATTCTCCTAAATAAATAAAAGAGCAACTCGATAAGTTGAAAACCCGAAAGGGAGACTTAGGCAAAAAAGAGTGTCTCAGTAGACTGAAAACCCGAAAGGGTGGTCTAGGAAAAAATTAGAGACATAAAAAGAATAAATCTCCCGGTAGGATGAAAACCCGTAAGGGCAGTCTAGGCAAAAGTTAGGGACTTATATGGCAAGTAACTACATCAGACAAGACTTGATCATAGAAGCAACAATCTGCATAGATTATCTTCATACCTTAACTGAAGACTACAATACATGAGTTCAATGTTGTTAGGGAGAATAGTGCTCATCGTTCTTCGATGTACCTTTTCCATGTATGTCCCATTTTTCAAAAATTTGTAATCATATATGGAGTCATGCTATTGGAATACTACCATATATGGAGTCATACTTGTGAAAATTTTGCAATTTAAGTGTGTTTACTTCGGATGTGAAGCAAAGGGATAAGATGGCACTGTCCTAATAACAAACAAGATTGATAATGTTGAAGTTGGTACCATCAGGACCTCTATAACATTTTTCATTCGAATAGGAGATATAAGTGCAAAGCGGATTGTTCCCACAGAATATCTCATTTGTACCCCAAAAGAGTTGGTAAGAGTAGCGCTCTGATGAGACATGGTGACACCCCATGGGATGCTTCCATCAGAAGGAACCCGAGAATGTTTATGATATGTCTGCAGCTTCTTTTGAAATTTGATGCGATAAAGGGATACCCTTCGGTTGATGGTTCGTGAAGACTTCATTTTGGCCGAGTGTTGTCCATGCATTAGTCAACCTTCCATGTTGATCCTCAATAAAATATGCTTATGCATCTCACGTACATTCGTTCGTACACTATGCATAGCTAAACTTCGATTCATTGCTCATTCGCATATGCTGATAATCAGGGTATGTTTTATCTTTCCAATAGGATGCCAGCTTTAAGCAGAAAAATTCCATCTTTCCGCTTTCCCCAATGAATTACCCCTCGTGGAAGAATATAGTCTCGACCCTCTTTGTAAGCCTCTGTGATTGTTCAAATCACCCTTCCCTAGCTTTATCATGGTCTAGATTATGATCTCTAAGCGGCATTATTACCTTGTTCTTCCTAGACTATGAGTTCTAATTAGAAAGCACAATTATGCCATGAAGATCTCATCTCTCCAACAAAGGTGAATCCAAGAGAGTTTACTTGCATTCTCCAGCAATATTGTTACAATCTTTTCCTAACAATAGGTGATAGTCTCTTCCCGCAAGTGGTTAGTTTTCGCCAACAAGCTTGTTAATGCCAATTTGGCCTCCTTTCGGAAACCCAACGAGGAATCTCTCGCTATGGATTGACCGTATCCCTCCAACAGGTTGAAGACTTGTTGTTGAAACCTCCGGTGAGTGATTTACAAGCTCATTGTTGATCGTCTCTTTGGGAGATTTACAAGCTCATTGGTGAATGTTCTTTTCGGTATTCCTTTGGGTGATTTACAAGCTCATTGATGAATGTTTCTTTTCGGTGTTCCTTTGAGTGATTTACAAGCTCATTGATGAACGTTTCTCTTCACTAATCCTTTGGGTGATTTACAAGCTCATTGCGAATTAGTCGTTTATCTCCGGTGGTTGATTTACAAGCTCATCGTGTTGGAAGTTCCTTTGAGTGATTTACAAGCTCATTGATGAATGTTTCTTTTCGGTATTCCTTTGGGTGATTTACAAGCTCATTGATGAATATTTCTTTTCGGTATTCCTTTGGGTGATATAGAAGCTCATTGCTGAATAACTGTTTATCTCCGGTGAATGATTTACAAGCTCATCGTTTGGAAGTCTCTTTGGGCGATTTAAAAGCTCATTGTTGACTAATTCCCGTAGCTGTTTACAATAAGATTTGTTTACCGATGAATGGTAGCCTCGTCATTATAGGAGGTAGTTTGTCGAAGATTTGTTTACCGATGAATGGTAGCCTCGTCATTATGGGAGGTAGTTTGTCGAAGATTTGTTTACCAATGAATAGTAGCCTCGTCATTATGGGAGGTAGTTTGTCGAAGATTTGTTTACCGATAAATGGTAGCATTGTCATTATGGAAGGCAGTTTGTCAAAGGTTTGAATGTTCGATGGATGGTAATCTCGTCATTATGGGAGATAGTTCGTCGTTGATTTGTTGAATATTCTAATGGGATAAATCTTAGCTCGTTGATTGTATGATCGCTTTGCTACCCTGTCTGGATGAAATATTATGGTTAGAGAAGAAGTTTCATCCTGTCTATGGTGAAGTGCCAGAACTCTTTGGAAAGTTAGTCCATTATTGATGTTGTCTTCTTACCACCTTTTGGTTAGAAACAATTTTTGGTTTTTATTGTGGTTGATGGTTTACTATCTTTAGAAAATTGGTGTCATTCTCTTGTTTTTGCTAACTCCTCTGTGAGGAGATAGTTCACTGTCTATCTATGGATCGTTGTTGTTATTCCCTTTCCATTTCCTTGCCCTGTATTAAGTTGATAATATCATAAAAGGTTGGGTTCCTATTCCGCAGTGGAGTCATGTTTCTCTCTCTCCCATAAGATTGAGCTTCTTTCCCCAGTAGTTTGTCTTCTTGGATGAGTTTTCTTTCTTAGCGTGTCTTCATTATCTTTGCTTCCCCAACGGCGTTCTGTTTCCCCTGTGAAGATCATCACATTACATAACCATTAAGTGTTGCATAATATCTTAGGGCCAAAAATAGGGCTAGTGTTATATTTAAGTATCTTTTATCCCGTCGAGGCGAAGGTTGCCTTCTTATCTCTGGATAGAAGACACTTAAATAAGGGCAGCTGTTGTACCCCAATTTTTGCCCCTAAGATCCCTCATCATATCATCATCACAATGCATTAAGATCACAAACAAGGTTGGGCTCTTATGGTTGTCCTATTCCTAAGTTTTCTCTTAAGGAATCACCGAGCACCCTAACTGTGTTCTGCATGCATGATTAATCTGCATTTATTTCATCTACTAACCTCTGATTAAAATACTAAAAATATTTTCTTTTGTCTTTGTATATTTGTGTTTTGTAGGTATCAAGCCAAAAAATCAGGCGAGTGTAAGTTTTTCCGATGTTTTTTCCCAAACATGATTTAAAACCAATTTTTCAAAAAAAAAAGTGTAATCGATTTGCACATTTGAGAAATCGATTGCTCACTGATCATTTTAGCAAAATTTCAAAAAAAATAACTCAGTGCAATCGATTGCACTGCGCATAATGCTGAAAAATTGGGCAATTTTCAAGTTTGTGGGCTTAGGCTCCAATTTTTTTATTTTCTTTTAATTTCGAAATTAATTACAAATTATTTCAAATTTGGCTCCAAATTCCTTTTCCAAGCCTAATTCCCTACCCAAACCAAATTCCAAACCACCACTCATTCCCAAACCAAAACCTTATAAATAGAGGCCTCCTCTCATTCAAATTTCAACCTTTTGATAGCCAAATACACCTTGTCAAAATTTCTCCTCATTCTCTCATTTTCCCCAATCCTCCCAATTCACTCAAAGCTCTTTCTTCTTCATAAAGATTAGAAAATTCTTCATTGGAATTCTCTAATTATTTGAGCTAAACCTCCATCCACACTCTTTTTCTTCTTCAATTCTTTAGATCTAAGCTTGTGATTCTGATTTTTGAAGTTGAACTGAAGCAATTTGAAGTGTTAATCTTGAAATTTTTTCTCAATATCTACAAGTGGTGAGAGTTGATCTTCATCTTTCACTATGTGATCTCTTGATAATTGTTGTTGTTTGATTCATTGAGCAAACTTGTTTTTAGTTCCATTGTAGTTAAATTCTCAGAAATTAGTTGGAATATTCGTGCTCAATTGAATCAAGTAACACAAGGTGTTTGTGAAAAGTTTTGAACAATAATTTGGCCTGTAGAAATGTGATTTTTCTGGTTTTTACAGTAAGCAATCGATTGCACGGGCTACGTTTCTAAAGTTTTTTGAAAAACTGTGCTGATGCAATCGATTGCACAAAGGCAGGATGTGATTTTCACTTGTTTTTTGACTTGTTTTTTATATTTACTCTTCTTCTACTCCATTCTTTTGATGATTTCCTTGGATTGTAGTCTTGAATACCTAATTCCTCTTTAATATCAATAGACTTTGGGTGTTTATGAGGTTGGAGAAATGTATTGTTGATCCAAATCTATCAAAGGATGAATTATTCAATTCATTTTTGGTGCTTTGAGTTAGGAATATATTTTGTGCCTTAATCCACCAAGATGAGTGGTTGAACTTAAAGATGGAAGAAACTTGAGAAGATGATCCAAGTTGATCTATCATTTCCCATTCCTCTTCATCTTACCCCTTTCTTTTTTATTTTACATGTGTTGACAAACATTAGAAGGTGATCTATATATCATTCTTCTCGTTTGCTTTTTCAACATATACATCACCATTGACCGGCCTCGTTGTAGGGTGGCTTCTACATAAGTCACTTGGCGATTGCTTAACATAATGCTACATTGCTTCTTCTTCATCTTATTTTCTTTGTCCCGAGTTGGAAAATGTTCAATTGGTGGCATGAACTTTAATGTTCAAAAAAACCCCAAAAGATGACTTGAGTTTTGATTTTGGTTTAACACTTGTGGCGCTTGTTATATGGCCGCGTTGATTTCTAATCAAGCTTCTGGCAAGTTCCCACTAACTTTGTCCATTTGAATTTCTCAATCATCTTTGATCAAATTGATAATTCCAAAACCGGTGATATACTTGACAAAGAAACAATTGAAACTTGTCGTGTGGTCGCATTGATTCTATCAAGCTTCTGGAAAGTCTTGATGCGTAAGTTTTAAGATGGTCACTTTGTTGACGACTAACAATTAAAAATTCGGTGATATACTTAACAAGTTTCAAGATGGTCATCTTGCTAACCTTTATTAATTACTTTTTATTTTCCGCTCTTTACTTTCCGCTTTTACTTTTATGCTCTTTATTTTTACGCACTATTTTTAAGCATTTACATTTCATGCCATTTTTTCTTTGCTCACTTGAGCATTTATTTTCTATGTCATTTTTCCTTTGCTCACTTGAGCATTTTAATTTCTTGTTATTTTGAATTTGCTCACTTGAGCTTTATTTTCCTTTTTCAAAATACCTAATAATCCAACTTAAACATAAAAAAAAACTCTTAATTGGACTTGATTATTATCCTTGAGCTTGGAGCGTGATCTTTGGACTTAAGATTAGGACTTTTACCTCAGCTTCGAGATTTTTGTGCCCTTGAGGTTATTCTGTCTTATCTAGTTATTATCTTTGTATGTAGGTTATTCTGTTATACTGGATTAAGAGTGAATTTCCTCCAAATACAGTTGTTACTCTGCCCGTTTTTCTTGAGACAAGAAAGTTCATCAGAGGTATTGACTTATCTAAAGCTTGATTTTTTTGTCTGGTTATTTGTTGTTTATGTGGTAATCCAAAGGATGAGATATGGTATTGGCTCTTGATGTCAAGTACTAGTTTTCTCACCCATTTAGATCTTTCTTTACCCTTACCTTTTACTTTATGCACTTAGGTTAGCTTCTTCATCTGCTCCCCATTCTTTAATTTTCAAAATCTTCCCTCTTTTTCAAAGGATTTTTGTTTCCGAAACTCGAACCGCTTTCATAAAATACTTGGACTTAGGTCCATGAATTTTCAAACTTCTTTTCTTAATAAACTTTCAATTCATTTAATAATACTTTGATTTTTCTTTCATAAGACTAAAAATCACCTAATCTCATTCAAATTTTTTGAGCTCTTTGTAGCTTTTTTAACAAATATTTTCTTAAAATCAACCAACACACAACTTTAGTCTTTTTATCCCAACTACTAGATTTTGATTTCAACATTGCACATTGTTGGTATGTAGGCCTAGAACTCATTGGAAGTTCTATCAAACCAAAAATTATAAAAAAATACTTCTTTTCTCCCCCACCGTCCATTTTGTACATTTACTCTTTTTATTAGCACACATATACAAATTTTCATAAAGGTTTCTACGGAGTACCATAGATGCTTAGAGTGTATAATTTGAAATATTGATTATTTGAGATTTTTTTTTAAATATAATTATTTATTAAAAAAAAAACTCATATATCTCAACAATGAGTTCTTAAGTAAAAAGGAAGATAAATTTAACTTATTTTTATGCAAAGCACAAAACCTTTGACAAAATGAAGTTTGCACGAATGTCTAATCAGAGCCTATAAAACAAGACAAAAAGTAACGTCATTATGTTCCGCGCCTGCGGATCCAGCTGGAGGAATACATGTGAGACATCCTTTGCTGACGTTCCTCCCCCACATAACAAGTCAGCCATGCACTCACAAAAGATTTTCATGTCGTGGGTAATAGATTATATACAGCATTTTTCAACTTAATTACAAGTGGGGGTGGCATATTTAATGGATCTAAAATAAGAATAGGAAAGTCAATCATTTGTAGAAGGTGGATAAAATGTGCACATGTTGATAATGGTAATGTTGTTGTACTCTTTTACTTCATAGTAGATATTGTGTTACGAGAGAGTTCATGCCTTCATGGGTCCCTTCAATCATGTATCTGATATTGAACTTTGAACAACTATATAAATATAAACATACAACTATAACATATGTTTGGTTATGACACCAGGAAAATTGATTTTAATTGAATTGTTTAGGTAAAATTGTTTAGTGAGTTGAATATAAAGTAATTTATGTGTAAATAATTTATTGCAAAAGTGATTGAATAATATATTTTATAATAAAATTTACATTAAAATTTAAAAGCTAATTTTAAGGAAAATTAATTGTGAAAAACATAATTAATTTTTACCTGAGAATGAAAAATATATTAAGATCAATTTTACACATTTGAAATCAATTATGTATATGCTTCAAACATGAAACTAAACAAACACATGTGTTTTTTGTTTTGCAATGAAAGAAAATTTATTTTAATTGAATTGATTTTATAAAACTGATTTTGAATGAGTTAACTATATAAAATTGATCCAGATTAAAATTGTGTTGAAGGTAAAATAATTTATATTTAAATAATTTTAGATATTCAAAATGTAAAATTATATAGTAAATGTATGTTTTGTTCAACAGAAAAAATCGATTTTAAATTAATTGATTCTGGTTAAAAGTAAATTTATTGTAAAATAATTTATGTATATTTGAATAATTTGATGCAAAATTAAGTTGAATAGCCAATTTTAATATAAAAATTAAATTTAAATTTAAATTTAAAAATTACAAATTCTAATTTAAAATAAAATTAATTTTTAAAATATAATCAATTATATTTTAAAAAAACAAAATACTTCTAAATTATTCCAACATCAATTTTATATTTTTATATAGATTTTTTTTCTTTCAAAAGCTAAACCAATCATACCCTATATGAAATTAAGTATTATTTATATGGGTTCATTCCCGTATATACTACCGCAATAGAATTTTCATTAATATTTTTCTTTCAAGTCTAATTAAATGAAAAATCTTCTAGTTTTGGTGGAATATCTCCAAATGGATAGATGAACTCACACTTATGAAATAAATTCTTGCATGGTAAAGTGAGTGTTGACCAACATGCAAGTCTCATAAACTGAACACTTAAGATTAGGATTATGATATAATGTTCAATTCCACACACTGTCGCCTAATTGTATGCGATTTTATTTTTAATAGTTCAAATCTTTGAAGTAGAAACGCATTGATATTTATAATAATTTTAAAAAATTAATTAATTAAAAGATTAAGTATTAATTTGGTCTCTCTAAATATCTCAAACTTCATTTAAAATTCCTCTAAATATTTCTTTTAGAATGGTCCTCCTAAAAATTTGAATTTGAATTTTTTGTCACTCATGACAAAATCGTAGCTAAAATGATCTCTAATATCGTCGCTAAATAAAAAACTGTCGCTAAAACCGTCGCTAAATTCTAAAACCGTCGCTAAGTTGTAAGAGCTGAAGCTAAAATTGTCGCTGAGTTGTAAGAACTGTCGCTAAATTGCAGGAGAGACCAAAAGTTAAAATTTAAATTTTGAGGACCATTTTTTAAAGGAAAATTTTAGAAGGACTAAAAATGAAGTTTGAGATATTTAGAAGGATCAAAAACATATTTAACCCTTAATTAAATGTAATCAAATATATTGATATCATATTACTATTAGATATTAGATATAAATCAACATATTTTAGATATATATACTTACGTAAGATCAAAAGTGTCGATTTTATAGGGAAAAAAAGATATTAGGGTTTTTGGAGAGTTTCTCTCTGCCCATAAACAGTGGAAAATATTTATTCACTTGCAACTGCACATTCTGTTAATACAAGTTGTTAGTTAATTCAAAATAAGGGTACTCCCTATTTATAACGAGCTTTCTTTCTCCCTAAGTAAAAAAATCTAAAACTAGAAAAGCTCAAAATACCTATTTTAGACCTAAGTTGAAATCATGTATGAAGCCATCTGCTTCGACAGTTATACAACTCGACAGACTAAATTATTTCGATACACCTTGTGTCGAGCAACAACCTGCTTCGACACAAGGAATTACACTTTCAGCACACCACCTAATTCATTGTGTTTAAGCTATCTACATTCACCATAGCTCGTAATCTTCTAAACACTTTAACATGTACACTTTTCATTATGATGTTTGCGATCCAATTTTCAGTTGTGCAATATTCCAAGTTCATCTTCACGTCTACTAACTTCTCCCAAAGATAGTGGAACCTCATTTTGATGTATTTGCTTTGATTGTGTACTATCGAGTTCTTCGTCGAGTTGATAGCTGACATGTTGTCGATCTTCATGGTAATTACTCCATGATCTTTACCCATTATTTCTTCGATCAAGTTCACCATCTATGTTGCTTGAGATGCACAAAGAGAAGAAACTATGTATTCTGCTTCGCATGATGATAATGTCACTACTGATGCCTTTCAAAAACACCAAACAACGGGTGCACCACATGGATTGGTCCACATACATCAGAGTATATGACTTCAAGAATAACCTTCAACTTGCTTCCTGCACCCTTGCTGAAGATATTCTTATGTTGCTTCGCCTGCACACATTTCTCACACACCTCGTTTGGAATGTCGATTTTTGGCAATCATGAAACCATATTTCTTCTCTTCAAATCTTTGATGTCTCTAAAGTTGAGATGACCAAGTCGATAGTGCGATATTCATTTGTCTCTGCTAGCTGCAGTCAAAATACACTTGTACTCCATCACATTTAGTCAAATCTTAAAGGTTATATTCAGAGACATATGAGCCTTCAAGATTAACCTTACTCTTGCGTCAACGACTCTCATCATATTGTCTTTGACATACATTTTGTAATTCTTTTCGACCAACTACCCTATAGTGAGCAAGTTGGTCTTCATGCCTGATATGTACAACACGTTGGAAATTACTAAACTTTTTCCATATTTCCTCATAATCAGAACATCTCTAATACCTTCACCTGCTAGAGTATTGTCATTTAAATTTTTTACCATGTTATTCATTAAGGGTTTTAGGTTGACAAACAAATATTTCCTTCCAGACATGTGTGATCAGCATCCTGAATCCAAATACCATTGCTCCTTGAATTTTTCTTCATCTCATGTTGTGACCATCAGCATCATCTTCTTCTTCTTCTTCTTCTTCTTCTTCTTCTTCTTCTTCTTCATACTTTGCAAATTTTGCATCACTTTCTTGATTCTTTCACTTTTCTAGACAATCACTAGAATAATGACCATGCTTCTACAATTGTAACATTAAATGTGACTCTTGTCATGTTTTTGACCACCACCTTTTACTCTACCTCCCGCACCACCTCTTTGGTTGCCTTGGTATTGGGGCCTTCTCTGATTCGACATAATTTCATCTTGCTGGTATCCTCTACCAATCACATTATTGTAGCTTCCTCTACCTTTATCGAACCACTTTCCTTTGCTGTTACTTTTTTTTAATGTGCTTGCAAAGCCACATCACTCTTCGACTTACCTGCAACTCTTTCAGCCATTGTTTGACATGTCATTTGTCTCTTCTATGGCAACTACCATATGGTCGAACTTTGGGGCCAAAGATCTCAATATATTTGCAACAACAACTCTTATTGTTAACGTCTCTCCGAAAACCTTGATTTGATTCAATAGTTTCATAATTCTAGTGAAGAAATCATATATGCTCTCTCTATCTTCCATCTGAAGCAATTCATACGTTCTTTTGTGAGTTTGTAACCTCACATCTTTCACCTTTTCTGCACCTCCAAAAGATTTCTTAAGAATCTCCCAGACTTCTTTTGCAGATTCTACATTACTAACCGTTTCTAAATTTTCTAGACTAACACATTGGTGAATTATAAAGAGAGCTTTATAATGCTTTTTCTCCAATTCTTTGTGTTTAATTTCTTCATCATCTGAAGGATCTTCATCAAGCAGTTCTAACCCATCTTTTACAAGATCCCAAAGACCTTGATCTGCTTGCATCAATTCTCATAGTTATCACCTTTCAGAATTGGAAGACTTGTTGGAAAATTCTCATTCGAATAATTCACCTCCATTGTGATTTTCTTCTTCTTCTCTTAATCGCTCAACTAGAGCTCTGATACCAGATGTTAGAAATTCACCAAAACTTATGGTGATTTTCTATCAATCTTAATGAACAATATTGTTATCGCTACACAATAACGATGAAAGAAAAGAAATTTAAAGAAGAGAATAAATTGTGGTTTTTGCAGAGTTTCTCTCAACCCATAAACTGTGAAAAATTTATTCACCTACAACTCCAAATTATGTGAATTCAAGTTGTTAGCTAATTTAAAATAGGGGTTACTTTCTCTATTTATAATGAGCTTTCTTTTCCCTCTCTATTTATAATGAGTTTGCTTTTCCCGAAGCCAGAAAGTCCAAATCTAAAAAACTACAAAATACCTATTTTATATCTAAGTCGAAATCATGTGTAAAACCACCTGCTTCGACACTTTAACAACTATGCAACTCGACTGACTAAACTATTTCGATACACTTTGTGTCGAATAACAACCTACTTCGACACATTTTGTGTCAAACAACAACTCGCTTCGACACAAAAAATTACATTTTCAATATATAAGAGATAAATTATAAAAAAAAAAACGTTTATATAAATAACACACTTAATCCTATAAGTTAGTTTTATAATGATGATTTAGAATTATAAAATATTTGAAGACAAATGTAATTGGAATAAGTGGCCTTGTAATTTAAATCCTTTGATATGTGGCATTATTTGAATCCAACTTGATTCATTATCAAATTATAGGGAGAAAGGTTGGAAGTTGTAAATGCCATAGTGTTATTTGTTCCCAGTCTCCATTGAATCTCATAAAAATCCAATAGGATGGACTCGAAATTTACAATAGCAAGAAAACAAACTAGACTATCATGCCAAGATAACTTTATAATTTGTAGCCAGCAAGCAAAACTAGAATACAATGGGACAAAAACTTGTGGCGTTATGGCAATGGTACTATTTTATTGTATTTACTTTGTTTTCCTAGTGTGCTTAAGTTGGGTGATTTGTATTGTGTGATATAGACAAAGTGTTGAATAGGTTTTGACCATTAAATATAGCTTACTTTCTATCATAAAACTTATATATACCTTTATTCTGTCCTTTGCCTTCTAAATTTTTCTTATGGCATTGTCACTGCTTACGTGTTGAAATTGTTGGTGATGTATAAAATTGTTGTTAGTGTTCCTCTTGCGCATAACCTCACACAAAATGGAAAAAATATTGTACTTACGATAAAACCTATTGGTAGCCACAAATTAAACTCTCTTTTCATTAGTGCTTTTAATTTAATTTAATTTTGAAGTTTAACAGATTGTTTTCAAATTCAGTTTCTGAAACAAAAGTATTATTTACTAAAAGGAATTTTTAAAATATATCATTCGCAAGTCAGTTTTTAGAGAAATTATTTTGTTACTCCGGGTTATATATTATATATGTCACCTCTTATATGCTATGAAAAGATAAAACTATCTACATCCATTTTATTTATCATATTTTTTCAAATCTACGAAAAACATTGGATTTTCGAAATTTTTAACAATACTGAAAATTTCGAAAGCGTACCGGAAATTTAGCCAAACAAGTAAGAATTTACGGTATTTTTGTAAAATTTCTGACATTTTGTACCAGAAATTTTGAAATTTTCGTATTATCATTAATCAATAATAACGAAAATTTTAAAATTTCCGATGTGCAATATTATATCGAAAATTTTAAAATTTTCGATATTTGAATTTTTTTTAAAATATCGGAAATTTCAAAATTTCTGATATTTTTTATTTTTCTTATATTTTATTATTTTGTAGTGAGGATCAGAGGTAGAGACGGTTCTATTGCGGGACAGACCACTGATAAAGCTGATGTTGAAGCTCGAGCTACTGATGAGGCGCATACCTCAGAGCTACGTGTTGGACGCCGTCCTCCAACCGGTTCTCACTGCGAATGGATGAGCAGCAGGCGCCGCACACCCCACCGTCAGGCTGTTAGAGCCTCCACTGCTGTTGAGGAGGTACAAACTCCTATTAAAGAGGTATAGACACTTGATGCAGAGGTTCAGACTCCTATTTCTATTGAAGAGCCGTTAGTTAAGGAGCCAGTAGTTAACGAGCCTGTGTTGCAAGAGGTTAAGGTTGTGTTGTAGGAGCCTATGTTGCGGGAGGATGTTATTGAGCAAGTTGATGTGGTGTCCCCGTTGATACAGACACCGCAACTCATGTATCTATAGAGCCATTAGTACACACTGATGGAGGTTTCCCTGGAGAACCCTCTGATAGGTCTGTGTTGACAGGATGTGCAGACCATGTCGCTTATAGGATATGGTAGGGCGAAGTATGTATTCTTGGTTTTGTTTAAAAGCGTAATTTTTATTTTTATTACAGGATTTAATGTATACTAATTTGTTTTAATTGTATTATTTGTTATAGGAGTGTCTAATGTTGAAGGTTGTTTCTCATGGTTTGAAGTTGAAGAACTTCCCTAAGAGTCTCATGCATGAGAAGGTGAAAAGGATGGTTGAAGATTTCCAGCTTTTGGACTTTGTTGGATGCTCTTTGACTATGCTGGATGCCTCCATGTTATCACCTTTTATTGAGAGGTGGCACCCAGAGACACCATCCTTCCATCTTTCATTTGGGGATACGACAATGACTTTAGATGACATGGATGCCCTCTTTCACATTCTGATTGTTGGTACATTTTTTACACCAGTACATAGGGACCAAGCGACGACGGTACGCATGGCGACGACGGTACGCATGGTTATGGATAATTTGGAGGTTTCTGAACTGGAGGTGCTAAAGGAGTTTGGTGAGACTCGGGGATTTTCACGTTCGATGTCTTAGTTTAGGAGATTGTATTGGGAGCTTGTAGTGTCACAGAGGTACCATCACCATTCACTTAGAATAACTCATGGGGTTGGTAAACCCTAATGGTGATGTTTATACTGGTTTAGCTAGGTTGGTCAATGTTGCCTATGAAGGACCTATGTAGATTTATTTTATTATGATTGTATTATATGTATATTTTGTGACAAACAAACATCTTATTGATTGCATAATCTTTTTGCGAGTACATGTTTCAATTCTATGAAGAAAATAAAATAACATGAATAACAAACAAACATAGTTAACAAACATCAGATGATAAACGACAAACATAAATAGTAGTTCGAAACATGAAAAATTAGGCGCTACCGAATGACTCTAGATACTTCAGCATCTTCATTATGTCGTTGATGGATCTTCGGATCTATGTGTTCAACTCGGTCGAACCTTTAGTTATCCTACGGCGAAATAATTTCTACATGGCCTTCTTATCTCCATCATTCTTCAACTCGATTAGGTTGTATTTCACCATTCCGTTTATATCAATCAAATCCTCCCGAAATTCGATCTATGTCACCCTTCTGTTATTAGATTTAGGAAGAAAACCATTCAACATTTCTTCTGGAAGCTTGAATTCAATATGAGGGTTGTTGTCATTGTAATACACTTTTGTCTTAATCAGAAATTGAGGAAGAGACATTTTGTTGAGATATTTTACCCAATAACCTAAGACCCCTATTTATACAAATGGTGATGCATTCTAGACCACACAAATGTATCGGTACAATCAGGACCTTCCAAAAGTGTCGGCAAAATCTCAACCATTGAAAAAACGTAAAATTAAAACCTACCAGAAATTTCCGGTACTGACCGAAAAATTGAAATTTTTAGTACACCGAAATTTTCAAACACACTACTGGAATTTTACTCTTAGCGAAAATTTGACAGGAATATACCAAAATTTTTAAAATATGCCAAAAATTTCTATATCTCATCGGGAGCAAAATTGGAATAAAAAAAATGACAATGGCTTAAATTTTTCAATTCTTAAGTTCAAAGAGAGATTGTTACTAATTGGGTGTATTAGAAATTATATGGGATATATTATAAAAGGGGTGTATTAGAAATTATATGGGATATATTATAAAAGGGGTGTATTAGAAATTCTATAGGGTGTCTTTTATTAATTTTGAATTACAATATTTTGAAAATTTTACTTTGTACTCTTAAAATTTGACTTTGACTTGTACCCTTACGATTTTAAAAAAAATGTCACTTTATCTTTTAATTATAATTATTTTATTTTTTATTAGTAATTAAAAAATTAAAAAAATTTCACCCATACTCATGCTTTTCGGAACACTTACAGAAAGTGTTCCGGTATGATAATTTTTTAAAAAGAAACTGTTTCGCTACTTTTAGCCACAGTTTAAAACCGTTGCTAAAACTCCTTTAACAATTTTAAAACTGGAACACTTTCAAAAACTATTCCGGTATGGTATTTGGTATTAAAAAATCAGTTTTGGATACGGTTTTAAACCGTTGCTAAAACTCTTTAAATAATCTCTTTAAACCGGAACACTTTTAAAAAGTGTTCCGGTATCCTGCCTAATAATACACTTAATCGTAACACTTTCAGAAAGTGCTCCGGTATCCTATCTAATAATACACTTAATCGGAACACTTTCAAAAAGTGTTTCGGTATCCAACCTAATAATACGCTTAACCGGAACACTTTTAAAAAGGGTTCTGATTGGTAATTTTTTTTATAAAACAGTTTTGGCTACGCTTTTGAACCGTTGTTAAAACTCCTTTGTAAATTTTTAAACCCAGAACACTTTAAAAACGTATTTCGGTATGATAATGTTTTTTAAAAAACAGTTTTAGCTACGGTTTTAAACTGTTGCTAATACTCTTTTAAAAATATTTTACCTATAAATCTTTTAAAAAAATTCCGATTTACTACAATACATATCAGAACACTTTCTTTAAGTGTTCCGAAATGAATGTGTAAGGGTGCAAAATTTAAATTTTTAGTAAATAATAAAAAGTGAAAAATAATAAATTGATTAAAAACTTTAAAAATAAAACTGACATTTTAAAAAAATTATAGGGATACAAGTCTAATTGTATGGGTAAGAAATAAACTTTTCCAATACTTTATACATTGAAAATTCAAATTTGGAATCTCCATAAAAATGTGTGATAGGAGAAAATGCAGAAAATCTTCTAAATACCAACAAATGTTAACGCATGACTATAGAAACTACCTATTTAAAATGCAATTTACAAACTAATTTACCAATCTACTTTACCTAATCATGCATCGCAACTAGAGTTGTTCGTGGTACAATTTTGTCAGAAAAATAAATTAAATCAAACTATTATATAAAATTATCCGAATCATATTGAACCGTTTTAATTCTTTTAGAATCGAACCAAAAATTTTGATTTAATTTTAAACCGTACAAAATCATTAGAAAATAATTTTTCAAATCTAAAATACTTAGGTTTAAATTTTTTAATAAAAAATGTATTGAAATTTAATTTTAGTATTTTTTATAAACTTTTTTAATATACTATTTTACATAATATTTTAACTTAAATTTCTTTTTTTAATTTATATTCACAATCAAAATCATAAATTAATTTAAATCAAAGCAAATTCATTCAAAAATCACAAATTAGTCAATTATATATATATATATATATATATATATATATATATATATATATAGGATTGTTTGGATATAATTATATTTACATCTTATAACACATGTGCTTACAAAAATAAAAATTTACGAATAAACTTGTCTATTTTTATAGCAAAAGATAAAATAAATTTAATGTAAATATGTGTTATAAATTGTTCATATAATCTATTTTGAAAAGCTTATAAAACTAAATTAAAAAAAACTTATAAAATATCATAAACTGTTTTGATAAAGTCTCCCAAATAGTATTACAAAACATATTATGTCTGTATATAAGTTGCAAGAAGTCAATCCACTAAAATGTAAGTATATCTGTTGATCGACTATGTCTAGACTAGTCAACTGTTTAGAAAACTAACAGTTGAGACTAGTATCCATGAAGCTTACGTCGAAGCAATTAGGCGTGCCAACAAGTTTGTGTACATTGAAAATCAATATTTCATTGGAGGATGCCATTTATGACAGAAAGATAGAAATATGGCTGCAGAAATTTGATACCTAATGTATTGGACAAGAGAAACAATGACATTTTGGCAACAGAAATATTGTGGTCGCTAATTCTAAGTAGAATCATAAGCTTGAGTTTATGTGCATTGTTTCATAGTAAAATAAGACCAACACTAGCAAAATCTATATAAGCTTCTTCCTTTTTCAAAAATCACAATTGCAAAGTTGAAAATCTATTACATATCCAATAGTGAAAACTCCAATTCCCATGTGTTGCTTTCTCTCTGTGAGGAAGATGTTTTCTATATGTTGAAGTTAATGGTTCAGTGTTGGTTCATGTTTGGTTCATTTTTCATGTTTTAAAATTAATGATTTAGTTCTGGTTTGTGTTTGATTAATTTTAATTTGGTTCGGTTTAAATCTGTTAGTAAAATAGTGGTTTGGTTCACTAATCAAATATAATTGTTTGATTATTTTAACTTCAGTTCGGTTCAATTTAACGGTTTGATTCAGTTTATGGATTTTTTGAACAATTCTAATCACTACTCAAAAATAGAACGAAAATGAGAAATTTGTTGTTTGAGAGTTGTTATGCGAAAGATTGAATGAAGTGAGTTTGTGAAAGTATAACAAATGAAGAAAGAGTGGGGAAAGGTCTGACGCGAGTTATTTTAATTAAAATCTATCTGAAAATGCATATCCGTAAACTCACTGTGTGTAAAATATCGAGTTTTAAATTAGGGTTAAATATATTTTTGATCCCTTTAAATATCTCAAATTTCATTTTTAGTCCCTCTAAAATTTTCTTTCAAAAAATGGTCCTCCTACAAATTTAAATTTTAACTTTTGGTCTCTCCTGCAATTTAGCGACGATTCTTACAACTTAGCGACAGTTCTTACAACTTAGTGACAATTTTAGCGACGATTTTTACAACTTAGCGACGATTTTTTATTTAGCGACGACATTAGAGACCATTTTAACTACGATTTTGTCATGAGGGACCAAAAGTTAAAATTCAAATTTTTAGGAGGACTATTCTTTAGAGGAAATATTTAGAGGAACTTAAAACGAAATTTGAGATATTTAGAGGGACTAAAAACATACTTCTGCATTTTTGTGCAAAATAGGATGATTCACTAACTAAAACATTGCGTGTGCGTGTGTACTTTAGATGGGTCCAAAAATACATATCTAAAATCTAATTTTTTTTATAACTTTTGACTATGGTGAAATAGCGTCTCATGAGATAGTTAGAGTAATATCATTTTGAATTTTTATTTGTCTTTTCGAAAATATGATTGCTCCATCAAGTTAGAAAACTATTAAGTATTTTAAGTATAATTTGTGAAGTTGAGATAATGAAATTTCATAATTTTGTTTTATGCATTTATCCTTAGCAACCTAGATCTCAACTTAGTCTTAGCTATCATTTGTTGTTGGTATTTTATTCCTTGTTAAGTGACTCCTAAACTTACAAATGTATCCTTTAAAAACATGGATCATATTATTTCAACTGCTCATCAATATATTGAAGATACAATCAACCACACTCATAATTAAATAGTTAAGAAATTTAATGAAACAAGTCAGAATTTGGAACAACAATCGGATATCCACACTAGAATGGATAATCAACAACAAATATTAAATTTTATACATGAATTTATGATTGTTGAAATATTAAATTAAATTTGGTAAAAATATTAGATTTGATTAGATTTAATATTTAAATATAATTCAAGTTGGATAGACCCAAGTCCAATTAGGGTTGAGTATAAATAGTCCTAGATTGTATCATTATTTGTACAATTCAATAATACAAATCCTTATTTTCTTTATTATTCTCTCTTTCTCTCCTCACTAAAAGTGCCTCATGCACTAACAAATTGGTATCAGAGTCTGGTTATTGTTCTTGATCGAGTTTTCAAGAATTTTACGTCAGAGATCGTATTTCCAGGGCAAGTGAATCAACTGATGTGAAGATGGCTAGTGATAAGGACATTCAGAATTCTCTTCCATTGCTTGACGGAAATAATTGGATCCGATGGAAAAAACAGATGCAATCCTTGTTTGACTTCCATGAAACCCTAGAGGTGGTTACCGGTGGCGTTCCTGTGTTAGCTGCAGATGCAACCGAAGCACAGAAAAAAGCTCACAACAAATTCAAGAAGAAAGATTGCAAGGCTGCTTATTGCATTCAGACAGCTATTGATGCTGCTAATTTTGACAGATTCTCTCATGTTGAAACGGCAAAGGAGGCATGGGATATTCTGGTGAAGTATTATGAAGGAGGTGAGAAAGTTAAGGTTGTCAAGTTACAAACCTTGCGTCGATAGTATGAATTGTTGTCAATGGAAGAAGATGAAAAAGTTACAGAATATGTGTCGAAGGTTCAGAAACTCGTCTATCTCATGAAGGGTTATCGTGAAATCATAACTGATAAGATGATGGTTGACAAGGTAATGTGAACGTTGACCTCTCACTTTGATCACGTTATCGTAGCTATTCAAGAATCCAACAAACTTGAAACCACTAAAATGGAAGATTTGGTTGGTTCGTTGGAGGCGCATGAGATAAGGATTGTCGAAAAGAAAGGAGTTCAAGACTCGATACAGGCTCTGCAAGCTCAGTCGTGAAAAAGGATGGTGGTTCCAACAAATTCAAAGGCAAGTTCGACAAGACTCAGGGAAAAAAACCTTGATCGAGTCCCCACAAGAATAAGGTCGATGATAGATTTTCTGAATCCTTGAAAAGGGGAGGAGGAAACTATCGAAAGAACAAAGAAGATAAAAAAAAGGTGTGCATTGCTATAATTGTTAAAAATGGGGTCACGTAGCCAAGAATTCTTGGTACAGAAAAGACAAGGGATCGACAATCAAGGACGAAGGAGCGAACCTTGCATGCCAAGATTCAAATGATTCTGAAGGTGGTATGGTGGTTATGGCTGCAGTTGCTGATAACCATGTCGAATCCAAGATCTAGTTCCTTGACTCAGGTTGCTCGAATCACATGACTGGTCGAAAGGAGTGGTTGGTAGACTATGACGAGTCGAAAAAGAGCAAGGTAAAACTTGCTGATAATAGTTCGTTGCAAGCAGAAGGTACTGACAACATAGTTTTTCAAATGTGTAATGGATGGAAAGCTATGATTAAAGATGTGCTCTATGTACTTGGAATGAAGTGCAACTTGCTAAGTGTTGGACAACTGGTCGAAAAAGGTTTCTCAGTTGTTATGAAATATGGAGCTTTGAATTTGTTCGATACCAAGACCAATTTGATCTTAAAATCTTCGTTGTCGAAGAATAGGACATTTAAGACTATGATTAGTTCGGCAGAAGTTCAATGTTTGAAAATTATTGTTGACCACAAGGATAGTTGGTTATGGCATTTGAGGTTTTTACATTTGAATTTTCGATCACTCAATTAACTGATTACTCAAGATATGGTTACTGGAATTCCAAGTCTTGAAATGCCTAAAAAACTTTGTGAATGTTGTTTAGTCGGAAAGCAATCTAGAAATTCTTCTGTTTCGACTATGCCAATGAGATCATCCTGCATTCTCGAAGTGGTACATTCTGATGTATGTGGTCCATTCGAAGAATATACCATTGGTGGAAACAAATATTTTGTTTCATTTGTCGATGAGTTCATTCGAAAGTTGGGGATCTATGTGATCCAGAGAAAGGATGAAGTATTTGAAATCTTTAAGATATTCACGATACTTGTCAAAAACCAGAGTAAGAAAAGGATCAAAGTTCTACGAACAGATGGAGGTGGCGAATATACTTCGAAGATGTTTGAAAAATTATGTATAGAACATGGTGTTGATCATGAGGTTACTACACCTTATACGCCTCAACATAATGGAATTTCAGAAAGAAGAAACAGAACCATATTAGATAGGGAAAGATGCATGCTAAAGCAAAAGAATTTTCCAAAATCTCTATGGGGAGAAGTTGTTTCGACTGCAGTTTATAATTTGAACAGGTACCCTACCAAGATACTGAAGAACAGAGTTCCTGAAGAAGTGTGGAGTGGCAAACGACCATCAGTAAGTCATTTGAAGGTGTTTGGCTCTATATGTTACAAGCACATTCCTAATGCGAGAAGAAGGAAGCTTGATGACAAAAGTGAACCTATGATTCTGATATGATATCATAAAACTGGTGCATACAGACTATTCAATCCAATTAATGAGAAAATTTTGTTGAGTAGAGATATTGTGAATGATGAAAATTCTGCCTGGGATTGGAATTCTAATGATGCAATTGACAAGCCATTAATGAGCTATAGTTTTGAAGAAGAAATTGATGAAGTTGAAGTCATAGAAATTGCTAATATTCCAGTCGAAGACGAAGAAATTGCTGACATTCCTGACAATGTTGAAGTCGAAGAAGGTGTGGCTAGCACAAGTCATAGACCTCAACGAACTAGAGTTCCTCCAACAAGACTTCAGGATTATGAAGTGATTGGCGATGATGAGGTAACACCAGATGGAGAGTTAGTTCATTTTTCTTTACTTGCAGGTGTTGAACCAATCAACTATAGCGAAGCTTTGAAGATTAACAAGTGGAAGTTAGCTATGGTCGAAGAGTTACAGGCAATCAAAAGAAACAAAAGATGGGAGTTAGTCGAATTACTAGAACATACAAAAGCTATCGAAGTAAAGTGGTTATTCAAGTTGAAACACAATGCAGATGGATCGATAGAAAGACATAAAGCAAGATTAGTAGCTCGAGGTTTTCTTCAAAAAGAAGGACTTGACTACTCCTAATTATTTGCACCAGTAGCAAAATTGGAGACTATTTTGAAGGTTGAAAAACACAAGAAATGGGGGGTTTGAATTGTGGTTTTGAAATTAAAAGCAATTTGACATGATAATTTTTATCCTGGTTCGTTTGAACTCAAACTACTCCAGTCCACCCGTCAAGGTGATTTTCCTCTCTCAACGAGGTATTAATCCACTAATCAAAACTTTGATTACAACTCACAAAGACAACTCCCTTTGTCTTCTTGAGATTAACCACAACTTGGTTATCAAGGAAATACAACTGAATAAAACAATTACAATTGTGTATCAAAGATGCTTCTAAAAATCTATATCACAATTGTGATGTATTACACGAGACTTTTAGGCACAATAGAAACTAGAGAGATTTGAATAGTATCATTTAGTAATTTCTCTGCAGTATGTGCGTTAGAGTTGTGTGAATTTCTTCATAAATTGTTCTTTATATAGGAGTGATGAAATTCAACCCGTTGAAGACATAGAATACACATATGGAAGGATGATATTTGAAACCAATTGCTCTTCCATAAAAAAGAGATCCTGTTGGAAATCAGCTGTTACTTCAAATCTTCATTTAATAAATAGTAACACATCAGATAATTTGACTCATATTCTTAATGTCTTGATCAGAAGATGATGTAGCAGAATGTAAAAGATTTTTTATTAGCAGACAAAGTCTTTATCAGAGTTTGGTGCAGCCTTTGGTGATTTCAGAAGTTCATCATAACTTCACTTAGAGTGTGAAATTAAACTTTAAATCATGGAATAATATTCTGATGTGTATCTGTTATATCAGAACTTCTATATTTAGAATTGCTGATGTATTAATTCTCTTCAGGTTTTCTTTGCAAAACTACATAAAATCTAAGGAGCATATTTGTTCAATATAGACAATGTATTTTGTTATCATCCAAACATATATTATAGGTGTAGAATCAAACTATGTTCTACCAATCTCCCCCTTTTTGATGATGACAAAAACTTGTATATATTTTGATACTTGAGAAGTAAGTAGAATCTCCCCCTGAGTTAAATACTCAGATGATTAAGAAAAGTTTAGATACTTCCCTGAGAATGTTTGTTCAGAGTATGTTCACAAGTTCTGATAGTTCCAATTTCTAGAATCATTATTTCCTGTTTTAAACTTTTTAGAAAAACAGAGAATATCAGAATGTTTGAGACTTAGTCTCTCAGTAACTATTATGTTCAAAATATTTTGCGTTTCTCCCCCTTTTTGTCATAAATCAAAAAGTATAAAGCGAAACAAAATATAATTTCATTGAAGGAACAAAAGTACAGAAAGAGAAATGCCAAAAAATAGAAATTTGCAGAATGAAAACAAGATGCAGAAAGAAAACTTTGCTTGTTCTAAGAAGGAGGAGGAAGTCTTGAGAATAATTCCTCCAGCAGCTCTTTGATTTCAGATGTTAAGGCTTCTTGTTTTCCCATCATTTCCTTGATTTCCTTGTTCGTTTCATCTTGCTTGTCCAACCTTTTTCTGACCTCTTCATTTTCCTTCTTCAAAACTTCCATAGTTTGAATAACTAAGGAAGATGGAGAAGCTTCCTTTTTAGAACTTGCAAGAGTTTCAGTCGCAGGAGCTTCAGATGATTCAGTAACAGATTTCCCTTTATCTTGAAAGATAACCAGAGGTTGAGGCTCAGGTTTCTGAAGGGATGTTGCTATTGCAATAGATTCCCAGGGAGCGATGGCTAAAAACAAATGATTTGCATCCCTTAGATGAACAATGTGTTCCTCAAAAAGCTTCGTCCATTCACTAAAATTCTGCTGAGCAATTCCATAGCAGAGTTCCTTCTGCTACTGAGACTCAGAAATAAACCATTTTCTGAACTGATTCTAGAGGTAGTCAGAACCTATCGGTTTTAGATTGTCCAAGCAATCCTGCTTCAGAGAGTTCACCCAGGCCTGAATTTCTATTCCAAAAACCAGTAAAGATTCACCAACATCTGATTTAGAAGGTTGGGGTTTTGGTTTGGGAACAACTATTTTATAAGGGGCAGAAACAAGGTAATTCTAGGAATCTAAGTTAATGACAGTTTTAAGGGGATTTTTGAGGAGATGGAGAGACAGAAAGAACAATGGGAGAGTTGGGAGAAATTGGTGGTGTGGATTCATATGGAGATGGAGGATCTTGAAAAGTGAAGGGTGATGAAGATAGAATGGTGAAGGTATGGAGTGGTTGCGAGGTGTTGAGAGGGCAATTGATTCCAGGAATAAGAGGTGTTATTTCTGGTGTAGGGTCAGAGGACACATTTGGATTTTCTGGTTGGGGAGAAGGAGATGATTATGGAGTAGTAGAGGTGGTATTTTCTGGTGTTGGTTCAGACGATTCATTTGGATTATCTGGTTGGGGAGTAGGAGATAGTTGAGCAATGGGTGAAGGTGGATTTTTTATTGTTGGAGTTACAAGATAGATAGAACTTTGGCAAGTTCTTGTTGAGGTTGAGTTATGGATTCAACAAGAGGAACAAAGGTGTCAATTTCTATATCAAAGTCATCAAGAGTTTGTGGAGAATTTTCTGGTACAAAAATTTTGAGGGAGAGGATGGAGTAGATGTTGGTGTCAAAACTGGTTCAAAAACAGAAATAAAAGATGAGTTACCTTTCTTCTTAGCAACTTTCGGATTTTTTTTTAGAAGTGTCTTCATCAGCAGATTTTCGCTTCTTTGATTTCCCGATAGCAACATCTGGAGGTAATTGATGAACATCTTGAATATTGATACCAGGATTAGTGCAATCAGCTTTGAACGCGTCCAGATATAAACAGACAACATCTAGTCTTGAAGCATCTATATCTGTGAACAGTGGTAAATTCTCCAGAGGGATCCTTCTGACTGAGACACTTTCATTCATCACAGTTGTGGGTTTCTTCTTTATATCATCAATGATTTTCATCTTCTTGAGGTTCTTAGCGTTCAGAGGTTTGCCAAAAATTGGATTCAGATCATCTACAAGTTTAGCCTCACTCAGATGATCAATCAGCTGATTCTCTCTCAAAATATCTGAGATGAGCCATCCTAGAGGAATCCAATCTCTTTTTGTTCTTTCTTCTTCTCTTGTTTCTTGGACACTTATCTTCAGGCGGTTAAACAGACTGTGAGGAAGGTGAATCTTTGTTTTTGTTGCAATGAAATAGAGGAGGAACTGCTGATCAATGTTGATGTAGTCTGCAAAACTTGAAGATTTCCTGTGGTTGATGCACCCCAGAATTATCTTAGCCCAAATTCTGAAGTGATCCTTCAGGTCTTTGATTTTGTTTGATGGTTGTCCAGAAGTGGAGATTTCTTGAGACACTTTTGTTAGGTCAAACCCAGCCTTTTCAGCCATATTAGTATATTTGACATCGTTGCCATCATGACCAATGAATTTGCCAATGAGATCTTCAGTGATGACAATCTTCTTCCCCAACACATACGAAGTAACTTGATTTTGAGAAGTAGAAGCATGAATCCATAATTCCTTAACCAACTTGGGGAAAACAGGACCAATCAAACGATCAAAAATATTGGGACCATCCTTGAAATTCCACTTCTTCAAGAAGATCATGTCCATTCTCCTTCATGATGTTAAAGTCCATAAGAAGTTCACAAAGAACTTCAAGAGAGTTGTAGGGAGTGAGTATCATTCTGTGAGGATCGGTGAAAACTTCTTCAGTGGAGTTGATTTATGGTTGTTGTTGTTGGGATGAAGAAGTCATTGTTCTCAGACTTGGGTTTTTTAGAAGAAAAGAGGAAACTTGAAAATAAGGGTTTTTCAAATAAGAGAGAAAGCAAATGATTTGAAAACTGTGGTTTTGAAAAAGTAATAAGAGATGAGTACTTATAGGAAAAAAATTCTTGAAAACATGCAATTAAATGAATTTAAAGCACAAAAAAATGATTAAGAAACATAATGATTGCTGACAAGGGAGATAGCGTAAAGATTTAATGAATAGTTATTGATGTGACCAACGCCTCAATGCATCAACTCAAACATTTAAGTCTATCAGATCATGAACACGTTTTCATTTTCTGAATATGAATCAACGCTTGAGGTTGACAGATGTTGATTTAGTGAACTGCATGCTTCTATCTTGAACTGAATCATTCAGATCTTCTGGATATATTCTGAGTTAACTACCCTTCTCACTTCTGAAGGACAATTAATCAGATGTTCACAAAAAAAATCTGAAAGTTAAACATATAGAATTGATTTTTTCATTCTGGGCATAATTCCATACTGAGATGCTTCAAAATGAAATTGAACCTATCTTCAGCAAGGGTTTTGTAAATATATCATCCCATTGATGGTCTGTGTCAATAAATTTTAAAGAAAGAATTCCCTTCTGACTATAGTCCCTAATGAAATGATGTTTAATTTCTATATGCTTTGATCTATAATGCAAAATAGGATTTTTTAGATAAGCAAATAGCAGAAGTATTGTCACAGAGGATAGGAATGTTACTCTCGAATATCTGAAAGTCTTCAAACTGACTTTTCATCCAGAGATTTGAGTACTGCATCCAGCTACAACTATATATTTTGCTTCTGCAGTTACTAGTGCAATGATGGATTGCCTTTTGCTGGACCAAGATATCAAATTATCTCCTAATAACTGATAGCTTCCAGAAGTGCTTTTTCTTTCTATTCTATCTCCAGCAAAGTCAGGATCACATCAAATTACAAGTTTGTATTCTCTAGATTTTCTATAACATAAGCCAAGATTAGTAGTACCTTTCAGATTCTTGAAAATTCGTTTAACATTTGTTAAATGAGTTTCTCTAGGATCTGATTGTAATCTAGCACAGAGACAAACACTATATAGAATATCAGGTATTGAAGTTGTTAAATATAGGAGAGAGCCAATCATACCTATGTAGATCTTTTGTTCTACTTTCTTACTTACCTCTTCCTTTTCCAAGATACATGTGGGATGCATAGGAATTTTGGCTAGTTTGCTATCTGAAATAACAAATTTCTTCAGAAGTTCTTTAACATACTTACTGTGATGTAAGTAGGTTCCTTCTGAAGATTGGTTGATTTGAATTCTCAGAAAGAATTTGAGTTCGCCCATGAGACTCATTTCAAGCTCTGCCTGCATAGACTTAGCAAATTATCTCCTAAGGGAGGCTTTAGTAGAACTAAAAATTATGTCATCAATGTAAATTTTACAAATCAGAATATCATTTTTAAATGTCTTACAAAATAAAGTTGTGTCCACTTTCCCTCTGGTAAAATCTTTTTCTAAAAGGAAATTACTTAGTCTTTCATACCAAGTTCTAGGAGCTTGTTTTAGACCGTATAAGGATTTTTTAAGCTTATAAATAAAATCTGGATGTTTTGTATTTTCAAAACCAGGGGGTTGGTGTACATATACTTCTTCGTCAATGTAACCATTTAAAAATGCACTTTTTACATCCATTTGATAAAGTGTAATATTGTGATTAACAACATATGAAATTAAGAGTCTGATAGATTCTAACTTGGCGACTGGAGCAAAGGTTTCTGTATAGTCTATCCCTTCTTGCTGACTATAACCTTGTGCAACCAGACGAGCTTTGTTTCTGACTACTTCTCATTGTTCTCTAAGCTTGTTTCTGAAGACCCACTTAGTTTCAATAATGTTGAAACCTTTTGGTTTGGTCACAAGATCCCATACATCATTTATTGTGAATTGATTTAGCTCTTCTTGCATTTCCATGATCTAGTCATTGTCTTGAAGAGATTCATTTATAGAAGTTGGTTCAATCAAGGACACGATACCCATGAGAGATTCTTCAGAGTTTTTGAATGTTGATTTGGTTCTGATTGGATTATCTTTGTTTCCCAGAATCATTTCCTCAAGATGAGCTAAACTGCTTCTTGATTGGTTCTTTAGAAGTTTCTTTGATGGCTTCTTCAGAACTTGTGTCTTTGTCGGGGATATCTTTTTTTTCCTATAATTTGACTTCTATATCTACAAGAGAATCTTTTTGCTTTGACTTTTGAGGGTCAAGCTTATCATCAAATCCGACATTAATAAATTCTTCCTCAATTCGTGTTTCAGTGTTATATACTCTGTAGCCTTTTGAGCGTTCAGAATATCCCAACATTAAATACTTTTGTGCCTTAGAACCAAACTTGTTCAGATAATCTTTGGTATTAAGAATAAAACAAGTGCATCCAAAAGGATGAAAATAGGAAAGGTTAGGCTTTCTGTTCTTCCACAATTCATAAGGAGTCTTCTCCAGAATAGGTCTTATAGAGATTCTATTCTGGATATAACATGTTGTGTTCACTATTTTTGCCCAGAAATGTTTAGCAATGTTAGTCTCATTGATCATGGTTCGAGCCATTTCTTGTAAAGTTCTATTTTTACGTTCTATAACTCCATTTTGTTGTGGAGTTCTAGGACAGGAAAAATCATGAGAAATACCATTTTCATTAAAAAAAAATTCAAAATCTTTATTTTCAAATTCTCCACCATGATCACTTCTGACTTTTACAATTCTAAACACTTTTTCATTCTGGACTTGATTACAGAAGTTAGTGAACACATAATGTGACTCATCCTTATGTCTTAAGAACTTTACCCATGTCCATATGTTATAGTCATCTATGATCACCTATCCATACTTCTTCCACTGATGTATGCAGTTTTTACTGGTCCAAACAGATCAATATGCAGAAGTTCTAATGGTCTAGAGGTAGAAACAACATTTTTTGATTTAAAAGGAGGTTTTGCAAACTTGCCTTTTTGACATGCTTCACACATAGCATCTGAGTTGAACTTCAAATTTGGAAGTCCTCTGACTAGATTGAGTTTTTTAATTTGAGATATTCTTCTCATACTAACATTCCCTAATCATCTATGTCAGGCCCATTGCTCATTATCCACAGACATAAGGCATTTAACATTCTAACTCTTGAGTTTAGAAAGTTTGATTTTATAAATGTTGTTCTTCCTTTTACCATTAAAAAGGATTGTTCCATCTTTCTTACTAACAGCTTTACAGGACTTTTGATTAAAGATTATATCATAACCGTTATCGCTTAATTGACTTATGGATAACAGATTATGCAATAATCCATCTACTAACATAACATTAGTAATAGAGGGTAAAGAACCGTTACCAATAGTCCCAGAGCCAATGATTTTACCCTTTTGATTGCCTCTGAAACCTACGTAACCTCCAGCTTTAAGTTCCAGACTTTGGAACATATGATTTCTTCCCGTCATGTGTGGAAAGCATCCAGAGTCCAGGTACCAAGAGCGGTGTTTCAACTTTGTTGTCAAAGACATCTGCAACATATACTATTTTGTCCTTAGGTACCCATATCTTTTTGGGTCCTTTTTTGTTAGTATTTCTAAAGTTCTGTTTGAACTTTGGTTTAACATAAGATTTTGCATAATATGATTCACTGGTGTATTTTATGTCATGTGGGTGACCATAAGTGAAATGAGATTTCAGAGGTGTGTATTTAATGACCATATCATCTACTTCAGAATAAGGTTTTTCATTTTTTGTTGACACATATCGTAAACCTCTTATACTATTCCTACTGACTTTATAGATCATTGAAGTCATCTTGCTTCTTTCTATGCTATTAGTGAGAAATTATTGAAAACTAATGTCATATTCTTTTATAATGTTATCAGAATCACTTAGAACTTTTGAAACAAATTTTTCTTGAGCTTTTTGTAGATCTTCTTTAAAAATAGAGTTTTCAACTTTTAGTTTAGAAATGGTTTCTTTGAGCTCAAAGTTTTATGTTTCAATTTTCTTAATGCCTTCAGAATTAGATTCTAGATCCCGTTTCAGATTCTTGTATTCGATTTTAAGTTTCTAATAGTTTTCAACTATTTATGATAGACTTTCTGCTAACCCAACTTTAGAGAAATTAATAGCAATTAAAGTTAGGAAATACCTCTTTAGTATCAGAATCAGATTATGAGGAATCTGAGTTGTCATCTATGTTGCCCATCAAAGCTATATTGCCTCTTTCATCTTCTGATTCTGATGAAGCTTTAGAGGAATCTGAATCGTCCCATGTATCCATAAGAATTTTCTATTTTTATTTGTCAAACCTTTTCTTTGGCTTCTCTTTCTAAAGCTTAAGACAGTCGTTTTTGTAATGACCAGGTTCCTTACATTTGTAGCAGACAACTTCTTTACTTTTTGACTTTTTGTGTCCAGAGGATGAATCAGAGAAATTGCTAGATCTTCTTGTATTTCTAAACTTTCTCTGTCTGTTCTTCCAGAGCTGTTGAACTCTTCTGGAGAGCAGAGATATCCCGTCTTCTTCTGATGATGACCCTCCAGAGTTTACTTGAAGAAATGGCTGTCGAAGTGAAGAAACTGCTGGTGTTGCAAATCGACAACAAATCAACTATAAATCTGGCGAAGAATCCATTTCTGCATGGAAGAAGTAAACATATCGAAACTAGGTTTCACTTTTTAAGGGAAAAGGTAAACAAGGTGCACTTGAAGTTAGGCATTGCTCAAGTGAAGCACAATTGACCGACATCTTCATCAAAGGATTGGAGATTAACAGATTCCTGAATTTGAGAAAGAAATTAGGAATAGTTCAGATTGACTATTTTTGAGGATGTTCGACAACTTGGATTATAGGGGTGTGTTGAAATATTAAATTAGATTTGGTAAAAATATTATACTATATTAGATTTGATTAGCTTTAATATTTAAATATAATCTCAGTTATGTAGCCTCAAGCCCAATTAGAATTGTACAGAAATAGTCATTATTTATACAATTCAATAATACAAATCTTTATTTCATTTATTATTATCTTTCTCTTCTCACTCCTCACTAAAAGTGTCTGACACACTCTCTTCTCGCCAATTTATTTACTCAAAGTGGACTGAAACAATCCACAAGTGTCTGACGCACTCTCTTCTCGCCAATTTATTTACTCAAAGTGGACTGCAACAATCCACAAATGTTAAAATAGCACCACCCTCACTTTTCCCTCTTATGAAGCACCTTTGGTCATTATGTTTCTTCAAATTTTCATTAGATAACCTCTTTCTATTTTTCTCCCCATAGTAGATTTCTCTCAAAACCAACTAGGTTATTTTGGCCTGTTGGGCCATTTAAATTTTTTGTATATTGCAGAATTAGTGTGTTGTTAAGTAGAAAATTTTCTATATACATATCTATGGGAAACACATCACCTTATAGCTTGATATATATCGCATAATTAGTGTGTTGTTGTCTAGAATCAAAATAGTGTGTAAAAGTGAATTGTTATGTAGGAGGATAAAAAAGTGGTAAGCAAGACAAGACCCACAACAACTATTATGACTTATGACAAGTTTCAACATCAACGGATGCAAAAGGTTATGCACACACATACCATCATCTTCTAAACTTTAAACTTACTACTACATCAACTACATCAGCCATCAACTACATCAGCCTTAGGATAATTGTCAGTTCCAGAAAAAAAAAAACATTTTAATACCATTATTCATAAATTGCATATTATATTTATGGTAATGACACGAATAATTGATAAAAATAGGCTTAAATACATTTTTAGTTTTTCTATATTAATTTTTTAATATTTTAGTCTATTTATAAAAAAAAATTAATTATTAGATCTTCAATATCATATTTTATGTTTTTTTAGTGGTCCTCATGATAAAATAGTCTAATTTACAGAGGTGGCATTGAAATTATGAAGTGATATTTTTTCTAATTGATGTAACGCTATTATAAATATTTAGAAATTTATTATTTTATTTTTTTTAAATTTTTTTTATAATAATTAAACGTTTTTAATATTTTAGTTATTTTTGTCTATAAATATTTATTTAGAAATTATATATTATAAATTTTAATTTTAAAATATATATTTTTGAGTCTATTTTTAATGACGTGACAACAATTAAAAAAATGTCACTTCATAATTTCAATGTCACATATGTAAATTAGATTATTTTATTACGGAGGACTTCAAAAAAAACATAAAATATGATATTGGAGGATTTAATAATTAATTTTTTTTATAAAAAATTAAAATATTTAAAAAATTAATATAAAGGAGCCAAAAACACATTCAAGCCTAAAAAAAATATTTGATGCTTTTTCTAATTTATACGAAATAAATAAGTATATTAGTGACGGTAAAACTGAAGATATGAGAAATTTATTTAGTCACATACTTATCTATTGTGTCACTATCTTTAGTGTGTTTATTTTTCTAATAATTAATTCGCCAACCCTTTTATCTCTAAAGCGTCCATATCCTTTATGAAAACTAAGAATTATTTTTTTACGGATCTCTAATTCGTGGTTGTGACAAAACACGTCAGGATAACCGACATGTCCGTTTTTTTTGTTGTGTTTTTTAGGCATAAACATTAATATAATTTTTTATAACTTTCAAATTTTATAAAAATAGGATTTGACAAGATTGTTTTGCTCGTCATTGTTAGAATATATAATTCCTGTTTAATCGAATTGATTTTTTGTGTTAGTTAAATTATCTATTGAGTGTGAGTTGATCGAACTAGACACAATTTCGAATTGCATAGATTCATAGTGTTGTAGTGTGTCAAAATCTTTTGGGCCCTGATTGTTTTGAGCTTTAGTTTAATTTCTCTTTGGGGTTGCAAAATGTGTCTATATAAGGTGCATTTCTTTGTAATCACAAGAACAATAAATAACAATTTTTCATACAGTTTTTAGATAATCATTCTCTCCTTCAATTTCATTATTCTTTTTTTTCTTCTCCACAAAACTATCTTTCTTGAAAATCCTTTGTTCCAACAAATTGGTATCAAGGAGCTCGGTTGCGATTCAGAGAGAATCTAATGGCAAACGGAACAACAACGTTGACACAAGTTCCAGCGAATCTACCAATTTTCAGAGGGGAAAACTATCAACAGCGGGTTGCACAGATGAAGGTCATTTATTTCAAGATGTTGTTGAAATCTTAAATGATGGTGTATCGGAGCAGGAAACAAACGCGACGGATGCCCAGAAAGCTGCGCACAAAGATCAGAGGAAGAAAGATTGTAAAGTGTTGTTCTTGATTCATCAATGTGTAGACTCTGATGTATTCGAGAAGATAATTGAAGAAGAATCAGCGAAAGATGCATGGGACAAGTTGAAGAACTTGTATGGAGGAGGCGAGAAATTGAAAAAGGTGAAGTTGCAGACGTTGATAAAGCAATACGAGATGATGTACATGAAAAATAATGAATCAATCTCTGCATACTTCTCAAGGATTGTGACGCTGACGAACCAAATGAAAGCATGTGGAGAAACGATCACTGATTTGCAGAAAATAGAAAAGGTATTGAGATCTCTAACTGCAGATTTTGACTATATTGCAGTGACAATAGAAGAGGCCAAGACTCTATCTGAGATGAAGTTAGAAGAACTTCAAGCTTCACTGGAGGCTCATGAGATGAGATTGAAGCAGAGAAACTCAGAAAGAGAAAAGGTGGCTGAACAAGCATTGCAATTAAGATTCTGCAAGAAAGCTGAAAAATCGAAGCAACGAAAGCATCTTACAGCTGATGAGAAATCAAGCAAAAATGCTTATTCGAGCAAGAAAGGTGTGGGCAACAAGTACTCTAGGAGGAAAGTCGACACAAAAGAGGTGCAATGTTAGAATTGTCAAGGTTTTGGTCACTATGCTCGAGACTGTCGAAGAAAGAAAGCAGCAAGAGCGAAAGAAAGTGATGAAGCCTAATATGCACGTGCAGGAGACAATGACTCAGATGATGTGCTGATAATGGTAAACTCTTAGTCGAACACTGAGAAAACCAACATGTGGTATCTGGATTCAGGATGTAGCAACCATATGACTGGAAATAAAGATTGGTTCACCAAGTTAGATGAGTCAGTGAAAAAAGTGATAAAGTTTGCTGATGGAAGACACATCAATTCTAGAGGCAAAAGAGATATCTCGATTGCTAGAAAGGATGGTGGAAAAGCTACTATCACTGAGGTATTATACGTACCTTCTGTGACAAGAAATTTGATAAGTATAGGTCAATTACTTGCAAAAGGCTTCAAAGTGAAGCTTGAAAGGAATCAGATGAAAGTCTTTAGGGCTGATGGGAGGCTAATCATGAAAGCACCATTGGCAGAAAACAAAATGTTCAAAGTCGAACTCAACACATCAGATCATAAGTGTCTTGCTTCGACTATGAAGAAGACAAGAACTGGCTATGGCACCACATGTATGGACATCTAAACTTCAGGAGTTTATGCATGCTCAATCAGAAGAGGATGGTGCTTGGTTTGCCTTATGTGAAGGAACCAAAGAAAGTATGTGAGGAATGTTGTAAAGCTAAGCAAGCGAGAAAGTCATTCAAACATGACTTGCCCATGAAATCCAAGCGCAAGTTGGAACTAGTTCACTCTGATGTGTGTGGACCATTTGAAGTGAAGTCAAATGGAGGCAACATGTATTTTCTTACTTTTGTTGATGAATTCACCAGACATATCTGGATTTATATCATTAAAAGGAAGAGTGAAGTATTCACACAGTTCAAGAAATTCAAGTTGCATGCTGGAAAAAAAGTGGTTGCAAATTGAAGAAGCTAAGAACTGATGGTGGTGGTGAATATACGTCTGCTAAATTTGCCAAATTTTGTAATGAGGAAGGTATAAATCATGAGATTATTGCACCCTATACACCTCAGCTCAATGGCATAGCTGAAAGGAGAAATAGAAGTATACTGAACATGACGAGAAGTATGTTGAAAGCTAAAGATATGCCTAAGAGATTTTAACAAGCGAGACAGTATACATTCTAAACAGGTGCCCAGCAAAGAAGATAGTAGGAAGAACACCTTATGAGGCTTGGACATGATCAAAACCAAGTGTGAGTCATTTTAGAGTTTGTGGATCAATGTGCTTCAAGCATGTATATGAACAATTGAGAAGGAAACTGGATGATCAAAGTGAAGCAATGGTTCTCATAGGGTATCATTCGACTGGTGCATACAAGTTGTATTTGTCAATCGAAGATAAACTAGTAATCAACAGAGATGTTCGTGTCGACGAAAGCAAAGGTTGGGACTGGAGTCAAAGTACAACACAAGAATCAGACACTATTATAACTGTGTTCGAAGAAGATCGACATGATGAGACCTCAACTAGTCGAAATGATCAAGGCAACGCTTCAACTAGTCGAAATGAAGAACCACCTGAACAAAACGAAAGGAGGCCGACAAGAATAAGAATTGAATCAACAAGGCTAGCTGGGTATGAAATATTTCCAGATCAAGTAATTGATGTTGATGGTTATCTAGTCGAAGAAGCCATGATGGTGGCTGAAGCAGAACCAATCGATTTGAATGAAGCCTTGAGTAATTCGAATTGGTATGAAGCCATGAAAGAAGAACTCAGAGCCATTGATGAGAACAAGACCTGGGAGCTTGTCGAAAGAACGAATAAGAAGCCTATCGATGTAAAGTGGATATACAAAGTGAAACGAAGGCCAAATGGTGAGATAGCGAAGTATAGAGCAAGATTGGTGGCTAGAGGCTTTCTACAAAAGCCTGGTATAGACTTCGACGAAGTATATGCACCGGTTTCTAGGCTAGAAATAATTTGAATAGTTGTTTCGACAACATCATACAGGGGATGGAAGATGCATCAGCTGGATGTAAAGTCAGCATTCCTGAATGATCCATTGGATTCGAAGGTGTACAAATTAAGGAAGACTTTCTATGGTTTAAAGCAAGCTCCTCGAGTTTGGAATAAAAGAATAGATAGCTTCCTGATCAAAGCAGGTTTCACAAAGTGTGTCTCTGAACACAGAGTGTATGTAAATGATGTCGACAGTGTCAGTCGAATCATTTTATGCCTCTATGTAGATGACTTACTCATTACCAGAGCCGACGAAGCTGAGATAATGAAAGTCAAGTTGAAGCTAATGCAAGAGTTTGAAATATCTGACTTAGGGAATCTCTCATATTTCCTAAGGATGGAATTCAAAAATATTGAAGAAGGAGTATTCTTGCATCAGACTAAGTATGCTCAAGATATTCTGAAGAGATTCAACATGAGCAACTGTAACGAAGCAGTCACACCGTTAGAGACATGAGCAAAGCTGAAGAAGGAACCGAATAATGAGTTTATAAATTCGATATTGTACAAACAAATCATTGGATCCCTTGGATATCTTTGCAATACAAGACCAGATATCTGGCAAAGTGTAGGATTATTAAGCAGATTTATGGAGAAACCTCAAGAATGCCATCTCATCACAGTAAAGAGGGTGTTGAGATGCATCAAAGGAACTGTCGACCATGACGTGTTGTTGCCTAAGAAATCGAAGAACAACACAAGCGTCGAAGTTCATGGATACACTGATTCAGATCTCAGTGGAGATCAAGACGAAAAGGAAAGCATTGCAGGCTACATCTTCATGATCGAAGGTGCTCCAATCTTCTGGAGTTCGAAGAAACAAAGCATTGTGGCTTTGTCATCTTGCGAAGCAGAATATGTAGCTGCACCATATGTTGCATGTCAAGCAGCATGGATCGAAATGTTACTTGAAGAACTCAAGATAATGGAACCTAAGAAGATAAAGCTATTTGTCGACAACAAATCAGCAATTAACCTGGCAAATCACCCTGTGTGTCACGACGGTCGAAGTAAACACATAGAAAGAAGGTATCATTTTTTGAGAGATCAAGTCAACAAAGGGAAGGTCGGAAAAAAGTATTGCAAGACTGAAGTTCAACTAGTTGCCATATTCACCAATCCCTTAGGAAAGTCAGATTCGAAGAATTAAAGAGAAGCATCAGGATGAGAAGTCTCGAGAGCATGAATTAAGGGGGTGTGTTAGTATATATAATTCCTGTTTAGTCGAATTGGTTTTTTGTGCTAGTCGAACTAGCTATTGGGTGTGAGTTGGTCGAACTAGACAAAATTTCGAACTGCATAGATTCATAGTGTTGCAGTGTGTCGAAATCTTTTGGGCCCTAATTGTTTTGGGTTTTAGTTTAGTTTCTCTTTGGATCTGCGAAATGTGTCTATATAAAGTGCATTTCTTTGTAATCACAAGAACAATAAATAACAATTTTTCATAAAGTTTTTAGATAATCATTCTCTCTTTCAATTCCATTATTCTTTTTCTTCTACACAAAACTATCTTTTTTGAAAATTCTTTATTACAACGGTCCTCACTTTTTATAAGATGGAACAAAATTCTAAGCTCGTATATTTACTATGTTCATTCTGCTCTATTCTATTTATAACAAAATTTCATATAACGAACTTAAACGAAGCAGTCATGTTCATTTGCCAACCCTTAACACAAATACAATGAATAGCCAGCTAAACTTTACTCTGAGTAAACAATGGCTGCAGAAAATGTGACCAATCATGTCTATAAAGGTGATAACTCAAGTTGTCTTATTTTTATAAAAAAAATAATGATGAGATGAGTTCGATTTTCCAAAATCATCCGAGCAAAAGAAAATCTCAAAACATATTTATATATTACATTACATTTAAATTTAGTATTCAACCGCATACAAATTTTAAATTCAAATTGTGCTGCTATCTGAGTTGAATTGATGGTACCAATTGAACCAATTAATTTGAGTTTTAGTCATAGTCTAAATTTTTTTTCTTGTCTTTACTTATGGAAAAGAATGCTAAATGTAAGACTTAGCACATTGGATAATAAAAAAAGCAAGCACTTATTAGTGATTGACTTTGCAAAGAGCAATGTTTAATTAAGAATGAACACTCAGACATGGATAGCAATTTCTTCCAATAAAAATGAAAAATATTGACTAGACATTATTTCCTACACGTGTCAATTGAACACGAAGACAATTTTTTTGCCCCTATAAATATTGATCCATCAACCATGTGGAATCTCCTCACAATTTTGGTTGGTTTTTTGCTATATAACTTGAAGCCATTAGTTTACATGGCAAGTTGGAGAATGTTATGCTTTGTTCTTCTCTTCACATCAATTTTGATCTGCCATGATGCTCGTCCTCTTCCTTCTTCTTCTCTTTCAAGTAGTAATGGAAACCATGCATTTGTTGAGAGTGTTAAGAAAGTGGTGAAAGAAATCATGAGAAGGAAGCAATTGTTGGGGACACGGTATTCGACCAATCGTCTTAGTCCTAGTGGACCCGATCCTCACCATCACTAATATGCGATCCAAATGTTATAGAAGCATCCAGACTAAGATTAGATGATTATGCATTGAAAAAGTTATAATATGAATTATTTAATCTTAGTCTATTCATTGAGACATTTGAACAAAACTAGTATGCAGTATTTTGATATCACAATTTTCATTTTCTCTTTGTTTATTGGTGCATGTATCAATTTTAGTTTTGATAAAAAAAAGTTGTGAGGCTATTTGATGAAGCTCAACAATGACATTTTGAGTGATCCCAGATTGATTCTTTGTGTTTTTGGATTTTTCAAGCTTTCATATCAATGGGCGGTTAGTCAAGATAGGGAAAAGTAATGTAACAATTTACACCACTTAGTTTCATGTATGTATAAAAAAGATGATGGGTTACGCTATCTCTTATAAAATTGGAAATAATTTATCTTCAATAATTTATATTAATAAAATTTTATTATATATTAAAATCACATATTAATTTAAAACGTTAAGATATGAGTCTATGTTTTTTCTCACTTAAAAATTTAATATCTATTTTTCATTCAACGTGAGAATCATTACTCACATTTAACATACTAATATATCATTACTCTTATATATTATTTTTTAATATTACTTTAATTCTTTAAAATTTAAATTAATATGTGATTTTAAAATTTTACTTTATACGATAAGATTTGAACGATAATAAACTTATCAGCCAAGAATTTTCCTCTAAAAAACATGGCTTAGTGGGTTATGAATTATAGGTATCAATAGGAACTCCATAATTATAAGCTTCTCCTATATCATTCACTAATATTAAAAATAGATATTTATTCATATATTTGTTGATATTATAAGACAAAATATAGTTTATTTAATTTTAATAATCATTTTGAATAAAAATATTTTTGTAAATAATTAGAAAAATATATGAATTCTACCAATCGTCATATATAATGGAGAAAGAAAAAGTATTAAAATAATATTTATAGTGAAATTTAAGATAAAAAAGGAGAATATACATCGTCTCATTATACTTTAATAATAAAGAAGGGTCCCCATATATGAGAAAGCAGGGAATGATGTGTCCCCATTCATTAATAATAAAGAAGAGGACATTTGAACGCTTTCTCAAAAATAGCAGTGATCGTCCATTCTTGCATCTTCTCAAAAGTAGTCGTTGTTTTAAAAGGGTCTAGGATTCAAGTTCAGTACTAAATACCTCGACAATGGAGTTGAGAAACACAATATGATTCTCACATAGAAAACCAAATACATAGAGCTTCTCATCCTTTACTTGAGTCATCTCTCATCACTAGAAATTGTCACGTATTGTACTTTTTAACAATTACAATTAGCGTTTACCGTGGAGTTTGATAAAGCTAACATAGACCACACTCATCGTTATTCGCCATAACTTTCACCTTTTTCTCATGAGGAGGCTTAAGCTAAGCTCTAACATCACCTTCAAATCCATCATTAAAGGTTCCCCCAGAAGAGGAAAATCAAGTCCTCCTATAGAAAATACACTTGTCGGGTTTTTACAGCAAATGACATACATACTAACGCTGCCAGAATCTAGAAAAAGGGGTTGTGAGTGCAATATCCTCTCTTAGATATTTTGAATGATATCAAAACTAGTTAATATATAGTATTTGTATATTGTACATTATCTTTTTATGTCTAGGTTGCATTTTCATCTCATGTCGCTGAGCATAATTTGTAAAGTACCCATCAACCATCTTTATGGTCATCATGTTACTGACAACATTTGATTGACAATAAAGTACACGACTCCACATCTAGGGTTCATAGTGGTTTCGGGTCAAAGGGTGGTATACACCACTATCACTATGAGAATATCTTATGACACTTACATAACAAACTATGTAGTATTCTCATGGTGGATCTATCCAGTGTAAATATTACTCCTAATATTTATACCTACGTGAAGACTTGATATCTCATATCCATGACTTGTGAGATACAGTCATCAGTCTACTCACATAATACTCTCTATGCATTATTGTTGTCATATTTAACAATAAAGCTTGACTACAGATACTTTAAGAATAACGTCATTATGCTTAATGAGCTCTCACAATTAAGTGACACTTAATAAGTCATTAATAGACTGATTATTATAAGAAATTTATCATGTCATATACAAATAACACGATAAATACGATGCCTAATAAGTGTATATATATATATATATATATATATATATATATATATATATATATATATATATATATATATATACACACACACACACATTAAGCCAATATTGATTGGCTATTAGGGCTTACTCCAACAACATCTACTCTAAATGCATATCTCTGCTGGCTATCGGGGCCAATATTATTCTAATAGAAGTGTGTCTAACGACCTGATTGAACAAGATCACACGTCTCATTATTTTTCAAGGACTCCATCTTCTCCGACATAACACCCATAAACTTATCTTTCTCTAGGTTAGTCATAGCCTCTTGAAAAGTAGAATGGTCTCTTTGTAGAAAAGTTTGATTATATTTCAAAAGTTTTAAATAAATTATGTCTCAATTTTTAAGTTACAAATATGAGAAAATACTTTTAGTGAAAATTATTATTATAAATTTATTTAAATTTTTTTTAATTTGGTCATTAAATATTTTATTCATATGTTGACTTGATTTAGTCAATATCATTACTCTTTATTTCTTATATAATAGACTCTTCTTCTTTTTGAGAGAAGATAGAAAAACAAAAAACACGTAAAGTAAAAAATCTCTTGCTTCCTTTCTTCTTCCTTCTATTTTTTTTCTAGTTACATCTTTCAGCCAATTATTTTTCTTGTTGTTCTGATTCCTCGAATTCTTACTAAGAATCTGAGAAGAATCTGTTGAATCCTGGGAAATTTGCGCTTATGAGGCGGATAAATCCTTAAGAACATTGTATTTCCACGCCTCAGATTTATTTAAGATTTATTTAACGTGGTTATTATTTTGCAAATAAAATGATTGATATTACGAGCAAAATTGACCGATTTGCATTGGTGATTCAATTTTCAAAAACAATCTTAAGGATTTATTTGACCATGATTAAAGAAAAAGAAAGAGAAAAAAAAATAAGGTTAGCCAAAATTTATAACTACTTTATATTATAAAATTTTATAGAATGAGATACTTAAGTCTCATTATTACGTATATGATGTGGTTTTAATTTTTTTTTTTTTTGAAGCTTACTTTTATAGAGCAGACTTTATCTTAACTAGAAGATATTTTATTTGTGTGGATAGACTATAATATAATAAAATAGATTAATTGTTGAAGAACAATACCTAAAATAGGTCATAATTCCGGTATATTATTTATCTATATTGCATATTATTTTGGTATGTAATTTCATGTGTTTAGGCTTTTAAAATTTAATTACAATGTTATATTTTGGTGATAATTAATATTTTTAAGTTAACTAGGAGTCAAGTTTAATCAAAATAATTTTAGTGATAAATTTCTAAATTTTATTGATATGTATAAAAAACTATTTGTAAGAAGAAAAAAAATTAAATTATACATTTTATGATTGGCTAGGAAACAAGTTTTACTTGGTTAGGAAAGATAAATTGATTTTCATCTAGAAAATAGCATTTATTTATATATTTAAATGGTAGAAATATAATATTTCTACTAGCAATATGTTTTACAGTTTAATTTGATTGCTTGTTTAATGATTTTTAATCTCATACTTTTCTGTAACAGAAAAATTATTTAATTTGGTGATAATAATAATTTAGAATAGTATTAATTGATGAGTAATTAATTGATGAGTTAATTGGAGAACAATAATTTTATTCCTTTATAATGATATTAAATTACAATTAATGTCATTTTGGTTGTAAAAGGGGAAGTTAAATGTTTTAAATTATATTAATTATTTTGATTTGGTTATTAATTTATATACATTAGTTTATGTCAATAATCAAAATGTGAACGAAAAAATTCACAAAAGCTAGTATATTAGGGTGTGAAGTTGTTATCATGCTAAATTCATATTTAGTTTATAATATATTGGTGATTGATTATTCAATGGATATATCTTTATTTTAAAAGGCAAAAGTATTTCCTTCCATTTAAAGAGGGTGACAAATATATAAGGGAAAATTACCGAGACAATAAAGATTTAGACAAATGTTTTATTATATCTTAAAATATGGTGGATGATATTATATTATTGTGTTTATTTATATTGATATTAATTAATGAGTAATGTTAAATAGTATGATGGTTCAATTTCTAGTTTAATATTATTTAGTATAGAATATAGAAGTATGTTATTTTCGATGAAAATATTGCGAGAATAAGATATACGGTATAGTTTAACTTGTGTAAAATATATTGTTCTAGATTGCTCAGAAGTATTTGGGGGGTCATTCTTCCCTTAAACGCGGCAACAGATTCAGGCCGACAACGTCGTCGTAACGCCCATATGCGCGTTTCGGGCATACTATGCTCGACATGCGTTGAGCCAAACGACGATTCTAATTACCACCACGAGTGTCCGTTATGCGCTATGTGCCCGACATAATAGTTAGTTGCGAGCAGATCTGCTCGGTCTTGACCTAGTCATCCCGGATGACTATATTTGTGGATCCGTACATCTCGGTCCGAATATAGCAGCCAATGAGAATCCTCCCATCTTATCATATAAACCCTCCTATCTTTGAGGGTAAAGTATCAATTTCTTACAATCTAAAACCCAAATATTTCTTACCTTCTCATTCGATCACTTGCTTACTTTAGCATCGGAGTGCCTTGCAAGTACACCACCCCCTTTTTTATCACCAACTTGCTCAGAAGATCATCAACAGCCCGACTGTCTACGGTTCTGATCAATAATTCAGATCATATATTATATTGTGGGAGCATATATAATATTGATATTATGATAATTATAGCATTATGTAAACAAAAAACTTGAAAATATGGCAATTGTTATATGATTTGAATTACCAGGGAAGCTAATTAATATGTCGAAAATATTTTTATTAGTGATATTTCATTTTATTAAATTTTGTTTTATTTAGAGGTTGAAGAAATTACAAAAATAATAAATTTTTATATTGTAAAGTAATTTTTCCGTGCTTATATATGTTTGAAATGTATGTTCATACTATTGTCTAGAGAAGAATTTTAAATGAGATAATCTATATGATAATAAATTTACAATTATATTAATGTTTTTACAATGGAGTTATTGTCACTTAGAATCATCTAAGCAGATCTGTACCGTTTAATATGAAAATTTTAGAGTTACTTAAAGATTATTAAAATATCTAGTAATATTTTGGATATTATTTTTTATCCAGATTATTGGCATACACAATTGTATTAAAATTATACAACGATGTTATATAAATCGATATGTGAGTATATTTAATTTTACTCAATGTGGGGGAATAGTCATTTGAAAATCGTTCAAATAGACCTGTATAATAAATTCATAAGTGAATTTATTTATATCATGCTGATATGTTATACTTGTTGGAGGTAATTTTGCTTACATAGTTAAGCAAATATGTATAAAGCTGATTGTGGAGATCAAGTAAAATTTCTAAATACTTGAGTAAATCTTTGAGATTTAATTGACTTAGAGACGTTTTAGTCAATATTTTTAGGAAAAAAGTTGTGGCTTCCTCATTTGTGTATAAAGTAGATATTAAACGATAAGATAATGTCGTTGGTCAATCCTATGACAAAGCCCCTGGAAAGAAAATAATTTGTGACATATCGAGGGAAATTGGACTTAAGCCAATTGAAATTAACAAGTGATGGGAACCCAACCTTTGTGATTGGAGATCCCATGAAAAAGGTTCATATGGGTAAGAACAAGTCACTTGTTAGTTCTGCTAGCACAAAAAAAAATTATTTGATTAATTTTTACTTGCATCCTTTTTCTATGGTGTAAATGAGGAAGTGCTAGACACTGCATTACTGAGAGGATAAGCTTATGTAGCTTCTAATGAATTTCATATCCTTATTGATGGTGTATGATTTGCAGCATACACTTGATGAAATCACCAATATGAGTTTTGAGTGGGGCCGCATATATGAGATCTTGAAAAAATCTCTAAAGCACTCATGAAAATAACCAGGCATGCGCACGACCTATTAGCGCATCACAACGTTAACAACAAGAATTGTGGGGTGTGATGTGAGTGATAGACCTCTAACATACGCTAAGTCATCTTGGTTCATATAGCTTGCTACACCAAACTCACTGTATGTTAAGTACTACCATTCTAGTACTAGTTCATATAACTTGCTACACTAGTTTGATGCATCACATTCATGATGTTAATCCAGGAAATTCTTTTTTACTTTTCTTTTGAACTTTTGAAATATGTGGGGGAATGTAGGAAATTTTGATTATATTTCAAAAGTTTTAAATAAATTATGTCTCAATTTTTAAGTTACAAATATGAGAAAATACTTTTAGTGAAAATTATTATTATATTAAATTTATTTAAAACAAATTTAATTTGGTCATTAAATATTTTATTCATATGTTAACTTGATTTAGTCAATATCATTACTCTCTATTTCTTATAAAATTGACTCTTCTTCTTTTTGAGAGAAGATAGAAAAACAAAAAACACGAAAGTAAAAAATCTTTTGCTTCCTTTCTTCTTCCTTCTACTTTTTCCTGGTTACATCTTTCGGCCAATTATTTTTCTTGTTGTTCTGATTCCTCGAATTCTTACTAAGAATATGATAAGAACTTGTTGAATCTTGGGGGATTTGTGCTTATGAGGCGGATAAATCCTTAAGGACAATGTATTTCCACGCCTCAGGTTTATTTAACTGGTTATTATTTTGCAGATAAAATAATTGATATTACGAGCAGAAGTGACCGGTTTGCATTGGTGATTCAATTTTCAACAACACTCTTGAACTGGTAAGAAGGGCATATGCTGCTAAGTCTTCAAACCCATATCTCATTGGAGGGGTAATATGAAGGGGATCCATATCATGCACAAGTGTATAGTCTCGTACTCCTACAGAATCTTGCGTTCCACCTCAATTTGAGTCTAGTTCATCCTGTTGTTGGGCTACAATCTGCCTTAGACTCACTATTGGCTCCTAAATATCCACCTGAATCTTTCCATGATTGAAATTTTCTACAACAGTATCTAGAACAACTTCCACATCTGATTGTTTCAACATCAACTGCTCATGAAATACAACATCTTTGTTGATAACTATCTTCCTCTTAACCAGATCCCACAACTTTTTTACACCTTTATTTTAGCCAATAAAGATGCATTATTTTGACTTAGGGATAAGTTTAGACCGATTCTCTCTGGAAATATCATATGTTGAACCCCCAAATATCCTAAAATTATTCATATCAATGGAGTTACTTGTCCACACATCCTCTGCAAATTTTCAATCCAATGAAGCACATGGTAATCTGTTGACTAGATATTATTCCATATTGAGTGATGCTTCCTAGAAACCTTTTGAAAGACCATCATTCAATCGAAGGAACCTTGCCTTCTCCGCCAAAGGCACGCTCGTCCTCTCTGCAACACCACTCTGTTGTGGTGACTTCCTCATACAAAGTACCTTTGTATTCCATTTTCCTTATAGAAATGAATGAACTTCTTGTCAGTGCATTCATTTCCATTATCAGACCACAAATACTTTATCTTTTTGTATGTCTAGTTCTCAACCTCTACCTTCCACAGTTTGAACTTGGCAAAGACCTCAGACTTATATTTCATAAAATAAACCCATACCATATGAGACAAATCATTAGTGAATATGACAAAGTAATTGGAACCTCCAACAGAGAGATTTTTTGTAGGTCCCCAAACATCAAAATGCATATAGTCTAAGATTCCATTGGTCTTGTGTTGCCCGATCATGAAAATAACTCTACACTGTTTCTCAAGAACATAATACTTGTACAATCCAATTGTGCAACTACGAACACCCTTCAACAAATCCTTCTTATGTTATTCCATCATCTCACGTTCACTGAGATGAACCAAACACATGTGCCACAATTTGTTTGAATCATTATTAGTTTCAATGGATGTTACATCACCCATGACTATGCCATATAACAACTTATAAATGTTTCGTGTAATCCTTCTTGTTGTCATGACTGTCATTGCACCGTTGCTAGCCCTCATGATTGTAAGAACAATATTTGGTTCTTCATTTAATCTCTAAGTTTTGGTGATAACAATACATATATTTTATATGTAACCATTTTATTCTCTAATAGTTTCTTAAGTGTGTAGATAAAAAATTCTAATTGATTCAGGAGTGTTGTTTAAAGAATCATCAGAAATATGTTGGCACCATCAGAAAAAGTATTGCATCAGCTTCTGAAGAAACATTAGTAGCTCTGGTGAATTTTGAATGTTCTCAAGAAAAAGGATCACCACGTGTACTTCTCAAATAATTTGTTGCTTCAGAAATTACAAGTGTTTCTATAAGAAGGATTTTTGTTTAAAACTTTTGCTTTCAGATCAGAAATCACTTTTGCTTCTCATTCTAAAGACACAATTAGGATTCTGAAAGACTCTGATACTCCTTGGAATATGTGCATCTCCTTATATCAGAAATATTCCATCAAAAAATAAGATCAAGGAAAGTTATATCTTATGGACTCGTCATTTCTTTACATCATAAAGTCAATCAGAAGTTAAGATCGAAAGGATGATATCTTCTAAAGCTAATCATAACTTCTCATCAGAAGTAGTTTTCATCAGAAGATAACATCATCAAAAACATATGAAAGAAAGGATCGGTATAAGGTACAATTACACATTCCACTCCTATGGGTGTACTTTAACAACAAAAGGAATTTATGTACTCCTTGTCTCCCACGATCTCGTTCTATTTTTGGTAGCTGGCAAATGAAAAGTGACGTGTGTACTACTACAAGAGTCTACTTTTCAAGCCTATATAAAGGATCAACTTTCCATTGCAAATAAAAAAAAAGAAGGACGCACAACAAGAAAAGGAACCATTATTCTTCTGAACTCAAAACGTGAAATATTCATTCAAGAAAGAAGAAAAAAACACAAATAGTTATTGCTCATTATTTGTGTCAATATTTGTATCTGTTGAAACACAAAGAGTTGTTGCTCAGATTTGTGTTAAATAATTTGTTCTAAACATTGGTGTAATTTGTTTATTGTAGAAGAACTTTTGTAAACACTATTTGATTGTAATTTTTTTGAGAATTGTATTCCTCAAGTTACTAGTGTTAGTCTGTAGACTTGAGAGGGCTAAGGTATCTTTCTAGACTCTTGGAGGTTGTTGATTCCTCAAGTGACTAAGTTGTAGTCTGTATACTTGAGATGGCTAAGGTGTCTTTTTAGACTCTTAGAGGTTGTTGTAGTCTTTCAAAATTATTGGATTAAGGCATTTTCTAAGGAAAAATCACCTTGAAGGGTGAACAAGAGTATCCTTTTCTAAGGTGAAATTGCATAAATTGATTGTGTCATATTTCTCTCTTGAATTATATATCATTGATCGTTTGTGGAAAGCACTCTTAAAAGAAAAAGTTTTTGAAAACCCAATTAAAACCCCCTTCCTTGTGTTTTTCTCCACCTCCAATGATGTCTAGATCTTTATGTGACCGGAATGAATAACCATTCTCTTGAAGAGTACCCAAAGAAATAAAAAATTATTCCTTTATTCTAGAACATAACACACCTCACTTAAAGTGTGCACACCACCATCATTCAAAGCAATTTTAATCTGCTCCTTTCCAGTGATGGTACATGTTTTATCATCACCTAAATAGAAAAAACTAAAATAAACTGATTTAATAGAGTTGATCCACTTCCGGGTGCGATGTCATATGGTAGGAGAACTCGGAATCAAGAATCCATGCATTAGTGCACTTTGTAGATGAAACACGAAGCAAATCCTCTTCACTGTAAGAACCATCAGACTGACTACATTTGTTGAACTACTGTTGCTTAACTTGTTTGAATAGTCCCACTTTCAATGACAAATTTGCCCGCAACCATAATATATTTTACTTTTTCTATCCTTGGACTTGAATCTCTTTTTCTTTCGAGAATCCACTACCTTACCCTTGCCTCTACCTTGGTCCTGACCTTTTTTTCACAAACAAGCCTTCACCTAAAATTTCTCCATATTCCTCTACACTTTGGCGACTTTGTGCGTGTTAAAAAAGAGTTGAAGAAATAGAATCCAATGTGATTGTTTCCTTCCTGTATGGGAGAGTGATCACTAAGTGATCATACGAGCTTAGTAAAGAGCACGACACAATAATAGATTTATCCTCATCGTCAACCTTCACATAAATTTGTGTCAAAACAACAAGAATGTTATTGAAAGCGTTGACATGAGCCTACAAATCTCCTTATTCATGCATCTTCAGGCTATAGAGACGTTGCTTCACGAATAATTTGTTCATGAGCATCTTGGACATGTACTGATTTTCCAATTTATTTCAGACATCCTTCGGACTTGTGAGGTCCAGAATGTGATTCATCACATCATCAAAAATGCAAAGTCTTATCAAACCTACGATATTGAACTTTATGTGATTCCAATCAACGATTGTGATGTTATCAGTTTCTCATCATGTAATGCCTTCTATAATTCTTGTTGAGCTAACAAATCCTTAACCCTCCTTTTCCAAAAACCGAAATTGCCCGTTCCGTCGAACCGAGTTACTTCGAATTTTGCACCACCAAGGTTAAGTGTCATATGATACCAATTGTTAATACAAAAATGCGAATACATATGAGAGTAGAGAGAAATACACAAAAACTTTGTTCACGCAATTCGGCCAAATTACTTACGTCTGTGGCTGTAGAATAATTATAGTTCCCTTTATTTTTGTCTTGTAGAATAATTATAGTTCCCTTTATTAAACCGTTGGATTGAAACATATTATCATATAGATCATACCTATAAAGTTTGAGACTAATCTATAATGGTTTACTATGTCATTGAACTACATCAAAATTAACGTTATATGAAAGTTCATTTTGACGTTAATTTTTGGATATCTTGATCGTATAGTAAATCATTATAGATTATCGAAACTTTATAGGTATGATCTATATGATATATTTCAATCTAACTGTTGATTTTAAAAATATTAATCGTTTTTGAGCGAGTGTAACTCATGGTGTAACTCTTCAGTGTAATTTGATATCTCTCTCTCTCTCTCTCTCTATATATATATATATATATATATATATATATATATATATATATATATATATATATAGAGAGAGAGAGAGAGAGAAAGGAGAGATCAAATTACATCCGAAGAGTTACATCATGAGTTACACTCGCTTAAAAACGTCACTTTGGATTAATATTTTTTAAAATCAACCGTTGAATTGAAACATACCATCATATAGATCATACCTATAAAGTTTCAGATTAATCTATAATGATTTACTATATGATTAAGATATCCAAAGATTAACGTCAAAATGGACTTTTATATAACGTTAATTTTGAATCCTAATTTAATTATATCAACAAACAAATATTTTTATCCATAATTATATCAACAGTATGAATTATTTTATCAATAACTTATAATTATCTCAACAATCTTTATTTATCTCAACAACATGAGTTGTACTTTCATTAACTCATTTAATTATCTCAATCGTTTAATCCCATACGTTTTATTTAAAACTTTATGATGAACTATTATTGAAGATTGTTTTTCTAGTATTACTTTTTGCCGTCATGACTCATGGAAAATAAAACACTTTCTTCTGTCCTCGACGCATTATGGATTACAGTTGAACTTTGATTGATTTATATATTATTTTATCTAATGTATTGTGTATATAATAACTACATACAAAAGATTATCTTTATAAGGTATAGTACCCCGACCAACGTGCATTTGGAATACTATTTATAGGAGTTATATTCCTCCTTTATTTATTTTTTGGACACATATTCCTTCTTTAATTAATCTTACAGAAAAGTGTCATCCATGTGGTAAAGAATTTTTTTCTTATAACCGACCCACAACTGTGCCACTTACCAAAAAAGAAAGGACTCTTTAAATTGATAGTAGCTCAAATATTAAATGTGATTTTGGATAGGTGATAAACATAATTGATTTTTATAGAATTTAATTGATAGAATTAATTTTAGTTGGAATGAGTTTCAAAATATTGATTTATTTTTTGATACATTTATAATAAAATAAGTTGAACAACAAATTTTAATATTTAAGTCAATGTTTAAAGTAAGAAATTACAAATTCAAACTTAAAATAAATTAATTTTAAAAACATAATCAATACTACTTTTAAAAAGAATAAAAAGACTCAAACTCGCTTCAGCATCAATTATGCACTTTAAAATTATTTTTGTATCCAATTGCCAAATATGCTATAGAATTTTAAAATATTGTTGAATGTAAAATTAAAAAACAAAATGTACTAGCGAAATAACATATATTTTTAAACAAAATTACAAAACACATTAACTAAAAATATAAAAACATTTTTAGTACTCTCTTAGAACATTTATAAGCATTGAGTAGTGTCTATTATCTAAATAGTTCTTAATTTCAAGCACGCATTAACTTTAGAGCACTCATTTTAGTAAACGATCAATATTATCCTTGCTTAGAGTCTTAGACTAATCAATCTCCCATATTTAATAATGTTAAAGATTGTGGCACCACATAAAAAGATCAAGGTTATAATAAGTAAAATATAATAAGGATTAAAAAATAGGCTGCCTTTATCAAAGTCATAGTTTACCACAATAAATTAACCTCCATAAAAAGAGAAGGAATATAAAAAGAGAAGTTGACTTTAGGAAGAACTAATATTAATAATTTTTTTGCAAGTAGGATAAAAAGGGGATAGAATGCCATTATTATATAATGTAAAATCAACTCCTTTATTAAACAATTTTACTCCCTTTTTTTTTTAAAAAAGGTTGATAACAAAATCATAATCCCCTAATACTCTCGGTATGACAACGGGACTAGTCAGTGATAATTTTTAAGGTTAGATTTATTCATTATTAACTATAATTTTACCGTGTAGAAATTAAAAACAGAAATTTGGTCTATTTCCTTTGAGTTCATATATTTAGTGTATGTTTGCTTAGCCGTATAAAATTGAGAATCACGGCAAAAAAACCACAGTAACCTAGAAGCTCTAAAATATAGTGTTTCTTTTTCACGGTAGAATTATCCACGAACATGGAAAAATAGCAAAAATAAATAGTTCCAAGCACACGCTTAGAATTCATACCTAAATACATTATAAGAATATGAAAGTGGAAGTATAACTAAGTTTGTTATTAGAATCGTAGAAAGTTTGCGGGTATATAATCTTTTGATTTGTAGAGTGCCTAAGATTTTTTTCATACTCTTATAATAGGGAGAATACCTGATAAACGATATTGATCATTTCTATAAATGGAAACCATAACTCATATATATAAGTTCATTAGAGTTACTATTCAATTTTTAATATTTTAATTTGGTATCTCATCAAATTAGAATATTGACTTATGATATCTACAAAAAAACCTTTCATAACATATACGCCTTCAGTCATAAATGTAACACCCTTTTTTTACCCATACTAAATATAGCAAACATCAGAGTAATTTGTCATGCATCACATAAGAGGCGTCACATTGGTTACACAACTATTCACAATTACCAAATTGCATACTGGTCATTATCATAACACGTATTCAAATTCAAGTTTTCACAATATAATACGAAACATGCATCTCACAGCGAAATAATTAATTCACCAATAAAATATAAATGATTGATATCCCATACTACCAATCACATAACAAGTACTAGGCACCAAGGCCAAACATCTCATCATCTCATACATAACCAAAATAAAAGAGAGTGATAACAATATCTCTCGTAAAATAAGTCATAACATGAATTCAAATATAATCCACCGTGTTACATAGACCAGTGCAATGACTCACTACCTAAGGAAAGTAGCTAAAATAAGCTAAGCTTCCCCACTAGTCTCGTGCGAAGCACAACAATCCTCGGAACCTGCACGTTACCCACATAGAGACAACATCGTAACAGAAGGGTGAGAATTCACATTATTATTGAAATGTATATAAATTGGAAGTAATATAGAAACAACATCTATTAAAGAATTCTCCACACTTCACGTGATATTCCATAAAACATTATTTCCATAATCTAATTATCAAAGAATATAATTATACAAACATTCCAAGTATAACATATCCACATGTATCGCACATAGCATAAATATCACCAATACAATCAATCAAGTGATTCACATACCCAATTATCACATATTCCAACATACAACACACATTTTTTAATTACACATGAGACATTAATGCAATGTGACTCATGCATGTGGCACCATCGTGAACATCAAGCTCACCTCGCTTCCGATTCAATAACTTAGAACCAAAGTCACGCTTCCGATCTGGACAAGACCAAAGCCACCAATATGAACATATAATTCACCGCTTCTTTTTCCATTTGGGATCAAGCACATTGTGAACCCAAAATTTCACCGCCTATATTTCCACTTAAGGATCAAAGCCACCAATACCGGAGTTCCAACTCCCCATGAATGCATGTGCAATTTAATCAACAACATATGCAATTAAAATTATTCACCAACCTTAATTATTCAAGCATATCACCACAATTCAACACTTTGAATTATCACCTCTTTTGCACAAACATCATGTTTCATCATCAACAAACAATACACATAGCATTTACTATCATCACACACCACAAATAACATATATCTTACAATTCACCAAAACACAACATACATATACTAAATTCAAGTATCATGTTTCTAGAATTTTCATAGTATAAATCATCTCAACACATCTTCATAATATGTAGAAATTAGATACAATTCATGTTATACTCAATCAAGTGTTAAGTTTGTCATCAAAACGCTTCCAAAAACAATCCAAAACTCATCAAAATAATTATTAAAATTCAAGTAAATTAATGATAAATCATAAGTAAGCAATTCCTTAAGTCATTCATGCATAAAACAAATAAATAATTTTTCTGCATTCAGCCCATCCCGCTCAGCGGCCTCACGATTTTCAGCAAAAATCTGCTACGGAATAGTTCAGTTCAACCTACGAAATTCACCCCCAAAACAGATCTTAATGCTAATTTATCACAAATTAAACATAATCTGACATGTATACATCATGTGGAACCTATTCATATAATCAAATCTAGTTTTCTCATCATAAACCCCAAATTTCCAATTCAATTTGAGTTAACCAAAACCTAGAAATTGAGATACCCAATCCTATAGCATGTTACTAATCACTACCCAATCACATACAAATAAATAATAATGAAGATTCTCCCCCTTACCTCTTGAAGATTCTTCCTTTAGGGTTTCTCCTCTCCTCTTCTCTTTTCCTCTTCTCTTCTTTTTCTCTTCTTTAGTTTTATGACAACACAAAGTCTAATTCCTCTTCTTATAACTCTATTTTACTAATGGGCCTAATTCCACTTATCCATTATATTATAACATAAAGCCTCATTTTAATTATTTTCTATTCTTACTCATAAACCCAATTATCCAAATATCACACATATTTAAATAATCCAATTATTCACCAATTCACACTATTTAATTAATTATCATATACTATAATAAATAATTAATAAATAACTATTAAAATTTGGGATATTACAACACTCCCCCACTTAAGAGATTTTCTTCCTCGAAAATTACCTCAAACGAACAAGTCGGGATATGAATCCTTCATCTAACTCTCAATCTCTCAAGTCGCATTATCATCGACAGGCCTCTCCAAACCACTTTCACCAAAGAGATTTCCTTACCTCAGAGTTGCTTAACTCCCCTATCCTCAATACGCATCGGTGATGTTTTAACCGTCAAATCATCTCTTACTTGCACACCATCTAATGGAAGAACATGAGACATATCCGCCATATATTTCCTCAATTGAGATACATGGAACACATCACGGAGATTAGAAAGTGACAATGGCAAATGTATCTGATAAGCCACTTCACCAACTTTCTCAGCAATCTGATAAGGACCAATAAAACGTGGAGTCAATTTACGTGACTTCAAAGCTCTACCAACACCATTTACATAAGTAAATCTCAAAAACACATGATCTCCTTTATCAAAACTAAGATCCTTTCTCCTCTTATCATGGTAAATCTTTTGACGACTCTGGGCTATCTTCATCTTCTCCCGAATCATCTTATTCTTATCTGTAGTTTGTTGAACTATCTCGGGTCAAACTTGAAATTCTGGTATCAGATATGAGATGTCGAAGGTAATGTCACGACACTTATATCTGCTTTGAACACAGCTAAATAGAACAAAGTAAAATAGTGAAGAAATCAATAAAAATATAGAGAGTTGATAACCTAGTTGGGTTCTAACCAACCTATGTAACACCCCTTCTAAAATACCCCGAATAATATTAATTATATCAACGATTAAAGTCATAATTCATCAGAGTTAACACGGAACAGGGATGCCACAATTATTAAATAAAATAAGACCTCCAAATAAACGGTAGCCATGCTACACTGAGGATCATTATTCAATTAATTCAATTTAAGACCATGTCTTACACAGCGCAAAAATACCAAAACCAAAACTGAATAAACCATAATTCATCTCAATGAGATTCAAAGAAACAATGAAATAATAACAAATTCCTCAACTAAACATTCCCCAGTGTTACAATCTAATCAGAGCATGACACTGACACGCGGACTTAAAAGACAAGCTCTAGAGCCATCCTCACCAACTCCTGAGCTGCTAACTTTAATCTGAAATTGTTAAAGTAAGGGTGAGACTTCTCATAATTGAAACACATTATAAGCTTCTCAATCAATAATATATCACAAGCATATTATTTCACCCATTAGCATAAATTCAGATTCAACACGCACTCACCAACATACAAATCATTATGCACTCTCAATAAACAACAAAAGAATTGTAACACTGGAAGACATCCTAACATATTACAATCCCATGCAAACACAAATGCAGACACAATGCATGTGGTACCAACACGTGACCAAGTCACCCAACACTGATCCATCATCAACCGGATACAATAACCATCGATTCGTCCATAAACACCCGGACACGAATCCAGCCTAACCACCCATCCTCACTCGGGTATCGGTTATCGGCAATCCAAGTCAAATTCCGCACAATAGGAATTAACTTCACCAAGACAATGCATATGCACGCACATCACTATCATGCAACATCAAATCAGTCTATGTAATACATCAATTTATCATAACTGAATCAAAACCAACAACATGATATTTCAACCATCATGCATACAATTAACAGCAGCATAAACATGCTTTACATCCACACAATACCAATACGTCCATCACCAAGGTTCTCTGCTACATATACATCAATATGCGTCAGTCAAAAATCACCTATTTTGGAATTCGGCTCATTTTCAAAATAATTTCAAGTTTTGGAAAATCTTTTCATTCTATAAAATAGAGTGTTAAATTTGAGAAATAACGTCCAAAACGGCACTCAAAACGGACTTACGGTTTGAAAGTTATGAATTTTCAAAGTTTGACATTTTTCAAAAAAATAAAGCAGAACCCGGTTCCTACATATACAGGAACCGGTTCCTAAAAGTTTCAAAACTCGCTCTGAAAATTGTATGGGAACCGGTTCCTACCCATACGAACCGGTTCCTGAGTGCAATTTTCAAGTTTTTACAAATTTTTCAAAGTGGAACCCGGTTCCTACCCACTGGGAACCGGTTCCTACGTGTTGCAGAGCCAAATTCTGCACTTTTGACAGCATTCATTCATTTTCCACCAAACCCAAACATACCCATACGAATTGCTATATGAGAAACACCAAAATACATCTATTTTGCACCATTATAACATCAAACCACAATATTCCATCATTTCTATTCATCAACTGACACTCATTGTTTTCAATCTATAATCTGACACAATAGGGATAATTCTACGGAACCCTAGAAACTCTAAACCGGGATTCCTAACATACTACGATCCATACCATTGAATATCTAAACCGATAATATGAATTAACTAATCAAAATCACCCCTTACCTTGTGAGTTCTTCGAATTCTGACACCTTAGGTTTTCTTCCTTCCTTTTCCTCTTCTCAACTTCACGTATGTGTGTTTTCTCCAAAATAACTCTTTTTTTTCCTCTTTCCTTCTTTTATTCCTTTTATTCCTCTAACATAAATAAAATGAATTAAATAATGTGAGTAGAGTCTTTTACTCCTCACACCCTCACTTTACTCAACACACCTCTAATAATTCCATTCCTTTATTCCATAATTAATCCCAATAAATCCAATATATTAATAAATTATATTCTCAATTAACTTAATAATTAAAAATCATAATTATTTAATTATCGAATTATTTGGGGTGTCACAACTCTCCCCAACTAAAAGAGTTTTCGTCCTCGAAAACATACCTCAGACGAATAGTTCGGGATACGAGTCCTTCATCTGACTCTCCAGCTCCCAAGTGACATTCCCATCTGCTGGTCCTCCCCAAGCCACTCTTACCAATGCGATCTCTTTGCCTCGCAACTGTTTCAACTTCCGATCCTCAATTCTCGCAGGTACCGCTTCCACAGTCAAATTCTCTCGTACCTGTATATCATTTATCCGAATCTGGTGAGACGGATCAACAATGTACTTCCTTAGCTGTGATACATGAAAAACGTCATGCAAATTTGCAAGTGACGGCGGCAACGCAATCTGATATGCAACCTTCCCAATTCTCTTGGTAATCTGAAACGGACCAATAAAACGTGGAGTCAACTTCTTTGACTTCAAAGCTCGACCAATACCAGTCATCGGAGTAACTCGCATAAAAACATGTTCTCCTTCACTAAACTCAAGATCTTTCCTCCTCTTATCGTGATAACTTTTCTGACGACTCTGAGAAGTCCTCATCTTCTCCTGGATCATCTTAATCTTTTCTGAAGTTTGTTGAACAATTTCTGGTCCAATCACAACACTCTCTCCAGATTCATACCAACACAATGGTGTCCGACACCTCCTACCATACAATTCCTCAAACGGAGCCATACCAATGCTCGAATGAAAACTATTGTTGTAGGTAAACTCGATCAACGGTAGATAACTATCCCAAGATCCACCCTTCTCTAACACACAAGCTCTCAGCAAATCTTCTAACGACTGAATTGTTCTTTCCGTCTGACCATCTGTCTGTGGATGATAAGCGGGACTTAAACGCAACTTAGTACCCAAAGCTTCCTGCAATCCCGTCCAGAACTTAGATGTAAACCTCGGATCTCGATCCGACACAATACTAGAAGGAATACCATGTAGATTCACAATCTTTTCGACATACAATTCTGCCAACCTCTCCATCGGATAATCCATTCTTATCGGAATGAAGTGAGCAGATTTTGTCAACCTATCCACAATCACCCAAATAGAGTCACAATTCTTCGCTGTCCTTGGCAAACCAGACACAAAATCCATAGAGATTCCATCCCACTTCCATTCCGGAACAAACAACGGTTCCATCAATCCTGACGGTTTCTGATGTTCAATCTTTGATTTCTGACACACCAAACACGCATACACAAACTCAGCAATTTCCTTTTTCATTCCCGGCCACCAAAACAACTTCTTCAAATCATGATACATTTTAGTAGCACCGGGATGAATACTCAACCCGCTACGATGTCCTTCTTCCAAAATACTCTTTCTAATCTCGGCAACATCCGGAACACACACCCTATTACCAAATCTCATAACACCATTCTCATCAGTTCTGAACTCACCTCCTTGACCTTGGTTGACCAATGTCAATATATCAACTAAACCAACATCTTTGTCCATTTCTAATCTCTTCCAGAATACCACTAGTCAGTTTCAACATACCCAATTTCACATTATTCTGAGTAGTTTCACAAACCAAACTTAAATCTCTGAACTGCTCAACCAAATCTAACTCACGAACCATTAACATCGACATATGCAAGGACTTTCTACTCAAAGCATCCGCAACAACGTTTGCCTTACCAGGATGGTAATTCTTTTCATGTACTTTCAATTGTCTCGAAGCATAAGCCACAACCTGCTTATCTTGCATCAACACACCACCTAATCCCATCAATGATGCATCACAATACACAACAAAAGACTTAGTCGGATTCGGCAAAATTAAGATCGGAGCACTTGTCAACCTCCTCTTCAGCTCTTGAAATCCTTTCTCACATTCAACATCCCAAACAAATATCTGACCCTTCCTGGTCAACTTAGTCAATGGCAACGCTAGTTTGGAAAACCCTTCAATAAACTTCCTATAATAACCTGCAAGACCCAGAAAACTACGGATCTCAGAAGCATTCTTCGGCGCTTCCCACTGAGATACCGCTTCTACCTTCGTAGGATCTACAGCAATCCCATTCTTGGAAGTTACATGTCAAGAAAACTTACTTCATCTAACCAGAATTCACACTTGGACAACTTCGCATAAAGCTTCTTCTCTTTCAATAATTCCAACACAACTCTGAGATGTTCTGCATGCTCCTCATCACTCTCCGAATAAATTAGAATATCATCAATGAACACCACTACGAACTTGTCAAGATACGGATGAAATATCCTGTTCATATACTCCATGAAAACACCAGGTGCATTAGTAACTCCAAACGGCATAACAGAATATTCATAATGCCCATACCTCGTTCTAAATGCAGTCTTCTGAATATCCTCCGACTTCACACGAATCGGATGATATCCAGATCTCAGATCAATCTTACTAAATACACAAGCTCCAACGAGTTGATCCATCAAATCATCAATCCTCGGCAAAGGATACCGATTCTTGATTGTAACTTTATTCAACTGTTTGTAATCAACACACAACCTCATTGAACCTTCTTTCTTCTTAACCAACAACACCGGAGCACCCCACGACGAAACACTGGGACGAATAATCTTCTTCTCAAGCAACTCCTCTAACTGCTTCTTTAACTCTGCTAATTCAGATGCCGACATACGGTAAGGCGCCATCGACACCGGACTAGTTCTAGGAATCAAATCTATAGTAAATTCGACCTCTCTCTCAGGTGGCAATTCACTAACGTCTTCCGGAAACACCTCTGGAAATTCATTCACCACTGGCAATCCATCACTCTTTGCTTTTCCCTCCGCTTCTATCGCAGAATACAACATAAACACCACAACACCATCTTTCACAACTAGGTTCATCTGTTTAACCGACATAGTCGCATCTTCGACACCAACCTCTTCAGGAAAAATAACCGTCTTCGCAAAACAGTTGATATGAACCTGGTTGAATTCCAACCAGTTCATTCCAAGGATGATATCAAGTTGTTCTAACGGTAGGTGTGACACCCCAAAATAATTTGATAATTTAATAATTATGATTTTTAATTATTAAATTAATTGAGAACATAATTTATTAAATATATTGGATTATTGAGATTAATTATGAATTTAATTGAGGTGTGAGGAGTAAAGTTTATTTTATTTATGTTAATAAGGAATAAAAGGAATAAAATAAGGAAAGAAGGAAAATAGAGTCATTTTGGAGAAAGCAAGAATACATGAAGTTGAGAAGAGGAGAAAGAAGGAAGAAGACCTAGAAGTGTCAGAATTCGAAGAACCCACAAGGTAAGGGGTGATTTTGATTGATTATTTCATATTATAGGTTTTGATTTTGATTATATAGATCATAGCATGTTAGGGAATCCCAGTTTAGAAATTTTTAGGTTTCCATGGATGTATCCCTATTGGTGTCAGATTGTGTCAGAATGTATAAATTTATTGATTTGTATGATATAGGATCATTAATGATGAATAAAACATGTTATATTGTATGTTATTGATGATGAATGAGTGATTTTATGGTGTCGGAACATGTGGGCACGTTTTTGGATGAAAAGGAAAATGGTTTTGGGAATTAATGCTATCAAAAACTGAGTTTTTGGGTCTGAAGGTCGTGGGAACCGGTTCCCCAGTGGGAGAACCCGGGTTCCAGCTTTTAAAATGGTGAAAAATGACATTTTTGAACTCAGGAACCGGTTCCTGTATAGGAGGAACCGGGTTCCACGTTAATTTTTCCAGAAAATGTGATTTTTACTTCTGGGAACCGGTTCCCTACCTGGAGGAACCGGGTTCCCCATACATTTTTCCAGGGGCGCTGTTTTTTGAAATGTGGGAACCGGTTACTCCCAGGGAGGAACCGGGTTCCACCAAAAACTTTTGAATTTTTTTTTAAAACTTTGAAAATTCATAACTTTCAAACCGTAAGTCCGTTTTGAGCGCCGTTTTGGACGTTACTTCCTAAATTTAATGCTCTAGCTCATAAAATGAAAATATTTTCAAAAACTTGAAATTATTTTGGAAGAGAGTCGAATTTCGAAACAAACGATGATTGACTGACACATACTGATGTATATGTAGCAGAGGACCTTTGGTGATGGAGATATTGGTGACGTGTAGATGTAATAGCATGTTTATGCTGATGTTAGATGTATGTATGATTGGTTGAAATATCATGTTGATTGGTTTGATTCAGTTATGTTAGATGAATGTATACATAGACTGATTGATGTTGCATGCTAGTGAGGTGCGTGCATTTGCATTGTTTGGTGAAGTTAATTCCCATTGTGCGGAATTTGACTTGGATTGCCGATAACCGATACCCGAGTGAGGATGGGTGGTTAGGCTGGATTCGTGTCCGGGTGGTTATGGACGAATTGATGGTACTGTATCCGGTTGATGATGGATCAGTGTTGGGTGACTTGGTCACGTGTTGGTACCACATGCATTGAGTCTGCATTTTATTTGCATGGAATTGTAACATGTTAGGATGTCTTCCAGTGTTACTATTCTCTGATTGATGATTGTTGTGCATGATGATTATATGGTTGTAATTGTGTATTGAATCTGAAGTCGTGTTAAAATGGGTGGATCAATATGTTTGAATATATTGTTAATTGAGAAGCTTATAATATGCCTTAATTATGAGAAGTCTCACCCTTACTTTACAATTTCAAATTAAAGTTAGCAGCTGAGGAGTTGGTGAGGATGGCTCTAGAGCTTATCAATTAAGTCCGCGTGTCAGTGTCATGCTCTGATTAGATTGTAACATTGGGCAACGTTAGTTGAGGAATTAGACAGTTGTTTAGTTGTTTTCTTTAATTTTGTTGGGAATAATAATGATTGGATTATTCCGTTTTGGTTATGATGTTTTCCGCTGTGTACGACATGGTCTTAATTTGACTAAACTATCTAAAATTTGATCCTCAGTGTAGCATGGCTACTGTTAATTGAAGCTTGATTTTATTTATTAATTGTGACATCCCTCATTTTCCGTGTTAACTCTGATTAAAGTTGATTTAGATATTAATTTAATTAATATATTCGGGGTATTTAGATGGGGTGTTACAATAGTGGTATCAGAGCATAGTCGGTCTTGTCTTGTGTCGTTATCCCTTTTAGTATGCGACTAGTGTAAGTAACACTGTCGATACTTGTGTGCTGATGTGAATTGTTTTGGTAATGTTACAGAACAATGGTTGGAAGAGGTAACGGAAGGAATGATGATGCCATTGCTGATGCTTTGGGAATGTTGGCTGGAGTACTCGGAGGGAACCAGCAGGGGGTTGTGATTGGTGCTGACCGACAATTGGGGAATTTTCAGAGGAATAATCCTCTATTGTTTAAGGGTGCACATGATCCCAAGGTGCTCGGTGGTTGAAGGAGATCGAGAGGATCTTCGAGTGATTGACGTGCGAGGGGTGAAGGTGAGATATGGAACTCACATGTTAGCAGAAGAAGCTGATGAGTGGTGGGTTGCTACCAGGACTAAACTGGAAGAAGATGGCGTTGCATTGAATTGGACTTTGTTCAGGAGAGCTTTTCTGAGGAGGTACTTTCCTGAGGACATCAGAGGTAAGAAGGAGATTGAGTTTTGGAACTCAGCAGGTAACAAACCGTCGGAGTATGCTTCAAGTTTCATGAGTTAGAAGTATTATGCTCATTACCCTAATGATGCAGATGGAGAATTTTCCAAATGTATCAAGTTTGAGAATGGTCTTCGTGATGAGATTAAGCAGGTATTCGTATCGATCCAAGATTTTCCGATCCGTTGATCGCAGAGGATTCTAGAGGAGGATCTTGCTAACACTAAGTCGAATGCTCGAGGGTATGTTGATAGGAAAGGTAAGCAACTGATGGATCGTGGTAAGCCTTATGATAGGAGTAATCAGAGATCCGGTGGTTGGAAGATGACTAGTGGAGGAGATTCTAGTTCTTCCGTTAAGTGCTACAAGTGTGGTGAGACAGGACATCGTATGGTAGATCATGAGTAATGATAAGAAGTGTTTCAAGTGGGAAACTTGGCCATGTGGCCAATGATTGCAGAGTGAGAGTGGTGACTTGTTATAACTGCGGTGAAGAAGGTCATACTCGTCCTCAGTGCACAAAACCCAAGAAGGAGCAAGTCGGGTAAAGTGTTTGCATTGTCCGGATCGAGACTAAACCAGATGATCTTAAAGGTACATGTTTTATTAATGGCATACCTTTGATTGCGATTATTGATATCGAGCTACGATGCTTTTATTGCTAGATTGTGCTAAGAGATTGAATTTGGAAATTTCTAATATGGATGGAAGTATGGTTATTGATACTCTGCGTCAGTTCAATGACTACTTCATATGTTTGTAGGAATTGTCTGTTGTGATTTTTGGTGGGTTTCGTATGGATTTAGTGTGCCTACCTCTAGAACAACTCGATATCATCCTTGGAATGAACTGGTTGGAATTCAACCAGGTTCATATCAACTGTTTTGAGAAGATAGTCATTTTTCCTGAAGAGGTTAAAGTCGAAAGTGAGATTATGTCAGTTAAACGTATGAACCTAGTGTGAAAGATGGTGCCGTGGTGTTTATGTTGTATTGCAATAGAAGCGGAGGGAAAAGAAAAAGGTGATGGATTGCCAGTGGTGAATGAATTTCCAGAGGTGTTTCCGGAAGACGTTAGTGAATTGCCGCCTGAGAGAGAGGTAGAATTTACTATAGATCTGATTCCTGGATCTAGTCCGGTGTCGATGGCGCCTTATCGCATGTCGGCATCTCGAATTAGTTGAACCAAGAAGGCTAGAGGAATTGCTTGAGAAGAAGTTTATTCGTCCGAGTGTTTCGCCGGGTGCTCCGTGTTTTTGGTTAAGAAGGAAGGTTCAATGAGGTTATGTGTTGACTACCGACAGTTGAATAAAGTTACAATCAAGAATCGGTATCCTTTGCCGAGGATCGATGATTTGATGGATCAACTCGTTGGAGCTTGTGTATTCAGTAAGATTGATCTGAGATCTGGATATCATCATATTCGTGTGAAGTCGGAGGATATTCAGAAAACTGCATTTAGAACGAGGTATGGGCATTATTAATATTCTGTTATGCCGTTTGGAGTTACTAACGCACCTGGTGTTTTCATGGAGTATATGAACAGGATATTTCATCCGTATCTTGACAAGTTTGTAGTAGTGTTCATTGATGATATTCTGATTTATTTGAAAAGCGATGAGGAGCATGCAGATCATCTCAGAGTTGTGTTGGAATTGTTGAAAGAGAAGAAGCTTTATGCGAAGTTGTCCAAGTGTGAATTCTGGTTAGATGAAGTAAGTTTTCTTGGCCATGTAATTTCCAAGAATGGAATTGCTGTTGATCCTACGAAGGTAGAGGCGGTATCTCAGTGGGAAGCGCCGAAGAATGCTTCTGAGATCCGTAGCTTTCTGGGTCTTGCGGGTTATTATCGGAAGTTTATTGAAGGGTTTTCCAAACTAGCGTTGTCGTTGACTAAGTTGACCAGGAAGGGTCAGATATTTGTTTGGGATGTTGAATGTGAGAAAGGATTTCAAGAGCTGAAGAGGAGATTGACAAGTGCTCCGATCTTGATTTTGCCAGATCCGACTAAGTCTTTTGTTGTGTATTGTGATGCATCATTAATGGGATTAGGTGGTGTGTTGATGCAAGATAAGCAGGTTGTGGCTTATGCTTCACGACAATTGAAAGTGCATGAAAGTAATTATCCAACTCATGATTTGGAGTTGGCAACTGTTGTGTTTGTTTTGAAGTTGTGGAGGCATTATTTATATGGTTCTCTTTGAGGTATTCAAGATCATAAGAGTCCAAGTATCTCTTTGATCAGAAGGAGTTGAACATGAGGCAGAGAAGATGGTTAGAGTTCTTAAAGGATTATGATTTCGGTTTGAATTACCATCCTGGTAAAGCAAACGTTGTTGCAGATGCTTTGAGTAGGAAGTCCTTGCATATGTCAATGTTGATGGTCCGTGAGTTAGATTTGGTCGAGCGCTCAGATCCGAGTTTGGTTTGTGAAACTACCCGAATAGTGTGAACCGTATGTTGAAACCGACTAGTGGTATTATGGAAGAGATTAGAAATGGACAGAAATCTGATGTTGGTCTAGTTGATAAGTTGACATTGATCAACCAAGGTCAAGGAGGCGAGCTCCGAATTGACGAGAATGGTGTTATGAGATTTGGTGATCGGGTGTGTGTCTCAGATGTTTGAGATCGTGAAGAGCATTTAGAGGAAGGACATCGAAGGGTTGAGTATTCATCCCTGCTACTAAATGTACCATGATTTGAAAAGTTGTTTTGGTGGCGGAATGAAAAGGAAATTGCTGAGTTTGTGTATGCTTATTTGGTTTGTCAAAAGTCAAAAATCGAGCATCAGAAACCGTCAGGATTGATGGAGCCGTTATTTGTTCCAGAATGGAAGTGGGATGGAATCTCTATGGATTTTGTGTCCGGTTTGCCAAGAACGACTAAGAATTGTGATTCTATCCGGTGATTGTGGATGGGTTGACGAAATCGCTCATTTTATTCCGATAAGAATGGATTACCCGATGGAGAGGTTGGCAGAGTTGTATGTCGAAAAGATTGTGAGTCTACATGGTATTCCTTCTAGTATTGTGTCGGATCGAGATCCGAGGTTTACATCTAAGTTCTGGACGGGACTGCAAGAAGCTTTGGGTACCAAGTTGCGTTTAAGTTCCGCTTATCATCCGCATGATGGTCGACGGAAGAACGATTCACCGTTGGAAGATTTGCCGAGCTTGTGTGTTGAGAAGGGTGGAGCTTGGGATGGTTATCTGTCATTGATTGAGTTTACCTACAACAATAGCTTTCACTCGAGTATTGGTATGGCTCCGTTTGAGGCATTGTATGGTAGGAGGTGTCGGACACCATTGTGTTGGTATGAATCTAGAGAGAGTGATGTGATTGGACCGGAGATTGTGCAGCAGACTTCGGAAAAGATTAAGATGATTCAGGAGAAGATGAGGACTTCTCAGAGTCGTCAGAAAAGTTACCATGATAAGAGGAGGAAAGATCTTGAGTTTAGTGAAGGAGAACATGTTTTATGCGAAGTTACCCGATGACCGGTATTGGTCGAGCTTTGAAGTCAAGGAAGTTGACTCCACGTTTCATTGGTCCATTTCAGATTACCAAGAGAATTGGGAAGGTTGCATATCAGATTGTTTTGCCGCCGTCACTTGCGAATTTGCATGATGTTTTGCATGTGTCTCAGCTAAGGAAGTACATTGTCAATTGCCTCATGAGATTCGGTAGATGATATATGTGCACGAGATAATTTGACTGTGGAAGCGGTACTGTGAGAATAGAGGATCGGAAGTCAAGCAGGCAAAGAGATTGCATTGGTAAGAGTGGCTTGGGAGGACCAACATGGAAATGTCACTGGGAGCGGAGAGTCGATGAAGGACTCGTATCCCGAATTATTCGTCTGAGGTATGTTTTCAAGGACGAAAACTCTTTTAGTTGGGGAGAGTTGTGACACCCCAAAATATTTTGATAATTTAATAATTATGATTTTTAATTATTAAATTAATTGAGAACATAATTTATTAAATATATTGGATTATTGAGATTAATTATGGATTTAATTGAGGTGTGAGGAGTAAAGTTTATTTTATTTATGTTAATAAGGAATAAAATAAGGAAAGAAGAAAAATAGAGTCATTTTGGAGAAAACAAGAATACGTGAAGTTGAGAAGAGGAGAAAGAAGGAAGAAGACCTAGAAGTGTCAGAATTCGAAGAACCCACAAGGTAAGGGGTGATTTTGATTGATTATTTCATATTATAGGTTTTGATTTTGATTATATAGATCATAGCATGTTAGGGAATCCCAGTTTAGAAATTTTTAGGTTTCCATGGATGTATCCCTATTGGTGTCAGATTGTGTCAGAATGTATAAATTTATTGATTTGTATGATATAGGATCATTAATGATGAATAAAACATGTTATATTGTATGTTATTGATGATGAATGAGTGATTTTATGGTGTCGGAACATGTGGGCACGTTTTTGGATGAAAAGGAAAATGGTTTTGGGAATTAATGCTATCAAAACTGAGTTTTTGGGTCTGAAGGTCGTGGGAACCGGTTCCCCAGTGGGAGAACCCGGGTTCCAGCTTTTAAAATGGTGAAAAATGACATTTTTGAACTCAGGAACCGGTTCCTGTATAGGAGGAACCGGGTTCCACGTTAATTTTTCCAGAAAATGTGATTTTTACTTCTGGGAACCGGTTCCCTACCTGGAGGAACCGGGTTCCCCATACATTTTTCCAGGGGCGCTGTTTTTTGAAATGTGGGAACCGGTTACTCCCAGGGAGGAACCGGGTTCCACTAAAAACTTTTGAAATTTTTTTTAAAATTTTGAAAATTCATAACTTTCAAACCGTAAGTCCGTTTTGAGCGCCGTTTTGGACGTTACTTCCTAAATTTAATGCTCTACCTCATAAAATGAAAATATTTTCAAAAACTTGAAATTATTTTGGAAGGGAGTCGAATTTCGAAACAAACGATGATTGACTGACACATACTGATGTATATGTAGCAGAGGACCTTTGGTGATGGAGATATTGGTGACGTGTAGATGTAATAGCATGTTTATGCTGATGTTAGATGTATGCATGATTGGTTGAAATATCATGTTGATTGGTTTGATTCAGTTATGTTAGATGAATGTATACATAGACTGATTGATGTTGCATGCTAGTGAGGTGTGTGCATTTGCATTGTTTGGTGAAGTTAATTCCCATTGTGCGGAATTTGACTTGGATTGCCGATAACCGATACCCGAGTGAGGATGGGTGGTTAGGCTGGATTCGTGTCCGGGTGGTTATGGACGAATCGATGGTACTGTATCCGGTTGATGATGGATCAGTGTTGGGTGACTTGGTCACATGTTGGTACCACATGCATTGAGTCTGCATTTTATTTGCATGGAATTGTAACATGTTAGGATGTCTTCCAGTGTTACTATTCTCTGATTGATGATTGTTGTGCATGATGATTATATGGTTGTAATTGTGTATTGAATCTGAAGTCGTGTTAAAATGGGTGGATCAATATGTTTGAATATATTGTTAATTGAGAAGCTTATAATATGCCTTAATTATGAGAAGTCTCACCCTTACTTTACAATTTCAAATTAAAGTTAGCAGCTGAGGAGTTGGTGAGGATGGCTCTAGAGCTTATCAATTAAGTCCGCGTGTCAGTGTCATGCTCTGATTAGATGTTTTCTTTAATTTTGTTGGGAATAATAATGATTGGATTATTCCGTTTTGGTTATGATGTTTTCCGCTGTGTAAGACATGGTCTTAATTTGACTAAACTATCTAAAATTTGATCCTCAGTGTAGCATGGCTACTGTTAATTGAAGTTTGATTTTATTTATTAATTGTGACATCCCTCATTTTCCGTGTTAACTCTGATTAAAGTTGATTTAGATATTAATTTAATTAATATATTCAGGGTATTTAGATGGGGTGTTACAGTAGGCACACTAAATCCATACCGAAACCCCTACCAAAAATCACAATAGGACAATTCCTACAAACATATGAAGTAGTCACTGAACCCGACGCAGGAGTGTCAATAACCATACTTCCATCCATGTTAGAAATTTCCAAATTCAATCTTTTAGCACAATCTAACGCAATAAAAGAATGCGTAGCTCCAGTATCAATAATCGCAATCAAAGGTATGTCATTAATAAAACATGTACCTTTAATCAGCCGATCATCTGGTTTAGTCTCTGATCTAGATAATGCAAACACGTTACCACCAGCTTGCTCTTTCTTGGGTTTTGTGCACTGAGGACGAGTATGACCCTCTTCACCACAGTTGTAACAAGTCACCACTCTCACTCTGCAATCATTGGCCACATGGCCGAGTTTCCCACACTTGAAACACTTCTTATCATTACTCTTACAGTCCACCATACGATGTCCTATCTCACCACACCTGTAGCACTTAATGGAAGAACCAGAATCTCCTCCACCAGACTTCTTCCAACCACCGGATCTCTGATTACTCCTATCATAAGGCTTACCACGATCCATCTGTTGCTTACCTTTCCTATCAACATACCCTCGAGCATTCGACTTAGTGTTAGCAAGATCCTCCTCTAAAATCCTACTACAACAACGGATCGAAAATCTTCTGATATACGGAATACCGCTTAATATCATCACGAAGACCATTCTCAAACTTGATACATTTGGAAAATTCTCCATCCGCATCGTTAGTATAGTGAGCATAATACGCCAACTCAAGAACTTCAAGCATACTCAACGATCCTGTTACCGCTGAAACTCAATCTCCTTCTTGCCTCGATGTCCTCGTGAAAGTACCTCCAAAAGCTCTTCCGAACACACCAAGTCAATGCAATACCATATTCTTCAAATTCATTCGGTAGCAACCCACCACCATCGCCTCGCTAACATGTGAGTTCCGACTCACCTTCAGCCCTTCAGCACAATCAATTACTCTGAAGATCCTCTCGATCTCCTTCAACCACTTCTGAGCACCTTCGGGATCATGTGCACCCTTGAACAACGGAGGATTATTCCTCTGAAAATTCCCCAATTGTCTCGTCACCAATCACAGACCCTGTGATTCCTCCTAGCACTCCATTAACATTCCCAATGCTTCAGCAATAGCATCGTCGTTTCTTCCGTTACCTCTTCCAGCCATTGTTCTGTAACATTACAAAACAATCTACGTCAGCACACAAGTATCGACAGTGTTGTCTTACACTAGTCGCATACTAAAGGGATAACGACACAAGACAAGACCGACTATGCTCTGATACCACTATTGTAACACCCCTTCTAAAATACCCCGAATAATATTAATTATATCAACGATTAAAGTCATAATTCATCGAGTTAACACGAATGTGGATGCCACCATTATTAAATAAAATAAAACCTCCAAATAAACAGTAGCCATGCTACACTGAGGATCATTATTCAATTAATTCAATTTAAGACCATGTCTTACACAACGGAAAAATACCAAAACCAAAACTGAATAAACCATAATTCATCTCAATGAGATTCAAAGAAACAATGAAATAATAACAAATTCCTCAACTAAACGTTCCCCAGTGTTACAATCTAATCAGAGCATGACACTGACACGCGGACTTAAAAGACAAGCTCTAGAGCCATCCTCACCAACTCGAGTGCTAACTTTAATGAAATTGTTAAAGTAAGGGTGAGACTTCTCATAATTGAAACACATTATAAGCTTCTCAATCAATAATATATCACAAGCATATTATTTCACCCATTAGCATAAATTCAGATTCAACACACACTCACCAACATACAAATCATTATGCACTCTCAATAAACAACAAAAGAATTGTAACACTGGAAGACATCCTAACATTTTACAATCCCATGCAAACAAAAATGCAGACACAATGCATGTGGTACCAACACGTGACCAAGTCACCCAACACTGATCCATCATCAACCGGATACAGTAACCATCGATTCGTCCATAAACACCCGGACACGAATCCAGCCTAACCACCCATCCTCACTCGCATCGGTTATCGGCAATCCAAGTCAAATTCCGCACAATGGGAATTAACTTCACCAAGACAATGCATATGCACGCACATCACTAGCATGCAACATCAAATCAGTCTATGTAATACATCAATTTATCATAACTGAATCAAAACCAACAACATGATATTTCAACCATCATGCATACAATTAACAGCAGCATAAACATGCTTTACATCCACACAATACCAATACGTCCATCACCAAGGTTCTCTGCTACATATACATCAATATGTGTCAGTCAAAAATCACCTATTTCGGAATTCGGCTCATTTTCAAAATAATTTCAAGTTTTGGAAAATCTTTTCATTTTATAAAATAGATTGTTAAATTTGAGAAATAACGTCCAAAACGGCACTCAAAACGGACTTACGGTTTGGAAGTTATGAATTTTCAAAGTTTGACATTTTCAAAAATAAAGGTAACCTTCCTACATATACAGGAACCGGTTCCTGAAAAGTTTCAAAAACTCGCCTCTGGAAAATTGTATGGGAACCCGGTTTCTACCCATACAGGAACCGGTTCCTGAGTGCAATTTTCAAGTTTTTACAAATTTTTCAAAGTGGAACCCGGTTCCTACCCACTAGGAACCGGTTCCTACGTGTTGCAGAGCCAAATTCTGCACTTTTGACAGCACTCATTCATTTTCCACCAAACCCAAACATACCCATACGAATTGCTATATGAGAAACACCAAAATACATCTATTTTGCACCATTATAACATCAAACCACAATATTCCATCATTTCTATTCATCAACTGACACTCTAATTATTTTCAATCTATAATCCGACACAATAAGGATAATTCTACGGAACCCTAGAAACTCTAAACCGGGATTCCTAACATACTACGATCCATACCATTGAATATCTAAACTGATAATATGAATTAACTAATCAAAATCACCCCTTACCTTGTGAGTTCTTCGAATTCTGACACCTTAGGTTTTCTTCCTTCCTTTTCCTCTTCTCAACTTCACGTATGTGTGTTTTCTCCAAAATAACTCTTTTTTTCCTCTTTCCTTCTTTTATTCCTTTTATTCCTCTAACATAAATAAAATGAATTAAATAATGTGAGTAGAGTCTTTTACTCCTCACACCCTCACTTTACTCAACACACCTCTAATAATTCCATTCCTTTATTCCATAATTAATCCCAATAAATCCAATATATTAATAAATTATATTCTCAATTAACTTAATAATTAAAAATCATAATTATTTAATTATCGAATTATTTGGGGTGTCACAACCTACGCCTGGGGGCTTCCAAGCCAGGGATGAACACTATTAGCAGTATTATTTCAGAGCTAAACCTTCCCTATATACACCTTCTCACTTAATCAAACTACCCAATGACCCTTCTACCTGAGATACCACACTTAGATATGAGAACCTCCGCTCACTCCCTCAGTACCATAACCCGTGACACTAAAAACAAATAAAACTGAAGACACTCTTCAAGGACACACAATCACACTTGCTTCAAAGCTTATGGTGATTTAAAACTTACAACTCAAAAGTCGTCCTTCTCAAGTAGAAATACTCGAGAGGCTCACAATAGACAATTAACAACCAAAATAACTAACAACCAATAATTAAAAACTAAACTCTCTAAAACTGGAACGGCCAAACTGCAAAACAAGGTTTGCAACCTTTAAATAGAGTAACAACAACTAGGGTTTCTTAAATCACAAGTCTTCAGTACCTCTTGTCTTTTCTCCATGAAAGCAAAACATTAAATCTCCAAGTATATTGCCAAAGGCGTTTCTCAAGCTTCCTTAGTCGAAGCATACAAATAACACACAAGCTGACTTCCTAAAATTTCGGCACTTCTGTCAGTTTCACATGTCAAGACATCTGCTGTGACATCTACTACTTCAGTAAACTTCAAGGTATTTCTGAGCAAAATGTTTTACCAAAATTTCTTCCAATCAATAGAACCAACACAACTACAATACTCTCACCAGATTCATACTAACATAAAGGCATCATTTAGCTTTTTCCATACAAAGCCTCAAACGATGCCATTCTAATACTCGAATAGAAACTGTTGTTATGGGTAAACTCAATCAAAGGAAAATAACTATCCCAAGCACATCCTTGCTCTAAAACACAAGCTCTTAAAATATCCTCAAGCGATTGAATCGTCCTTTCAGTTTGACCATCAGTTTGCGGATGATACGCTAAACTCAAACGCAACTTCGTACCCAAAGCATCTTGCAAACCTTCTCAAAAATGCGAAGTAAACCTCAGATCTCTATCTGAAACAATACTAGACGAAACACCATGCAAACTCACGAATTTCTCAATATACAACTTAGCAAACTTTTCCATAGGATAATCCATCAAAATTGGAATAAAGCAAGCAGATTTTGTCAATCTATCCACAATAACCCATACAACATCGTGACTATTCGGAGTCCTCGGAAATCCAAAAAAAACCATAGAAATGCTCTCCCACTTCCACTCAGGAATGGATAATAGCTGCAACAATCCAGACAATTTCTGATGTTCAATCTTAGACTTCTGACAGATCAAACAAGAATACACAAACTCTGCAATATCCTTCTTTATACCAGACCACCAAAATAACTTCCAATACTCAAACCACTACGATGTCCTTCATTAAGAATTCTCTTACTCAAACCTCCAACACCAGGAATGCAAAATCTATCACGATAGTTCATGATACCATTCTCATCAATTCGAAAATCACCACCTCAGCCTTGATTGATCAATGTCAACTTATCCACCAAAAACAAATCATATTTCTGACCTTCTTGAATCTCATCTAGAATACCACTAGTAAGCTTCAACATACCCAGCTTAACACACGAACAAGACGCTTCACAAACCAAACTCAAATCTCGAAATTTCTCAAGCAAATCCAATTCTCGCACCATCAACATCGACATATGCAAAGACTTCCTACTCAAGGCATCAACTACAACATTCGCTTTACTCGGATGATAATTCAAACCAAAATCATAATCCTTTAATAATTACAACCATCTTCTTTGCCTCATATTAAACTCTTTTAGATCAAACAAATACTTCAAACTCTTATGTTCACTAAACACCTCAAATCTCGAACCAAACAAATAATCCCTCCAAATCTTCAAAACAAACACAACTATGACCAACTCTAAATCATGCGTCCGAAAATTCATCTCATGAACTTTAAGTTGCCTCGAAGCATAAGCTACCACTTGCCTATTCTGCATCAACACCTCCCAAACCCATCAAAGAATCATCACAATACACCACAAATGGTTCTGCCAGATTAGACAAAATCAAAATAGGAGCGGTTGTCAACCTTCTCTTAAGCTATTGAAAATTAGCTTCACATTACAAAGTCCAAACAAAATCTTGACCTTTCCTTGTCAATTGCGTCAAAAGTAACGCCAACTTAGAAAATCCTTCAATGAACTTACGATAATAACTAGCTAAAACAAGAAAAATTCTAATCTCAGAAATAGATTTCGGAGCCTCCTATTGAGATACAACCTCAACCTTCGCAGGATCCACAAAAATATCACCATTCAAAATCACATGCCTAAGGAAACTCACTTCCTTCAACCAAAACTCACACTTAGAAAGCTTAGCATACAACTTCTTCTCTTTCAACACGGATAACACAGTCCTCAAATGCTCAACATGATCTTCTTCACTCTTGGAATAAATCAAAATATCATCGATGAACACAACGACAAACTTATCGAGATACTCATGAAAAATCAGATTCATATATTCCATAAATACACCAAGAGCGTTAGTCAGACCGAATGGTATTACAGAATACTCATAGTGACCATACCTTATCCTAAAAGCAGTCTTTTGAATATCCTCATCTTTTACACAAATTTGATGATAAATAGACCTCAAATCAATCTTGCTGAAAACACAAACACCAACCAACTGATCCATCAAATCATAAATCCTCGAAAGTGGATACTTGTTCTTAATAGTGACGTTGTTCAGTTGCCTATAAACAACGCACAACCTCATAGAACCTTCTTTCTTCTTAACCAACAAAATAGATGCACCCCACAACAACACACTCGGACAAATAAACCTCTTCTCAAGAAAATCTTCAAGTTGACTCTTCAACTCTTTCAACTCAGAAGCAAACATCCAATACGGAGCCATCGAAATAGGACTAGTTCAAGGAAATAAATCAATCGAAAACCCCACCTTACGTTCTGGCGGCAAATCACTTACCTCTTCAGGAAATACCTCTGAAAAATCACGGACAATAGGCAATTCACCCATAATTCGTTTGTCACTGATATCCAACGTTGCCAACAAAGCAAACAACATAGCACCATCTTGCACCGAATCATCCACTTTACACATTATCTCGTTGGCAAGAAAAGCATATCTCATCCAACACGATCCCATCTACTATGAACAAGAGATTAAGGGTGTTCAGTTCCTCAATTTTTTAATAGGTAGCTGAAACCCGTAATAGAGCATAAACTATCATTACCCAATTGCAATAGTGTAACGCCCCAAATTTAATTAATTGGTTAATTAAATTATTTAAGGACTCGATTATTGGATTTACTCGAAGTTAAAGGATCAATCAGATTTGTCGGTATTATTTTGGGAAACGTATTTGGATTATTAAGTTAAAGTCTGAATTTATTCAGTTACTCGGAGAATTAATAAAGTTGATTACGTTGAAGAAATAATAATATTATTAATAATGGACTATTTTATTAAATTGAATTGGGCTTGAATTGTGGTGTCACGAAGAAATAAGGAGGTGTATCTCTTAGGCCCATTTAGATTACTAAGAAATTGAATAAAATAGGATTATTTTTATTGGAATTAGAATGGGAAAAGATAGCGCTGTCAGAAGGAGGAAAGGAGGAATAGGGTTTAAGGAGAAGAAGAGAAATTGTGCGAGAAAACACTGCAAGAAAGCCAAATCCTCATAAATTCGATTGAATTTTTTAGAGCTGCACTCAATCCAAGGTAAGGGTGGGGTTTTGACTCTATAATAAGGTATATGATGAATAATATGTGGGATTGGGCTTGTAAAATTGTTGATGTATGTGTGATGATTAACTGTGTTTAGAATTGATATATTGGTAAAATTTAGAGATGATTGTGAATTCAATTTATATACATATAAATACTCTAGCGCTACTTTTTATTTCATACAACATGTTCGAATTTGTGGGCAATTTGGTACTGTAGCTGTAATATAAGCCATGAATACATATGACTAGTGAATGAAGGAAAAGTTAGATATTATATTTATATATATATATATATATATATATATATATATATATATATATATATATATATATATATATATATTGCATCATTCAGTTTAACTAATTGTATTACTACTATAACAATTGAATGAATTATATTATATGAATACTGTAGCGAGAGGTATCATGAAATATATCTATATGCAATACCGTAGCGAGAGATAACTAGAAACATATATATACAGTAATCAATTATATATATATATATATATATATATATATATATATATTACTGATCGTGCATAAAACATATTGTCCGGGCAAGGAGCAATAAATAGAGACTGAGATGGATCTACTAGCTGATAACCGGGCAGCACCTCGGCGAGACCCCAAGGTCGGAGCCGGGTACTTAGGCCGGACGCGTTAGACGTATATCTGCGGCCTAACTATGTTGGTCGGGTAGTACCAGACCGGGTTGATTTATGTTACGGAACCTATTAGAGAGTGGTTATATGCGCTACGTTACTTATGGGTTGGTTACAGACATTATAAGTCATTAAGTAATCAGTTAAAAGCATTACACCATCATGATCATTAATCATGGTTACGCTATAAATAGAGCTCAACCAAGAACACTCTATGGACTCTCATCATTACTCTCTCTGTAACACATATGAGAGAAACACCATACCTATTATCTAAGGGCTCCAAACAACAGGATAAGATAGACCTATAGCTCGGAGGCCAAATTACTTTATTGAGCCTCTGAATCCCTTAAAATCAATGACATAGTTTTTCCTGCCAGAACAATTACATAAATGTATAATATTTCATTAGTATAGACAATAATAATAAATAATAGGATAATATTTAGGAGTTAAATATTTAAGTTGATTTTAATTTTGATAGAGTGTCAATAGAGTTGTTAGAATTGTCGATAAAGTTGTCAATGATGATTGTTAGAGTTGTCATTAGTGTTGTTAAAAATTATCAATAGAGTTGATTTGAGTTATTAAAAGTCACTTTTTATTTGTTTTGCGTAACTCTGACATGTTTAGAGTTGTCAGTGAGGTAAGTTAGAGCTGCCAAATAATAGTACATCTTTACTAAATTATTGATATTTTAGTTATGAAATTTAGTTAAATTTAGTAGCAAGAAATTTTAGATTTAGTAAATATTGGTAGAAGCTACAGTAGTATATGAATTGACAGATTTGATAATAAAGTGGTAGAAGTAGTTAGTAGTAGAAGATAGCGGGTTTACCAATTTAAACACAAGTAACCATTAGATTGGAACAAATATATATGTAGTAGGACAATAAAATTGATAGGTAGTATACTTGTAGTAGAAAATAAGAAATAGCAGTCTAGTAGTTTTGACAGAAAACAACATTTGCAGTATAGACTATCCAATGGCAGTGCAGTTTTAATTTAACCGAGTCGTAATAAGAACATTATTACAAAGTGGAAAATATTAGTAAGTTTAGCTGATAATTAATTGATCGAAATTATTAAAAATAATCTGAATAATCATGCGGTTGGTTGTAGTATAATTTGGTTATTTTGTTGTGGGGTATGCTTGTTGAAAATTGCAAATTTGCTGGTGGTATTGTATCTGGTTGGATTGCCTCTATTTATTGGTGAAATATAATTTGTAGGCCTATGGCCAATGTTGAATCGTTGTTAAGTTGTCATTGTTGTGTTGCCGTTGTGTTTCCGTTGTTGATTGAGTTGATGTTGTGGTTGTTGTCGCATGCATAACATAGCATGATTATGTTGGCCTGTATTGGCAAAATGATTGCGTTGAAGGCTTATGCCTTGTGCCTTGATAAACTGGAAAATGTTTACGTTGGGAGTTCTGCTCCAATGGTACCACATGCATGTGTGTTAAGAGTCGCATTTTAAGTGGATGATTTGTTGTTGATGATTCTGTTGTGATAAGTGTTGATGATGTTGCTGCGATGATGTTTTTGTTGTAATATATCGTTGATAACTTTGTGTGAATTCATGATAACGTGCAAGTATTCAAGTATGAAAGAATTATTTGTTGTTAGTTCAATCGGTGTCATTGCTCTGATACGCAGCACTCAGGGGATGTTTAGTCTATGGGGTTTACATTGTTGACTCTTGTTGTTCTTATTGTGTTGTTAAAAACTAAGTCATGTTGTTGAACAAAACTGGTTAGTTATTTTGAAGTTGAACATGTCGTTGTAAATGATATATGAAGTTAAGTTAATGATTCCGCTGCATATTAAATAAAAGGTTGTTTTGTTTTAAAAGCTGAAGCAAGTGTTATGTGATCCCCTGATAATAAAGGTGTTATGTATCTGATCTGTTTGTGTTGTTAATGTTGAAATGTGACATCCCATGTGCTGTATGAAAAATTAAAAATACTCTGATTTTCTTTATATTTCCGGGTAGAATTTGGGGTGTTACAAATAGCGTCCTTTTTTTGTGCTCAAATCTACACTCTTGCAACAACAGAACACCGAACCAACACTCCACCACTATACAACTCAGAGAAGTGAAAACTTCTCCCCCACTTGTTTCAAACTCACTCCTACAAAAAAGAAGTAAGAAAAACACACAAGTATCGATAGTGTTTCACACATATATCGAATACAACAGGAAATAAATACATTAGACAATCTGGCCGGACTGACCGACCATTGCTCTGATACCACTAATGTAACATCCCATTTCTACCCATACTAAATATAACAAACATCAGAGTAATTTGTCATGCATCACATAAGAGGCTTCACATTGGTTACACAACTATTCACTATTACCAAATTGCATACTGATCATGATCATAACACGTATTCAAACTCACGTTTTCACAATATAATACGAAACATGCATCTCACAACGAAATAATTAAATCACCAATACAAAATAAATTATTGATATCCCATACTACCAATCATATAACAAGTACTATACACCAAGGCCAAACATCTCATCATCTCATACATAACCAAAATAAAATAGAGTGATAACAATATCTCTCGTAAAACAAGTCATAACATGAATTCAAATATAATCCCCCGTGTTACATAGACCAGAGAAATGACTCACTACCTAAGGAAAGTAGCTAAAATAAGCTAAGATTCTCCACTAGTCTCGTGCAAAGCACAACTATCCTCAGAACCTGCACGTTACCCACATAGAGGCAACATCACAACAGAAGGGTGAGAATTCACATCATTATCGAAATGTATATAAATTGGAAGTAATATAGAAACAACATCTATTAAAGAATTATCCACACTTCATGTGCTATTCCATAAAACATGATTTCCATAATCTAATTATCAAATAATATAATTATTCAAACATTCCAAGTATAACATATATGTAGCGGCAAAAACTGCGAGTATAAGCCATTGAATTGACTTAACTCAAAAATAACAAAAGAGTCGCCACCGCGCTTTTATTTTATCCAAAGGACTAGGAAAAAGAGCGAATAAAATCCTAAAATATCAGAGATCTGGGATCGGGGGTAATTTATGCAAAGGGAAGGTGTTAGGCACCCAAAGCATCTACGGTACTCTGCAGGAACCTTTTTTGAAAATTTGTATACATGTGCTAAAAGAGTTTGTGCAAAAGTGTCTGGAGGGTTTTAGAAGAAAACAAGAAAAAGTATTTTTTAGGATTTTTGGTTTGATAGAACTTCCAATGAGTTATAGGCATACATACCAACAATGTGCAATGTTAAAATCAAAACCAAGTAGTTCGGCTAAAAAGGGCCAAAATTATGTGTTGGTTGATTTTAAGAAAATGTTAACTTGGAAAAGCTACAAGGAGCTTAAAAAGGGTTTGAATGAGGTTAGGTTTTTTTAGTCTTATGAAAAATGAAGTCAAAGTATAATTAAATGGATTGAAACGTTATTAAGAAAAGAAGTTTGAAAAATTCATGGACCTAAGTCTAAGTTTTTTATGAAAGCGGTTCAAGTTTTGAAAACAAGAATCCTTTGAAAACGAGAGGAGATTTTGAAAATTAAAAAATGAGGGAGAGATGAAGAGGCTAACCTAAGTGCATAAAGTAAAAGGTAAAGGTAAAGAAAGATCTAACCAGGTGAAAAATTAGTCCTTGACATCAAGAGCCAATACTACATCCCATCTTTTGGATAACTCACACAAGCAACAAATAACTAGACAAAAAACCATGCTTTGGATAATTCCATGCCTCTGATGAATTCTTGTCTACAGAAAAACGGGCAGAGTAACGACTGTATTTTGAGGAAATCCACTCATCATTTGAGTATAACGAAATAACCTGCATACAAAGATAATAACCAGACAAATAAAAATTAACACCAAGATCACAGGAGGTGGAACGATATGAGGAGAAGACGGAGAAGGTAGTGGCTGATTCTGAGAAGCCACTAATTGTTCCACCATAGCAGTCAAGTTGGCCATACCGGCTCTCAAAGAAGTAACCTCTTGCACAGCTCACGATTCTCTTGTTCCATATTCTACATCTTCTTCTTAGAGTTGGCTCGAGTGTATACCGATTGTCATACCCCAATTTTTGACCTAACATACCATCTTATATCATTCACATGTGCATCATTGTATGATTAACAGTTTCAGAACAGGATAGATCGTGTGTGTGCTCCTAGAGTCAAATTAGGGTTTTATCCAAATTTCATTTGTTCAAGATATGATTAATTAGGTTTTGAGGCTCCACTCACCTCAATTGATCTATCTTAATCAATCATCAACATTTGATCTTCAAATTCCCAATTTTTTCTCATGATCTACCTTGAATCGACTAATTAGGGTTTTGATCGAAGATAGTGAATCATTGACCTTCTGCTCAATGAATGACCTATTTGCTTGAATATTGATCTTAACATCCTCAATGCAACATCTTGACCTAATTTCTTGATTCAAAACATTACAAAATCCATGTTTCTTCATCAGACAAATTCTAAATCATCTGATGAAAATTCAACTGTTCAAAAAGTCAAAACTTTGACTTTTGGTCAACTTTTTCAAATCTAAATTTTTTCAATCATAAAACCATTTCAAATTATCCATCATGATCATAAAAAAATCAAGAAATGTGAAAAAGTCAAAGTTGGAATTTTTTTCTAACACTTAGAAAAAATTTCAAGTGTTAAAAAACATGGTTTTTCCTTACTTTCATGGCTATTTTTCACCTAGATCTATTCTGATTCAAGAAAAACTCAAAACATAAAAGTTGTAGATCTTGTTACAAGATTTCCAAAATGTCCAAGAACTTGAAAAAACACTTTGTGTAGCTAGGGTTTTGAAATTGAAACTTAGAGCTCCATAACCATAAATTACAAGTCATTTTTCAAGAACTATAGGTCATTTTTTCACAAATTCCTCCTTCTAGAAGCCTTGTCACCAATTTAGATAGGTTAGAGCAGATAAATATCAGATGAGAGGTAATTATGAGGGAGATAAGATCAAGTGAGATTTTAACCATGGTTAAAGGAATATTCCATGTGCATTTATGGCAAAAATGTCTTTCTTGCCCTTTAAGGCAAATTGTTCAATTTCAAGCCAATCTCTTATACTTACCATTAAGATTTCTTGGCCTATAAATAGAGGGCACTTCTTCATTCAAAATCACCCCAAAGCATCATAATCCAAGCTTCCTTCTTTTTTCTTCTTTTTTTTCAAGTTTCAAGTTTCAAAGTGGGAGAATTTGCAAATTTCAAGCCTTGCAATTTCTGAGCAATCTTAGGCTTCAAATGTTTTCTAAATATCATTAGAAAGTTGTTAGAATCCTCAATCTAGCCCAAGAACTAGCCAAACTCAAAAACCATTTCCAAAATCCATAAAATACAAGTTTGAGCCAAAACTTCCAAATTTCCATTTCACTCGTGCAAACTTCAATCTTTCACTTTAAAAACCTTCCATACACTTCATATGAGTGATCCAAACACTCATCACTGACCTATAACAAATCCATCGTCAAATTAAATTTCACTTTGAGCAAGCTACAGTTGGACTTGGGTACACTAATCCAGACCATTTCCAAGCAAGCGAAGCATCCATACACCTTCCATAAGGCTCAGTGGTGCTGTAACAATCATCAAACCAATTCTGAAACACTTCCTTCGAAGAATCAGAATTCAACTTGAAGAGGTAAGAGCTTGAACTTTAAACTCTTCAATTTCTAACTTCCAGTTCAAAAAAGTCTTGACCATTTTGTTTCTGCACTATCATTGAGTAAGAACCCTCAATCAATTGCTTAAATATGTGCTCATACATGATTTCATGATCAAAACTTAGAATTAGGGTTCTTCGTGTTCATACGAAAATTAATAGTTCTAAGCTGAAAATAAATGAAATTAATTGCCACCATCATGTTTCTGGTGAAAATCCGAGCAAGTTTGATGTTTGGATCGTGTAATTTCATGGGGAAACAAGAGAGATACGAATTGGAATCTGGAGGTTGAAGACGAAGCTGTTACGCGCGTTTTCTGATTCTGGAAAATTCAAATTCTTAGTTTATCTTATATTTATTGGTTGTTGTTTCATAACTGGATGTAATAGCCACCCCAGTGGTAAGCCAACACGCTTTAAGTCTCTTGCCTCGCCTCAAGGCCCAGGGTTCGAATCCCCCTGGGACCTTTTTTTTTTTAATAAAAGGATCATCCCTTAAGAAGCATCAGCTTCTGATGCTGAACCCTTCAGAAGCACTTCTGATACTCACTCCTTCAGAAAGCTTCTAACACTTCTAGAAGCATCAAGATTCTAACTCCTTCAGAAGCAGCAAGCTTCTGATTCCTTCAAAACTCAAGCTTCTGACCTCCCTTCAGAATCTCAGCTTTTGACCTGCATCAGAAACGTCAAGTTCTGACCCTTTTTCAAAACTTCATTTTCAAATATTTTTCAAAACTCCTTTAAAACAAGGTGATTAAATGACAAGTCAAACAAATGGCTCAGTAGAAAAACTCTTTACTTCTAAGCCAAAAGTCCTAGGTTCAAACCTCCTTAGGACCAAAACTCTTTTTTATCACTAATTTTCTCAAGTTTTTTAACAAACTTCAACATTTTCAAAAACCAATCAAAACTTCTCATTTTGAGATGATTTTTTGCACACTTGTCATTTAATATACCTATTTTATGATTATGTCAAAAAAATCCAAAAATATTTTCTTTTTGATTATATTTTTATTAGGTTAAAAAATAAGACATTTTACGTATTTTTAATACTTTTCAAAAAATGTTTTCTTTACAATTTTCAAACCTAAATCTTTTTCAAAACTTCTTGTGAATATCCTTCACTTTTAAAAATCATTTTCAAAACCTTTTCAAAAACCTTTCAATAAACTTGCACAACTTTTTCCATGATCGATTTGATTTAAAGATAAACCGAACTAGGTTTTTCCTCGAATTTCTTTCAAATTGATAAGGGGCCTCCCTTACGGTGTAAGTCCCAACCCTCCTATGTACATATTTATTTCCTTGTACATATCCACCCTTTCGTGTACATATTCATTTCCTTGTACACATTCAATCATCTTTGCAAATATTCAAGCATAAACAAACTTCGTTCGTTTGTTTTCATCCGCTTGTTTATACACCGATTCCATTGGTATTAAGAGGAGCATTATTCCCGGTGAAACTGCTCTTAAACCAATGGGCCTCCCTTAAGGTGTAAGTCCCAAACCCTTTGTATATATTCAAGTTACACTTGCTTTAATTGCTTGTTTTATACACTTGTTTACATATAATTGTTCAGTTATAACATAACAATTAGTCTAACAACTAGGTTCCCTATAGCCTCCTCTTAGGCTTCATATAAGACAACTCACCTATTGAGTTTAGCCTCCGCTTAGGCTTCATATAAGATAACTCCCCTGCTGAATTAGCCTCCTCTTGGGCTTCATTCAAAAGAACTCCCTCGTTGAGTTTAGCCTTCTCTTGGGCATCAAACAAGAAAGAGACCTGGAAATCTCTTAACAGCCTCCTATTGGGATTCCAATACAAAGAATCACCCGCGTTAGGATAGAAACCTGAGAGTATGATTTCCCGGTGAAATCACTCTTGAATCCTAAGAGGATGGTTTCCCGGTGAAACCACTCTTAAAGCCAAAGTCAATCATACCCTATAACTTCCTCTTGAGCTTCATACAAGGACCCTCGATGACCCTCAGAATGCCTCCTCTTGGGCTTACAATACAAGGACCCACAGGCTTCTTAAAAGCACCCCCTAATCAATAATCAATTTCTCCTAGAGATTTAGACATTTATCATCTCTATGGAAGAAGTATCTCATTTATAACATCACATACAAATCATACACTCTTTTCAAACACCCTTTTCAAACCAAACATATTTTAATCGTAAGTGGTAACGCTTGTACGCTCAAGCAAAACACCAAAACTTACAATTAAAAATTCAATCATCTTTCAAACATCTTCCTAACTCGTAAGTGGTAACACTTGTACACTCAAGCAAAACACCTAATACTTACGATGAAAGATTCAATCAATCAACCATTCAAAAATGTATGTGATAAAATAGATTAGATACATTTTTCATTAAGATGTCATTTGTCTTTGTCTCTTAATAACACCATTTGCTTCCACTATCATAAGTGGGAACTACGATTGCTCTGAATTTCTCAACCTCCCTTTGAGAATACGTAGGCACAAAGTCTCATCCTTGACGAACATACTTCTTTCTCCCTCAAACCAAACAAAACCATAGCTCCCTTAGATCCGAGCTACAGATGCTCTGATTCCCATTAAGGGATATGTATGCAGAAGATCCCAATGATCTTTGCGAGCATAATAATAACAAAACTTAGGACCCCATCTAACCTACCTTTCTTAAAATCCAAAGGAGAAACTTTCCCAAGAATTGAATAGCAAATTAAAACACACAAACATATCAAAAATATTCATATATATAAATAAGGCTATATATATATATATATATATATATATATATATATATATATATATATATATATATATATATATATATATATATATATATATATATATATATATATATATATATATATATATATATAGGGTGCCACATCTTTCCCTTTATATAACAAACCCACTTACTCAGATCTCTCTCCAATGCGTTGCGTCTAGTTCACGCTAGTCGCACCACATATCTTTATTTATTGAGGGTATTGCAGCTTTCCCCTTTTTCATCTCATTTTTCTTATTTTGGAAATGATAAAGCTTGATGATCGCGACATCTTTTTAAAAACAAATCAAAAGAGTAAATTGTTTTGAGCCAGAGATTCGAATTCCGATTTGATTCCCTCGTTCGTCACTTTTTACGACGAACACCGATGCAACTTCTTGAAGACTGAACGAAGTAGAGAAACAGATAAGGCACTTGGGATAATATGGAAATGCAAGAGTGTGTGTGTGTCATGATGCATGTCATGCACATGATTTTATTTTTTATTGTTTCTTCTTATTTTATTTCATTATTCAAGGAACTTAAATAAAGACAATTTAATTTGCGAATATCAAAGTATAACACAATTGAAATACTGAATAATAAAAAAAACTCACATCACTAATAAAATATTTTGAGGATTACAACTCTTCAATACATGTTTCAATGAACCCAAGTACAATAGAGCATAAAATAGAAACTAGAAGTCCTAAGACACAAAATTTGCAGAAAACCCTTTATCAGATGACCTCTTCCTCTTGAGCTTCCTAATCTCTTCCTTCAACTGCTCATTATCCAACACATACTTGTCAACATATCCTTTCCAAGAACTTGTCAACTCTCTCTCTAATAATTCCATTTCTAATTTTATCCTGTCAAATCTTACCACACATCCAATGCAACATCATCATACTTTATTCTCGTGTTGGTTCTTAAATGGCCAATATGTTGTCCCTTACAAAATCGCAGGTCTTACCGCAATCCGATAAAACTTTCCCTTTAGCTTGAGTGGTACCTTTGTATCATATAAAAAACTCGATGTTTTTCTCCATTTCAACCATCCAGCTTGAATTTGAAGGTTTATATCTCCTTCTATTTCTCCATCATTGTGTATTTCGGATCCAAGATATTTAAACCCTGTGACTTTATGGTCTTCAACTTTCATATCTAAGCTAAAAACACTACTTCTTTTGTTGAACTTACATTTCATATACTCCGAATTACTCATGCTTATGTGAAAATCATGTGTTTCTAAAGCTCGTATTCAAATTTCTAATATCTCATTTAACTCTCCAAAAGGACTACATCATCCGTAAAAAATGTAATGAAAAACATATTTTAGAGGGTTTTGGTTATTTCTCTTTATAACACTTTAAAACTAATAAATAGTATTCATAAATATTTTCATCCTACCCTTTTCAAAAAAAGTTGAAGAATTTCCCCATCTTTCCCTCTTAATCCCAAACAAAGCCTTAAGCATAGCCAAACAAACACCATGTTAGTTGGAGTCATTTCTTGCGTGGCCATGTGATTTTCTTCTTTGTTTTCTTATTTGAAATATAGTTGTTGTCATGTGCTTATAGAACCCAACCCAAGCACTTTCATCATGTAATGTAAGTTGATGCAAATTTAGGTTGGCTAGAGGATAATATGTCTCCACTTTTTTCTTTAATCTATCTAAACATAAGCTCTAGCGTGGAAAGGACAATTTATGAATGGGATTGGTCGGCTTAAACATCTACTCATGTTTACTAAGAAAAAATAACCAACCAAAACTAGCTTATTCCAACTAGATTAAAACAAAGTACATTCGTCACCTATACAAAACAAATTAAACATCATAAAGTTGATGACGTATCCAAAAGAAAGATAAGAAGTTAGTAACTTTATCCAAACTCATTTATCCAAACTCAATTATAAGTAAAAAATAACACTTATTAATAATGCGTTTTTTTACTTATAAATAAGCTACTTCAAAACACACATAGCAATCAGAATATAGCAATTTTTTAGCTGTTTGGAATTTTTCTTGTTACTTGAGTTTTTGTAAGCTCATGGCTACTACAATGATGCCAAGAGCATTGTTTCTCTTCCTAATTATTCTTCCATTATTTATGAGTTCAGAAGCTAGAGTTTTTCCTAAGTTCTCAGCCATGATGAGTACTAAAAAGGTTAGAAGTGAAGTACTTTTAAGTGACATGCTCAAAAATATTGTAAGAATTGATAGTGAGTATGTTCACAAGAGGTCAATGCTTGGTGACGAATTGGAGAGAGTAGCACCTTCTGGGCCAGATCCTCACCATCACTAGTTTTGATCAATATTGCTTGCTTAGTAGAGGAAACTTTGATTGGAGTTATTAATACAAGGTGGAATAAAATCAAAGACTTAGTGACTTGAGCAACAAATTTTGTTTATCTATTTATATAATTAATCCTATACTTCAATCCTTATTAAGATGTGTCATCTTGTTGATGTTATATTTATGTAGAGAATTTTTCTGAGTTTACTTTTTATTTATTTCATGGCATAAGCATTTTTAGATTTTCGTCAAATTAGTTACTGACGTATCATGGTATTATTCAGATAAATAACAAAATAGATAAAGATAAAGTTTGGGTCTCTTTTAACCTTAAGCCAATGCACGCCATTTCAACTCCTTTCTCATTTATCAACTTTGTTTTTACTTTTCCAAAATCATTATTTCTGGTGCACTTTCATCCCTGGCATCATATCAATTTATTTGTAGACTAGAGACCCTTCGCTCTATCTATGTAATTTTACTCTTTTTTGCTATAGTGGTGGGAAGAGCGTGTGGTAGAAGTTGTCTCATGAAGCTGGAACATGATGATGAGGACTATGTAGTTGAAGAAGCCCATTAAATGATGGTCCTTCAAATGATAGGGAAAAAAAAATTACTACTCCCATCTAACCAATGGAAAAATATTCTATAAAAATTATAAATTGTCTTACAAATTTTGAAGATGTATCTTCAGACGCACCATTCACTTTAGTCAACTCAATATATTTTTTAAAATTTATTCTGAAGATGAATCTCCGAAATAATTTAATGTCACACCTCGCACCCCTCACTGAAACATCTTTTTTGATAATAAATTGTCTCAAAGATGTATTTCCGCATTCGCACCATACAATATCCGAAGATGCATCTCAATAACCACGTCATATAGTAGTTTTTGAATTTGACTTAGAAAAACACTGATGAATTAGACGAAATTTTATAACTATACTATGATTTTTTTAAATAAATTAAACCATACAACCGATGAACTTGTAGGTAAATTTAAATAAACCCTAAAAAGCTCAAAAACACCTAATAAATGATGATTATTTGCTTGAATGTGCTTGAACAATAAACTATGTTTGATGCTTGATGATTCTTGATGAACTTATAGTTTCTGAAAATAAGAAAGGGGAAGATACATCATGTGTTTAAGTTATTATACAAACCGAAAATATAACTATGGTACCAACCGTAAATGCATTTTCGGTTTATAGCTGCTTGTTAGCTTGAGTTTCTCACTACCCTTATTCAATCTTCTTTGACCTGGGATGAGATTGGCACAAGCCTTTCGAACCAACAAGGTAGGAGAGGATTGAATACTTAATAGAACCGTAAAATTCGCACTCTGAAGACGAGCAGACCGACTGGGAAAAATCACCGGGGAAAGGTGAAGTCAACACTAAAGAGAGACGTCGGGAGAAGACGAGACTCTCGAAGAGAGCACCGGGAGAAGGTGAACTTTGGAATAAGTAGAACGTCGGGAGAAGACGAACTAACAATGGAAAGAAAGTCGGGAGAAGACAGACTAACCGAGGGAAGATATCACCGGGAGAAGGTGAAATCAATCGTTGAAAAGAACCACCAACAAAGAGTGAACTTTTGCAACGGGTGGCGCGTCGGGAGAAGACGACCTAACCATAGAGGGGAAGTCTGGAGAAGATAAACTCGCGAAAGAAAAATATCACCGGGAGAAGGTGAAATCAAAAACATCAGGAAAAGACGTTTATCTGACAAACTAGAAGGGACACCAGGAGAAGGCGAACCTATCTAGAAAAAGACCACCGGGAGAAGGTAAGACTTTACCCAAGAGAATTTCGGAGAATACAAGACTCTAAAAGGGAGCATCGGGTGAAGGTGAACTAACTGGGGAAGAAATCACCGGATAAGGTGAAATCAACACCAAAGAGAGACGTCGGGAGAAGACGAAACTCTCAAAGAGAACACCGGGAGAAGGTGGACTCAACAAAAAGGGTGGACGTCAGGAGAAGACGAGCCAACTGAAGAAAGAGTGTCGGGAGAAGGCGGGACTTTCCAAAGAGAGCACCGGGAGAAGGTGAACTCAAACAATAGGAAGAACGCTAGGTGAAGGCGACCTAACAGCAAAGAGAACATAGGGTAAAGATGTACTCAATTAGGGAGAACGTCGAGATAAGGCGAACCCTGGAGAAAGTGAGAGAGGACACTCGCACTAGAGTAACTCGCCAGGGAAAAGAACATTTGTGCAGAGATGAACTTACAAGGGGAAAAATTGGCAACTTGCACAAGCAAGAGAAAGTCTACGACTTATTAGGAAAAAGGGGTGACATGACCTGACCTGAATGAGGTAAAGTACGCCACAGAAGATTCCACTGGAGGGGGAATGGGTTCTCATGAGACACTCAGTTCAAAATGACGGTCAGGTAAGTAGAAATCCGTTGAAAAAAGAATCTTGAGAGTAAACCACATAGATTGTTCATTTCTTCTGGATGAATACATAATTGGAAAACACTTAACATGCATGTTTGAATTTTTCATGGCGTAATGCTCCCAATCAGTGGAATGCTACGCATTTAGGGAAGATGCAATGTAATGAATGCATGCCTAAACAACTACATAAGAAGTAATATTAATGATGATCGGCTTCTGAGGAGCCATGAGCGTCCAAGAGAGGATTGCCATTGAGGAGCAGACTTTAAAGGAGAACACTTGCAAAGATAAATTGCAATCCCAAAACTAGGAAGCGTTCACTTGGGGAGAGTCGAATTGGAATTCCACTAAATCTTGGCTTCCTGGGAGGAAAGTCGTTGCTATTCACTAAAGATTCAAAAAACTTCTCTGGAGAATTCTCCTACCCTCACTGGGGAATTTGGAATAGACCTCACAAGGGATTCCCAAGAAAACTTCGTTGGGGGGACAACCTCATGGGGAAGTTAATCCTTGCACGAGGATATGGATTAATAAACCAAAAATCCACCAGGGAGAACATAATGACTTTTGTCTCCAGGAATAAAAATCTCAATAATAGGACCACAATGGGGAGACCTCGACTAGGGAAAGCATATCGGTGTAGATGCAAGGAAACAGACAACTCCGCTGGGGAAATCTAATCCAGACACACAACTCCACTGGGGAAACAAATAATCTTGTCCCAAAATGGCTCATTCGAGATCACATCTCTTGAGGATGATCAAGATAACTTCACATGGAAGAGTGTGACTTACACCGGGGACTAAAATCAATTGGTCGGGGCGCAAATGATATTTGGAACTTTAATGTGCCAAGGTACAGTTCACTGGAGAGCCTGATAACAGTTCATATGTACAAACACACTCACTAGGGAACTAATCAACCCAAGGCCTTGTTGGAGACGAATTCTACTTGGAAATTGGCCTCATTGTGGGTACCAACCCTCAATCAATGATTCAAATGTCATCTTCATCGGGTATAAAGACTATAAATTTCTATAGGGGATGATTCAAAAATACAACGGACATCCATTGGGGAATTCCACCCGGAATACGTATCAACGACTTCAACAGGGATTTAACTGGGGTAGGTACCAATGACTTGCACTGGGAATTTTTGCACTGCTTCATTCCCTGTCAATGATCTTAGTACCTATCTATTTCGAAAGGCCACCTCCACTGGGGATAATTTTCGTCAGTATTCACTGGGGATTTCATCAAAGATACCATTCTGATGATAACCTTCGAATTTGACCTTCTTCGAAAAATATGGCCTCCGTCGGGGATAAACCTCTCCTGCCATCGAGACTTGCATTGGGGATATAACAAACCCAAGTTGTCCATGTGTGGCTTACACTAGAGAAAATGATGACGTTAATCTGTCAAAGTGCGTATCATAGGGGACTAATCAACCCACTAGTCTCTTATGGAGATGATTTCCCTTTTAGGATTAACCTCACCAGGGATAAGCCTCCTCAATATTGAGACTTATATTGGGGTGTACAACAACATCAACATGTCGAAGCACGAATTGCTGGTAACAAATCAACCCACCAGGCCCTTCTGGAAATGCATTTTGCTTGAAAATTGGCTTTGCAAGGGAGGAACCTGGATTGAGATACACTCTTCACTGGGGAAAGGGATTTCACACCGATGGCATACTTGTAAACTGCCAGCCATAACAATATATCCAAGCACGGAGTGGAAAACTTTGGATATTTTCACCAACACCCAAAATTTTAAGCAATTTCAAAAGTTTATATCATGTGTTGTAGAAACATCAACATTTAAAAAATGCAATATTTATCAAAAAATGTCGGACGTATTTTTGCAAACAAAATAGCAAAAGTAAAAACAAGACATAATATGGATAAAAGCAAAGTTTCATTGATTGAATGGCCCATAAATAGGCATTTACATCAAGAAGAAATTCCTAAAAAGAGGTAATTGCGTACACATCCTAGTAATGAGGAAACCTAAATGGCAACGTGAAGACAGATTTTCAATAGATATGACTTTGCTATGACCATCCATGACTGCGAAGCACCTAAGCCATCTTTCTTTCTGGATAGGATGATTGGACTGATTCCATACTCTTCCGAGATAACCGTTGTAATGGGGAAAAGCAATAAAGATGCAACACAGATTATAGTCAGATGCCTTGAATCTCTAACTTCTGCCAGGATCGACTTGCCTAAGCCATCCAAACTCAACATGTATGTTTCATGCAAAGTACTTCTTGACTATGTCTGCATTGACGAGATGAGGAAAATCCTCTCCATCCATAGTTGTAAGCATCATAGCTCCTCTAGAGAAGAATTTCTTCACAATGTATGGTCCTTCATAATTTGGAGCCCATTTGCCCTGAGCATCTGTATTGTTTAGAGGCAAGATTCTCTTCAGCACTAGATCATCAGCCTGAAAATTCTGAGGGCACACTTTCTTGTCTAAGGCAGTTTTCATCCTCTTCTGGTATACTTGGCGAATTTTTGTCAATCTCTTCTCGTCAATGAGATTCAACTGATCTAAATGATTTTGGACCCATTCAGCTTCATCTAACTAAATATCTATCATAATTCTTAAGAAAGGGATTTCAACCTCCACGAGTGGGATTTCAACCCACATTTCGAAAGGCCATGGAGAAGTCAAAACATTCAACGGAGAAGGAGCCACATGCATCTTATCAGCATAAATCTAGCATTTGTAACATACTCTGGAAGGATGGTAACAATTTATTTCCATTGTTGACCAATAATAAACTTCTCTCTAGATTTTATGGGCCATAGTATGTCCACTGGAATGCGTCCCGAAGGATCCCTCATGGATTTCCTCTATGATCTTGTTTTCTTCGTGTCTATCCACGCATCGAAGCAAAACAGAATCGTCGTTTCTCTTGTACAACACACCGTTGTTCAAGAAAAACATGGCTGAGTATTTCGGCAAAGTCTTCTTGTCAGTAATCAAAGCATCCTCTGGATATTCCTTTGTTTCAAGATATCTTTTGATATCATAAAACCAAGGCTTTTCATCAACTTCCTCTTCAATCTCATAACAGAATGTTGGCTCATCCAACCTCATAATGGTGTTAGAGGGGGCTTCATTGGCCTATTTAACTTTAAACATGGATGACAGAGTAGCCAATGCGTCTGCCAAATTATTCTCTTCCCTTGGGATATGATTGAAAGTAATCTCATCAAAGTACGGGATCAATTTCAAGACGTGCTCTCTATATGAAATCAGATTGGGGTGACGATTCTACCAATCTCCGTTGATCTAGCTAATCACTAGAGCTGAATCCCCATATACTTTCAGTATCTTGATCCTCATTTTAATGGCGGATTCGACCCCAAAGATACAAGCTTCATATTCGGCAACGTTATTTGTACATTCGAAACAAATCATGGTAGTGAAAGGGATATGAAACCCCATTGGAGAAGTAATAACGGCACTGACATTGTTGCCCAAGGCATTAGAGGCACCATCGAACACCATCGTCCATCACGATCCTGGTTCGGGTCCTTCATTTGGGCCTGGAATATTATAATCCCTAATAAACATAATATCCTCGTATGGAAATTCAAACTTCATCGGCTGATAATTGTTCGCGGTAAAAAGTGATGAACGAGGGAATCTAATCGGAATTCGAATCTACAGCTCAAAACGATTTACTCTTTTGATTTTTTTGTTTAAAATATGCGGTGACCACCAAGATTTATTGTTTCCAAACAAGAAATAAGATGAAAAAGGAGAAAGCTGAAATACCCTAAATATGATATGCGATGCGACTAGCGTGAACTAGACGCAACGCATTGGGGAGAGACCAGGGTAAGAGGGTTGGTTATATAAAGGGAAGGTATTATCACCCTATATATCTATAGTTTTCTATAGGAACTTTTTTATGCATTTTTTTTATGTTTGTGTGTTTATTTGCTATGCTATTTCAGAAAAATTTCTCCTTTGGGATTTAAGAAGGGTAGGTTAGGCAGGAATCTAAGTTTGATTATTATACTCTCAAGGATCATTGGGATCCTCTGCATACATATCCCCTAATGGGAATCATAGAATCTTTAGCTTGGATCTAAGGGAACTAGGGTTTGTTTGGTTTGAGGGAGAAAGAAGTATGATCGCCAAGGGTGAGGCCTTGTGCCTCATATTCTCAAAAGGAGGTTGAGAAAGTCAGAGCAATCGTAGTTCCCACTTATATGCTAGTGGAAGCAATGATTAAGAGACAACGACAAGTGTCATCTTAATGAAAAGTGTATCTAATATATTTCATCACATACATTTTTTGAAAGTTTGATTGTTTAAATATTTCATTGTAAGCATTGGGTGTTTTGCTTGAGTGAACAAGCATTACCACTTACAGTTAAGAAAGATGTTTAAAACAAATTGAATCTTTCATTGTAAGCATTGAGAGTTTTGCTTGAGTGTACAAGCGTTGCCACTTACAGTTAAGAAAGTTGTTTAAAAAACGTTGAATCTTTCATTGTAAGCATTGGGCGTTTTGCTTGAGTGTACAAGCGTTACCACTTACAGTTAAGAAAGATGTTTGTTTTGAAAATGTTTTGATTTGAAAAAGTTTGATTTGTATGTGATGCTATAGATGAGATACTTCTTCCATAGATATGATTCATGTCTTATCTCTAAGGAGAATTGTTTTGTTATTGTTATGTGTGCTTTTAAGAAGCTTGTGCGTCCTTGTATTGTAAGCCCAAGAGGAGGCTATTCAAGGGACATCGAGGGTCCTTGTATTGTGATCCCAAGAGGAGGCTTTCCTAGGGACATCGAGGGTCCTTGTGTGAGCCCAAGATGAGGAGTTCTTTTGTACGAAGCCCAAGAGAAGGCTAACTCAACAAGTGAGTTCTTTAGTACGAAGCCCGAGAGGTGGCTATGGGGAACCTAGTTGTTATACTAGTTGTTGATGACATAAAATAAACATGAACAAGTATATATATGACAAAGTGTGTGTGTGTGTGTGTGTGTGTGTGTGTGTGTGTGTGTGTGTGTGTGTGTTGTGTGTGTGTGCATTCATAAGAGTTTATGAAGGAAATATATAAACAAATGTATAAAACAAGCAATTAAAGCTAGTGTAACTTGGATATATACAAAGGAGTTTATGACGAAAATATATAAAAAAAGTGTTTAAAACAAGCGGATAAGCTAGCGATACATGAATATATACAAAGGAGTGTGAAAGTAATATATAAACAAGTGTTTAAAACAAGCGGATAAGCTAGTATAGTTGAATATTTACAAAGGAGTGTGAAAGCAATATATAAACAAGTGTGTAAAACACGCGGATAAGCTAGTATACTTGAATATATACAAAGGAGTGGGACTTACATCTTAAGGGAGGCCCACTGGTTTAAGAGCAGTTTCACCGAGAATAATGCTCCTCTTAATACTAGTGGAATTGGTGTATAAACAAGTGGATAAAAACTAGCAAACGATACTACTTATACTTGAATATCTGCAAAAATTTGAATATGTACAAGGAAACTAAATATGTACATAGGAGGGTTGGGACTTACACCGTAAGGGAGGCCTATGATCAATATGATTTTGAATTCGAAAGAATTTCGATGAAAAAACCTAGTTCAGTTTGTATTTCAAAGATTAATCGAATCGATCATGGAAAAGAGGTGTGTAAGTTTAAAATGTTTTTGAAAGTTTGAAATGATTTTGAAACGTGAAAGATATTCACAAAAGGTTTTGAAAAAGATTAGGTTTTAAAAATCGGAAATAAAACATTTTTTGAAAAGTATTTAAAATACTTAAAAACGTCTAGTTTTAACCTAATAAAAAATATATCAAAAGAAAATATATTTTGGATTTTTTTTACATAATCATAAAATAGGTATATTAAATGACAAGTTTGCAAAAAATAATCTCAAAATGAGAAGTTTGGATTGGTTTTTGAAAATGTTGAAGTTTGATAAAAAATTTAAGAAAACAAGTGATAAAAAATTAGTTTTGGTCTTGGAGAGGTTTGAACTCAGGACCTTGAGTGCAAAGGTAAAAATATTAACCATTGGGCAACAAGTGTGGCTTGTTAAAAAACAAAAGGTCTCAAGGGGATTCGAACCCTAGACCTTAGGCATGGCAAGCGACTTAAGAGGTGCGTGTTCTACCACTGGGGTGGCTATACATCCGTTAATTAAAACACAAGCATAAATATATATTATAAAACGCGTTTTTGAAAATGGACAGGTGACGCCATCAGCTTCGTCTTCTTCCTCAAGACAACCTCCATGGTTAATTCGAATTTCTTTGATCCTTGACCAAATTGAAAAATGTAAAAATCTAGATTGCTCAAAATTTCATCACGATTTCAGTCATGTAACTTATTAAAGCTAAGTCTCAAAGATCAAAGAGAGTTTCCAGAAAGTACCAAATGAAACCTAACCGAAAAATTCAACTAATCTATGGGCATGTTGATTTTAAGTGAAATTGAGGATTCAAACAGCTTGAGCAATCTGATATCTACATTTCTAACTATTAAAATAATGTTAAAGAGGCTTGAATAAGAGAATCAGATTTCGAAATACTTACCTCTTGAAGCAAATTTGCAGAACTCGTATGAGTTCTTCCATATGCAAATTTGTGATACTGTGAGCTTCCTTGATCCTTCCTGAGTGTGTTCCAACTCCTAGCTTGCTCTGAAAGTTGTTGAATCCTCCTGCCCGACTCAAGTTGCAGGTTTCTGATTTATTGATGGAGGATGGTGATGGAGTTGTTACACAAGTGTATGGATGGTTTGGACACTTATATATGATGTGTGGAAGGTGTTTGAAAGATTAAAAGAGGAAACGCACGAGTGGATTTTGATTTTACAAGTTAAGGCTCAAAACTTGCACAAATGGAGTTTTCTTGAGCAAACTGACCCTTTATTGTTTTTATGATGGTTTAAAGTGATTAACAACTTCTAAATGATTTTTAGAAGATGTTTGGATGACACCTTTGGTTAGAACTTTCACGATTTGGAAGTTGGAATTCTAACCTCTTTGAAAACTTAGAAACTTGCAAATGAAGAAAGAAGTGAGAAAGCAATTTTATGAATGCTTTGGTGTGATTTAGAACTGAGAAATGACTTCTATTTATAGGCCAGGAGGTTTGGAAAGCAAGGCAAGGATAGGATTGGAAGAATTGGCAACTTGACTTAAGAGGTAAGAATGGAATCTTTCACATTTAATGCACATGGTTAATTTTTCCAACCATGGTTAAATCACTCAAGTGATCTTATCCTCCTCTAAGCCAAGCTCGTAAGATATTTCCAAGTTAAAACCTATCTCTTTTGGTGACAAGGCTTCTAGAAGGATGAATTTGCAAAAAGACTTGAAAATTTTGGGAAAATGACTTGTAAATTATGGTTATGGACCTCTAAGTTTCAATTTCAAAACCCTAGCAACACAAAAAAATTGCAAGATCTTGGACATTTTGGAAACCTTGGAACAAGATCTATAACTTTCATATTTTGAGTTTTTCTTGAATCAAAATGGATCTAAGTGAAAAATGCCCATGAAAATGGTGAAAACATGATAAAAACACTTGAAAAATTTTCTAAGTGTTAGAAAAATTTCAAGTTTTGACTTTTTGTTGACGTTTTCACACATTTTGATTTTTTATGATCATGATGGAAAATTTGAAATGATTTGATGATTGAAAAAATTTGAATTTCAAAAAGTTGACCAAAAGTGAAAGTGTGACTGATTTGAATAGTTGACTTTTTGTCAGATGATTCAAAATTTATTTGATGATCAATCATGGCATTTGAAGATGTTTTGAATCAAGAAATTAGGTCAAGATATTTCATTAATTATTTTGAGATCATTCTCCAAGCAATTAGGTCATTCATTGATCAGAAATTCAATGATACACCATCCTCGACCAAAACCCTAATTGGTCTATTCAAGATAGATCTTGAGGAAATGATTGGAATTTGAATATCAAATGTTGATTATTGATGAAGATAGATCAATTGAGGTGAGTGAAGACTCAAACCCTAATTGATCACATCTTGAACAGATGAAAGATTTTTGATCAAAACCCTTATTTGGCCCAAGGAGTACACACACGATCTATCTTGTGTTGAATTTGTTAGTGATGTAATGATGCATATATGAATGATATGAAATTATATCTTAGGTCAAAAATTGAGGTATGACAATAATCATCATCCATGGGATGATGAGCAAGGTAATCCGCCAACACACTACCCTTGATGGCTTTCTGAGTAGTATACTGGATATCATATTCCGTAAGAATCATTTTCCAACGGGCTACTCTTCCCGTGAGAGCTGGCTTTTCAAAGATGTACTTGATAGGATCCATTTTGGATATCAATAAAGTGGTATGAGTCAACATATATTATCTTAGTAAGCGAGCAGCCCGAGCCAAAGCACATCAAGTTTTCTTGAGCATTGAGTATTTTGTTTCACAGTCGGTAAACTTTTTGCAAAGGTAGTATATTGCATGCTCTTTTCGACCAGACTCGTCATGTTTCCCCAACACACACCCCATTGAGATTTCCAGCACTGTCAAGTACATAATCAAGGGTCTATCTTCAACTGGAGGCGAAAGAATCGGAGGTTCCTGCAGATACTCTTTGATTTTGTCAAAAGCCAATTGATAATTATCATTCCATTTGTCTTTCTGATCTTTTCTTAACAACTTGAATATTGGTTCACATGTGGTTGTAAGATGAGAGATGAATCTAGCAATGTTGTTCAACCTCCCTAAGAAACCACGAACCTCTTTTTCTGTTCTCGGCACATGCATTTCCAGTATAGCCTTCACTTTGGCATGATCGACCTCGATTCCTTTTTCGCTTACAATGAAACCCAAAAATCATCCTGACCTCACCCCGAAGGTGCACTTATTAGGATTCATCCTCAACCTAAATTTCCTTAACCTTTCAAACAGCTTCAAAAGATGAACAAGGTGTTCCTCTTTTGTCTGGGATTTCGCAATCATATCATCAGCATAACTTCGATTTCTCTATGCATCATATCATGAAAGAGAGTGGCCATTGCACGTTGATTTGTTTCCCTAGCATTCTTCAAACCAAAGGGTATCACTTTGTAACAAAATGTTCCCCAACGTGTAATGAAAGTAGTTTTCTCCATATCATCTGGCGCCATCTTAATTTGATTATAGCCAGAAAAGCCATCCATGAAGGAAAACACTTTAGCCTGAGCAGTATTGTCAACCAATATATCAATATGTAGGAGCGGGAAATCGTATTTAGGGCTTTCTCTATTCAAGTCCATGTAATCGACACACATCCTAACCTTGCCATCTTTCTTCGACACTGGTACAATATTTGCAACCCACGGAGGATAAGAAACGACTTTCAGAAAGACAGCATCAAGCGGCTTTTGAACTTCCTCCTTAATCTTCTTCGACATCTCAGGATGAGTTCGACGAAGCTTCTGTTTCACAGGCAGACAATCTTCTTCCAAAGACAACTCATGCACAACAATATCAGTATCTAGCCTAGGCATGTCTTCATAAGACCAAGCGAAGATGTCAGCAAACTCTCGGAGCGTCTCAATCAACCTCTGCTTGACACTTTCCTCTAATGTGGCCCCAATCTTGACTTCTCTCTTGAACTCCTTGGTACTCAAGTTGATCACTTCTAAAGTATCTTCATGCGGTTGAATAGACTTATTTTCTTGCCTCAACAATCTGGCTAACTCTTCAGGAACTTCACAATCTTCTTCAGCTTCTTCGGCTTTATAGGTTGGATTTTCGAAGTCTTAAGTATCCATAGCAAAGTCATTATCATTGAAATCTTGGGATAATGGGGGACTAGATCTGCATGATTGATTTTATTTCTTTATTTTAGTTTTAGATTGAAAAATAAAAATAAAGATCACGTTGCCAATGCTGTTTGAAAAAATGTAAAAGAAAGACAAGGAGTAAAATATTTCAATGCAAAAAAACATCCTTTATTGATGACAAACTTTGAAAATTCAAAACATTGGTGGCCCTACAACATGATTCACTACACCTTGTGAGGAGTGTAGGAATTATTGCATGATGAAAAACAAAAGAAAATTACTCTTGAAGACGGGTGATGACAGCGACATCTTCAGAAAACTAGTTGGCTGGCTCCTGACCTAGAATAGTAGGATAAATCCTGCGATCCATATAGAAATCACTGTCAGTATCATCCCCAATAGCATCAACATCTTCAAATTGAACACCTCCACTGATAAACTTGATGGGTGTAGGAGCCTTCGGGGGTGCATTAAAAGTCATATGGGCCTTATAACCCAAACCTTTCTTGTCCTTCTACGTCGGGAGCTCCAACACTCTACTCCAACCTTTAGGGTGTCCAAATTTGACAATAGCACGAGCTTGACGGTAGGACATCATTGAGACCTCTAGAATTTTAACCTCAGCATGAGGAGTCTTGATAACTTGAACAGTTTCAAACGCCTGAAAAGGAGTCTCAGGAATTTCTCCTTCTTGTTCCACATAGCGGAAAGAGCTTAAACAGTTGACAACATAGTTTTCTTCCCCACAGATGGTGACCAATTTCCCATTAACCAATTCCCTTAAGTGCAAGTTGATGGCAGGCACATTTAGGGAGTCGGCTTTACGCCGGTACATGGGGTTGCCACAACTTTCTGTGGTCAGCTATCAGGATTTCAATAGGAAAATCATTTAGCAGTTCTCAGCAAATCGCCATCGTAAGGTGGCCAACACTTCACTTTTCAATGTTAGGCAGCGTCCTTCAGAGACGTTACAGGATTTTATGGCTAGGTTCAATGAGGAAACCATAAAGGTTTCACACCCTAACCAAGAAATCTTTGTGGCGGTGTTTCAACACGGGCTCAAGGTCGGCCAGTTCAATGAGTCTCTGGCTTAGAAGTCGGATAAGATTATGGACAAGATCATTACCCGGGCAGAGTGTTACGTCAAGGGTGAAGAAAGCAACATGGAGAAGAGAACCCGGGACTCCAAAGAAAATTCTTCGGGGCGAGATGATAGGGCCGAGCAGAGGTCTCAGCCTCGGGACCGTGCAGCAGTCAGGGAGCGCACCCGTGACAAATGACTTTAATCCCGCCAGTATCCGACAGCAAGGCCTGAAGATACTTTCACACCCCTGAATGCCCGGAGAGAGGATATCCTCCGTGACGTCCACCATTTGAACTTGCTCCCTATGCCTTGGAGGCCTCGGGCGGTCAACGCAATGATGGGGAAGGATCCAGAGGCTTGGTGCGAATATCATCGGTTGAAAGGTCACACGACAGAGTCCTGTATCCAGTTGCGGAGAGAAATTGAGCAATTGATCCAAAGGGGCAAACTGTCAACTTACGTGAGGGACGGTGCTGAACAGGCGAACAAGCGTGGTCCATCTTCGAGGGGTGAGTCGACCTCTGATTCAAGAACTAAGAAGAGGGGCAAGGCTGTGGAAGAAGTTAAGGAAGCAAGGGAAGCCCTTCATACGCTCAATACTATCGCTAGAGGTTTTGCCAGTGGTGGATCTACTAGTTCCGCTCGAAAGAGGTATGCGCGGGGAGTCGGGCATGTAGCTCGGATCGGGTCCTCTAATGAAGAGTCTGGTGTGATAACTTTTTCATGTGAAGATGCCAAGGAAGTTCTGCCTCATGAAAATGACCCCATGGTTATTGAAGTGCAAATTAGAGACTGGGGAGTGAAGCGAGTGCTAATTGATCCGGGAAGTTTTGTTGATGTCCTTTATTGGGAAGCCTTTAAAGGAATGGGCTTTGATCCGAAAGAACTGTTGCCCTTTAGTGGGACCCTGGTTGGTTTCTCTGGAGAGCAGGTTCAGGTCTTGGGATATCTTCCAGTTCTCACTACATTTGGGAATGAGGAGAATGCTAAAGGTGTCTGGGTCAGGTACTTGGTGGTCAACGCTTCGTCACCTTACAACATTATCATTGGACGTCCCTCGTTCAATGCGTTCGAGGCAGTATTGTCAACCCTGTACTTGACAATGAAGTATCCTCTGGGGAAGGGACGCGTTAGTGTCATCAGGGGTGATTAAGGCCTAGCTCGGAAATGCTACAAGGATAGTATGAGAGTCAAGAAGCGGTCAGTATGGTCGATTTCGACCCAAGAGAGGATGGTTTGACTCCTCAGGAGGAGACCAAGGAGGTTCAGATCGGACCCTTGACGTCAGAAGTCACCCATCTAGGGACACAACTTTCTGTGGAGGAAGAAGTCGAGATAATTCAGATGCTGAGGCAGAACCTAGATCTCTTTGCCTAGAAACCTTCAGACATGCCCGGGATAAGCCCGGATGTCATGTGTCATCATCTGGCTCTGAATCCAGAAGTGAAGCCGGTGTCGCACCGGAAGCATAAGATGGGTGAGGAAAAGAGGCAAGTTGTTTCAGACGAGGTGGGAAAATTGATCAAAGCCGGATTTATTAGTGAAGTGCAGTATCCAACATGGTTGTCCAATGTGGTTATGGTGAAGAAGAAAACTGGAAAATGGAGGATGTGTGTCGACTTCACTGATCTCAACAAGGCATGCCCAAAAGATCCTTATCCACTTCCCCATATAGATCGGTTAATTGACGGATCTTCTGGGTTACGTCTCCTGAGTTTCCTGGATGCATACTCTGGGTATAATCAAATCAGGATGAACCCGACTGATGCATCAAAGACGGCTTTTATGACGGATCGTAAGAATTTCTACTATAGGGTAATGCCTTTTGGTTTGAAGAACGCTGGAGCAACCTACCAGAGGTTAATGGATATGGTTTTCGCACCTCAAATTGGACGGAACATTGAGGTCTACGTGGACGATATGGTAGTAAAGACTATGTCAGGGAGCAGGCATGTGATGGACATTGAGGAGACTTTTGCTGCTGTTCGAAAGTATGACATGCGTTTGAATCCAGACAAGTGTACATTTGGGGTGCAGGCCGAGAAGTTCCTTGGCTTCATGTTGACAAGCCGGGGAATTGAGGCTAACCTGGATAAGTGCCAAGCAGTCGTCGATATGCACAGTCCGGCCACGGTTTGGGAGGTGCAGCAACTAACTAGCCGTTTGGCTGCATGTTATACCCCAAAATTTTCCTTCCTACTTCTTAAGACATTTCACATGTCCATGCTCAAGGATTTCACAAGGGTTGACCAGATAAACCCTCTCCTAAGCAATCAACCCAAACTAAGGTTTGGCCATTCTTAAATCAAGGAGCGCCTCTAACACTTCAAGTGGTCATCATACCTCATCATATGCTTCAAAGAATCTCCATGTTAAGTTTCAAGCCTTACAAGTCAAGTTTCCTCAGACAATTGCTCAGATGGTTAAAAATCAGTTGTATTAGACAAAAAGTCAATTGTGGTCAACATATAGTCAAACTTCATAATTTTTGGTCAACATCAATATTTTGAAGTTATATTCATCATTTGATCAAGGGTTGATCATGACTCATCAAGAAAAAGTCAAGAATTGATCAAAACTCAAAGTTTCTAAATTGGGCTTTCTTAGACAAAAGTCAACAGAACTTTGACCAAGCATAACTTTCACATACTTTATCAGAAAGTTTTCCACCACAGCTCATTTTGAAGAGAATTCAATTACCTACAACTTCATATCTCACAAGCTTGGGTAGAAAATGCTTCATTTGGAAGTTATGGATCAAAACATTACAGGTCATTTTAAAAGTCAACAAAAAGTCAACTTTTTGCAAAGAAGTCTTCATGAGAATGGAAACTTCAATGAAGATTAAACCAAAAGGTTTGTTTATAAGACATCTTGAGCTTTCTAAAAAGTCCAAGAACACCCAAAAATGTTAAAAATTGAGCAAGATACACCTTACCTAAACCCTCATTGATTGGCTTGATTTTTCTTACAATTCTTGACCTAATTCACTCTATTATAAATACATGATGTTACTACATGCACAAGAGACGAAAATCTTGCTTCAAAGAACCCTAGCAAGCTTACAAAAAACCGTGTGTTCCAAGCAACTAACATTCAGGTTTTTGGATTGATTCAAGCCAAACAAAGTGTTCCAACACATTCCTAGATACTCTCTGAAGCTTTTCCAATCATTACCACGCATCAAAACATCCAGGAACACGAAATTGCACATCACGGTTTGCACTTCTTTTCTCAAAATCGATTTCTGTTTTTCATGCATATTTAACATGTTTTGATTGTTTGTTTGTGTTTAGAATGATATTTGCAAGCTATTTGGATGTTTTGATTTGAGTTTTGATGCAAGAACCAAGTTTCACCATTGTTAGGGTTCCTAAGCTCGAATTAAAGATTCTCAGAATAAGAAAAATTGGACCAATCTAAGGACATATTCACGTTCAGAGGACAATTTGCAATCGATCCATGGCTTTACATTTAATTTATATTGCGTATTGCTTGAGTTATGAATTTGCAGGTCCTATAGCCACAGAATCAGAAATCGTGGCTATAGGTTTGAATATTTGAATGGAGAAGACGACCTCCTGCGCGCGCTTTTTGGTCCAATGGTTCCCCAAAAACCCTTTGTATTCTTTTTGTTTCATGTTGTTAACAGATAGTCCACTCAGCTCAGATGGCAAGGCAACGCGCGTTTGTTCAAGAGGACATGGGTTCGAACCCTGTCTTTTTACTTAAAATTTTGATATTTCAGGTTTCCAGAAGAATCAACGTCCAGAAGCTCCAGCTTCTAGCCCTCATTACCATCGCCAAGCTCCAACTTCGCGATCAAGAAGCCCTGTGCTTACTGGCCTCAGTAAAAGCCCGTAATTCCAATTTCGGGCACCTCCAACATAAGAATCCGTGTGTACTGGGCACGGTCAAGAGGCTTCCTGACTCCGGGAGAGTTTCATCCAGAAATGCTTTGACCCTCTTCCCTTATTTTTTTGCATTTAATTTAATTTCTTTTCAAATAATTTTCTAACACATTAAAAATCACAAAAAAAATATTTCTTTTTGCATTTAGGTCAGAAAAATACTTATTTAATTTTTAGCATAAAAAATTATATTTTTGCATACATATTTTAATTAATTGTTAATTAATTAGAAAGTTGACTTTTAGTTATTTTTCATTACTAAAATCAAATCCAGAAAATTCCCAAAAAAAATTATTTTCTCATCTAATTAGGTTTACTAACCCTAAAACCTTTTTTTCCTAACTCAAAAATCTTTTTCACTAACATATTTTCTCATATTTGCAATTCGTTTTCTTCTTCCAATTATTATGTATCTGCTTCCAGGTTGTAATAGTTAGGTTAATTTTCTCGCATTTCTTTTTTCCATATTATGTAACTGCTCATGGGATGTAATAGTTTTAATTAGGATTTACTTTCCGCACTCCTATATTATGTAATTTCCCCAAAGCCATATAATAGCGTAGGATTTACTTTCCGCACTTTACTTTCCGCAATTTACTTTCCGCACCCATATTAACTGCTAGTAACTAGGCGTGTATGGCAAGATAAAATCAACGTAGATCACTTCTAAATACAAGATAAATTATCTGAATTTAACACACTCTCTTCACACATGCACCCCCTAGGCTATTCTCTCTCGTTGCCTTTCGAACAAATGGTCAAGTCCCTTGAACGTAGAGGTATTCTAGCATTGTTGCCTACAAACATATCATCATAGTCCCTTCGATACAAAGATCATAGTCCCTCGATGTTGCCTACGAATCCATGATCTAGTCCCTCGATTGTTGCCTACGAAAAAGTGATGATCGTCCCTTCGAATGTGATAGGATACTCCTACAAGTTGCCTTCTGTGACCATCCGATGTCCCTTCGAATGTCCCTTTACATCCAACAAATAGGGTTACCTACCAACTAATGGTATGGATAACGCTATTCTAAAGGAAAGTAAAATAACACGTAAACGACCGTTCGAGTAGGTAATAAGACTTTTAGTTGCTTGCTCCATCAAAACCTCTTTTCACACCTCACACTTTTACGAAGTTAAAACACTTGTCCAAAACGAAACATTTCCGAACACTTCGTATACATTCCAGCGTGAATCATTACGAAGTCAAAGAGAAATGCCTTTTCAAAACATTTTCAAACACACACACAAAAAGAAATTTTTAAAGATGAGCTAAAGCAACTAAGAGCCCGTAGATAACTACGGATGGAAAGGGTGCTAATACCTTCCCTTTTCATAACCTTCTCCCGTACTCAGAATCTAACGAAGGTCTTTTCCTGTTCTTTTCACCTTCCCTTAATTGGATAAAAGAAAAGTCGGTGGCGACTCTTGCTATCTGCAACATTTGCGATCAAAAGCAAAACAATTAAAAGTTAGTTCTTCCATCGTGTTACACTGCATTATCACGTTTTTTATCTTGTGCAGGTGACAAGTCAATCCATTCCTTCTCAGCTATCAAAAAAAGGCCCGAGTTCGAATGGACTGAGGCGTGTGAGAAGGTGTTCTTGGAAGTGAAGCAGCTAATGTCGGCACCCCCAGTGTTGACCAGACCTAAGGAGAACTCACAGCTAGTGCTATACCTGGCGGTGTCGGATTGTGCAATCTAACGAAGGTCTTTTCCTGTTCTTTTCACCTTCCCTTAATTGGATAAAAGAAAAGTCGGTGGCGACTCTTGCTATCCGCAACATTTGCGATCAAAAGCAAAACAATCAAAAGTCAGTTCTCCCATCGTGTTACACTGCATTATCACGTATTTTATCTTGTGCAGGTGACAAGTCAATCCATTCCTTCTCAGCTATCAAAAAAAGGCCCGAGTGCTACACCTGGCGGTGTCGGATTGTGCAATCAGCTCGGTATTGGTTCAAGAGACGGAGGCGGTGAGCGTCCGGTGTATTTTGTAAGTAAAGTGTTAAAAGGAGCAGAACTCAGATATCAGAATATTAAAAGGTTGGCTTTGGCTCTCGTGAAAACTGCCCGAAAGCTAAGGCATTACTTCCACGAACATCCTGTGTTAGTAAAGACCAATTCTCCGTTGAAGCAAGTGTTTAAGAAGCCGGATCTGGACGGGAGAATGGTGTCCTAGGCCGTGGAACTATCAGAGTATGACATCAGCTTCAGCCTGCGTACCAGCGTGAAATCCTAGGCTTTGACTGATTTCATGGTGGAGTTCACTTCTCCGCTCGGGTCGGACTCGACTCCAAGGTGGACCTTATCTGTTGATGGTTCCTCAAATTTGAAGGGAAGTGGTGCGGGAGTAGTTTTGGAAGATCCACGTGAAATAGTTTTGGAATATTCGTTGCGTTTTGGTTTTTCGATGAGCAATAATCAGGCCGAGTATGAAGCTCTTCTAGCCGGTTTGAGGTTGGCTCTGGAGGTCGGGGTGACTCATTTGCTAGTCCAGACAAATTCGCAGCTGGTGGCTGGTCAGGTGGTCGGGTCCTTTTAGACAAAGGATCACATTTTGGGGAAGTACGTCCAGCAAGCCATGTCATTGTGTAAGCGGTTCGAAGCTTTTGAAATTTGTCATGTTCCGAGGGAAGATAACCTCCGGGCAAATATTTTAGCTCGGCTGGCCAGTTCAAAAGGCTTCGGCGTGAATAAATCGGTCATACAAGAGACGTTACCTATACCCAGTATTGAAAGGGAGGAGTCCTTGGCAGTTGAGGAGGAGGACGGATGGATGACGCTGATCATTCGATATATTCAACAAAACGTGTTACCAGAGGATAGGGAAAGGGCCAGACAGATCAAGAATGTCTCGGCCAGGTTCGTGCGGGAGTCAGGAAAGTTGTATAGAGTGGGGCATGCAGCTCTGATGTTGTGTTGTGTGGCTGAAAGAGATGTTGCTTTGGTTTTAAAGGAGGTTCGTGGGGGTGTCTGTGGAAACTATGGAGGTGGTAGGATTTTGTCTAGCCGGATTTTACGAGTCGGGTATTACTGGCCTACGTTGATGAAGGATTGCATTCAGTTTGTGGCTCGTTGTGAGAAATTTCAAACGTTTGCTCCTGGCATTCACACTCCTGCCGAGTTGTTACATGCTGTCTTGGTCTCGTGGCCCTTCTAGAATATTAAAGTTGCATACCTAGGAATTCGGGAACTTCCTTTGAAGGTAGGGAGAGCAAGTCCTTGACCCTGATTGGCCGGAAAGAATCCAAAACTTCTAGGGATATGGTGTCGGATTCTCTTAGACTGTCGTAATCAAAACCGGAAATGGGTAACGGGTTGTTGGTCCAGTACAGAGGAAACTTGTGGTGCCCATCAGCACCACAAATGACTTAGGGGCAGCAGGGGCCGCACTTGACTCGGAGGAAATGTTCCTTGTAACCTTTGAAGTTGGAAGTGTAGGCTTGGAGAAAGCTCCTTTTTGGGATGCCGCTGATGGCAACCCAACTTCCGGGATCAGTATTCTTTATCTCAAAAAAGGAAAAGAACAGGCCAACAGTGGGGGCTATCATAAGGGCTTGGCAGATTACTTCAAATGCCCTGATGAACCCCCAGCTGTTTGGTCGAAGTTGGGAGGGAGCAACGTTCATGGTGCATAGAATGTCTGTTTCAAAATCAGAAAAGGGGAATTAAATGCTAAATTCTTCTACGACCCCGGCGTAGAAATAGAACCATTTAGAGTCTACCCCTTTGGGGCGGATCATGCAAACGTTCTCTCCAGTTTCTCAGGGCTCTAGGATCACATCATCCTCGTTCCATGTGGATGAAATGTTCCAGAGGGAACGCAGGGTGGAGATCTCCACATCTTTTATTAAACTTTGCTTGAAACCTAGGGCTTCTCCTTTGAGCAGTTTGTTGGATTCCATGTGGATGAAATGTTCTAGAGGGAACGCAGGGTGGAGATCTCCACATCTTTTATTAAACTCTGCTTGAAGCCTAGGGCTTCTCCTTTAAGAAGTTTGTTGGATTCCATTATAAGCTCCACCGAACCTGGAGAGTCAGGGTCAGAATCGCTGTCGGAGGTTAGAACTTCAGAGTTAACCCTGTTCATAACCCTTTTTAGTTCTGCTACCCTTTGAGCGTCTCTCATTTCTTGCAGGCAATCCTCAAATAAGATCATGCGTTCCTCGTTACTTAAGTGTTTCCTACGACCTAATTCGTCGCACTCCCTAATGACAACCATTCTAAATTGAAAGATAAAGAAAGAGAGCTGAAAGGGGATGTCTGAGTGAATGATTGAAAAGCTTGAAGAGGATTTGGAGCGAGCGAAGCAACGGCAGGAATGCAGAAGGATTTTAAATTTGGAAGTAGGGTTTCTTGGGAGAGGAATGGGCGTGTTATAAAGGGGAAAAGGAGGAGAAAGCGTGTAGGCAGATATAGCCTACTTAAAAAGTAATTATGGCGTCTACGGGTGACTGTTCAGTGGAAGGGTAGGGTTGTCATACCCCAAAATTTGCCCTCCATCTACTCAAGAGATCTCATACATCCATACTCAAGGATTCCTCAAGAGTTGATCAGACAAATTCTCTCCTAGACAATCAACCCAAACTAGGGTTTGGTATCTCTCAAGTCAAGATGGATTTCCAACATCTCCAATGACCTTCATGCTTCCTCATATGCTTCAAAGATTCTCCATGTCAAGTTTCAAGCCTCACAAGTCAAGTTTCCTCGCATAATTGTTCGATGGTTGAAAATCGGGTGTATTGGACAAAAAGTCAACTGTGGTCAACATACAACAAAACTTCGATTTTTGGTCAACATCCTCATTTTGAAGTTACATTCATCATTTGATCAAGGATTGATCATGATTCATCAAGAAAACTCAAGATTTGCCCAAAAGTCAAACTTTCTAAATTAGGGTTTCTAGATGAAAAGTCAATCAACTTTGACCGATCATAACTTTCTCATGCTTTCTCTAAATTTTTCCACCACCTCTTGTTTTGAAGGAAATTCAATTCTCTACAACTTCATGTCTCACAAGAATGTCCAAAAATGCTTCATTTGAGAGGTATAGTTCAAAACATTACAGTCATTTTCAAAGTCAACAAAAGTCAACTTTTGTTTTGAAGATATTTTGAGCATGGTAACTCCAATTGAGATGAGACCAAAGACATTGGTTAGAGGACTCTTAGAGATTTCCAAAAGTCCAAGAACACTCAAAATGTGGAAAATTGAGCAAGATACACTATTCAAGTTGGGAATTTTGGACAATGCACAAAAGGACATATTGGTCAAATTGCAAAATTTTCCAAATGGGCCTATAATCTTTTGATCCAAACTTGTTCATGATGCTATTCTTGACCCATAAATGCTTGACCTTGGTTATTTTCTATTTTTATGATTTATATTTGAATTTTATAACATTTAATTCAAAAATAAATTGTATAAAATATGAAAATTAAACATTTTTCTCAAAAGGAATGATTTTATATCTTTCTAAATGTCCAAGAAGGCCCATGACCCTTACCAAATTCGTGATAGCCTTGCATTCATGAGAAAATCATATATTTTTCAATATTTGATTTTATTTTAAATGGAAATATTTGCACATTCAAGAAGCAATCTTTTTTCACTCCTTTTGCCATCCAAATTTCTTCTATAAATTGCCAGCAATACACACAAGCCTGAGAACGAAACCCTAGCTCAAGCCAAACCCTTATTTTGTCAAAATTTTCCAAGAATCTTTGAAATTCGAATTTCAATTTCCAGAGTTTAGCCTCAAACATCATTCCATCGTGCTCAGGAGGTAAGTTTGAGTAAGTACACACTCATTCCATGGTTTAAAGCAAGCTGAATCGTGCCATATACATTCATACATATTCAAATATTTCTTGATTTTGCATTTTTAATATCTGCGTGTTTCAATTGATTCTAATGGTTTTAATGTGTTCATGAGGTCTCATGTGATTGATCCGGCCATCGCTTGAAGCTTACACGTAAGAATCGTGGTTTGCCATAGTTAGGGTTTTCAAGTCGTCGCTTGAACCGGCTCAGACAGCCGATTCGCCAAAACCAACATTGCCATTGAACTCGGAAGGGTCGAATTATGTAGATTAGGACTTTCTTTGCTTGATTCCACGTATTTTGCAGTGTTGGACGTTCGATCATTTGAGAAGACGACGGAGCTAGGCCGTTGAACATGTTGACTCGGCGATAGCAAGCGTGGCGATTGGCTCATCCTGATTCGTCCATTCAAAATCAACTGGGGCCCGCGCGCTGACTGTGTTTGATTTTTTCAAAATATCCCTGACGCGTCATCACTTATATTGATTTGTTTCCAACTTTTCAAACACCAAGTGCATCATGGCGTAGTGGTCTTGGTTTTAAGGTTTGAAGGGATGTCTCGATTCGATTCTGGTTCGATAATCCTTTTCTTTTCAAAACTTGCATATTTCTTCATATTTTTCTATTTTCCAATTATTTTTAATATTTGCATGTTATTTTAATTGTTTTCATGATTTTTATTCTGCATTTAAAAATTACCAAAAACATTTTTTCTTTTTACATTATTTTCATAAAAACCTTTATTTAATTTAATAAATTTAAAAAATATAATTTTTGCATGCATATTTATTTTATTTATATTTTTGCATTTAAATCATTAATTAATTGCATTTTAATTATTAAATCTTTTCCAAAAAATCCCAAAAAATTATTTTAGTATATTTATCTTATTTCCAGCATATATTAATTTTCTCATATTAAAATTTGCATTTTTCTAACATTTTTCCTCTTATTCAATTCATCTCGTATTTTCCGATTTCCCATTTTTTCACAGGTTGCTCCGATTCGGACGTTTTTCTTTTATCACTTGCTTTTTTTTTCAATAATGTAATTGCTCATGGGTTGTAATAGTTTAAATTAGGCTTTTATTTTTCCGCAAGTTTAAATTATGTATCTGCCCCAAAGCCATGTAATAGCGTAGGTTTACCTTTCCGCACTTTACATTCCGCACTTTTACTTTCCGCACCTTATCAATTGCTAGTAATTAGGCGTGTATGGCAAGATAATAATTTAACATAGCTCACACTAATCTTCAAGATAAAATATCTGAATTTGACACACTTCTCTCACACACGCACCCCTTAGGGTAATTCTCTCTCGATGCCTTTCGATTCAAAACGGTCATGTCCCTCGAACGTAGAGGTATTCTAGCACCGTTGCCTTCCAAACAAATCATCATAGTCCCTTCGATATAAAGATCATAAGACCCACGATGTCGCCTCCGAATACATGATTTTGACCCTCGATTGTCGCCTACGAAAAAATGATGATAGTCCCTTCGAATGTGCTAGGATACTTCCTACAAGTTGCTTTCAATGACCATCCGATGTCCCTTCGAATGTCCCGCTTACATCCAACGAATGGAGCTACCTACTAACTAATGGTATGGCTAGCGCTATTCTAAAGGAACGTAGAAGTACAACAAAATGACCAATTCGAGTGGGTAAATAACTCTTTAGTTGCTTGCTCTAAACAAATGCTTTTCACACCACACACTTTTCAAAGTTCAAATTCTCTTTCAAAACAAAACATTTCGAACATTTGTATACACTCCTACATGAGTCATTACAAAGTCAAAGCGAAATGCCTTTTCAAAACATTTTGTCAAACACACGAAAGCAATTTTAAAAGTTATCTAAGAGCAACTAAGAGCCCGAGATAAGCTCGGATGGAAAGGGTGCTAATACCTTCCTTTTCATAACCATTCTCCGAACTCGAATCTAACGAAGGTCTTTTTCGTACTTTTACCTTCCCTTAATTGGATAAAAATAAAAGTCGGTGGCGACTCTTGCTATCCGCACATTTGGATACAAAATCCTACAAAGTCAGTTCACCGTATCACGAGGCGACTCTGGGGACCACACCCAAAGAGAGAATTGCCTTAGGGATTTCTAGATGACCTTTATTGCTTTTGTTTGAATTGTATGCTTTATCTTTAAGGGTTGCTTGGGTATTATATTGTTGGGATCCTACACCGGATCCGGCCTTTTAGGTAAGTGGCATTAGATCATCGTGACCGCTAGACGATAACTACGCGGTCAACATGATGGCTACGTTAGCGTGACACTTTGGTTGCCCGATACTCTTCATTCCCAAGTTGAAGAAAGTATTTGGCTTCTGGTGTCATCAAGCGCTAACTAAACTTTTAGAACCTTAATTGACCCATCTTGGCCATTAGAAGGTAGTGAGATGGCGGCTTTGTGTAGACCGAGGTTGGTTGATACTCGATGCTACGCTCATTGAGATCGACTTTTGGGACATTTTCGATCGACCACTTGGCCGTCGTATTGAAATAAGCGCCGAGAAAGATCGTGATATGAGATTCCTAGAACCGGTTACTATTATAGGACAGGATGAACCAACTCAAACTTTTGGTGGGGTAATCACCTATACCTCATGCAAGCCTTAAACATAGGCTCATTGTGTGAATTCTTTGTGTGTGCTAAACATGACATCATGACATCATCCGCATTGCATATCATTTCTAACTATTTCAAGGACCTAGGGATTTATCTTTGCTCTGCTTTGTAGGGATTATGGCTTCTAGAAAGACTATCGAATCAACTTCATGGGTATCCTTCTCACTCAAAGAATTGGTTTGAAATTCCCGACCATGCTCGGTCATCAAAAGACATGGTTATCTACTTGATTTGGTTATCTCGGTTTTGAAGAAGATATGATGCATGTCCTATTCCAGTTCTTTGATCCGAAGCACCATTGCTTTACATTTCCAGATTATCAGTTGGTTCCTACCTTAGAAGAGTTCTCTAAGCTACTTGGGGTACCTATTCTTGACCAAATGCCATTCACTGGTTTGGAAAAGGTTCCTAAGTTCGAAGACATTGCATCGGCCTTACATCTTAAGCGCTCAGACATTGAAGCCAATTGGGAAACTAGAAGTGGAGTTAAGGGTTTACTTTCCAAGTTCTTAATCAAGAAAGCCCGAGAATTCCTCAAAGTTATGAGTTTCCATGCATTTGAGAACATTGTGGCCTTGCTAATTTATGGTTTGGTTCTATTCCCTAACTCGGATCAATTCATAGATGTCAATGCTATCAAATTGTTTCTTACCCGCAATCCTGTGCCTACCTTACTTGGAGACATTCTACTACTGTGTCCCGTTACTTTCAAGGTGGTTTATTTCGCACCTTCCTCCATCAGTTTTGAAGAATGAACAAAGGTTGAGATGGTCTCAAAGATTGATGTCACTCTCTCATTCAGATATCCGTTGGAATCTTTTCTCTCAAAAGGACTTCACATTCATTGAGCGTTGTGGAGAATTCCCTAATGTACCACTACTTGGTATAAGGGGAGGTATTACTTACAACCCTTCTCTAGCTCTACGTCAGTTTGGTTTTGCTCGAAAGGATGGTCCACATGATATGCTTCTCCAAGATATTGTGTTCGACTACAATCACGATCTCCAGAATTACCGACGAAGGTTTATACATGCTTGGGGCATGGTAAAGAAGACTGATACCAAGACTTTGGGGCACCCGAACTCCATTCCTTGGGAACCTTACCTCAAATGGGTGCGAGCTCGAGCTCAAAACCTCATGATGCCATTCACTGCTCTACCAAGTAATTATGGAACCTGCTATAGGTGACGTACCTATCGTTCTCCATCCCGACATGCCTACTGATTTTGAAGACTTGAAGAGATCCTGGATTCAGATTAAAGAAGAAAGGGATACCTTTGAAGCTCAATGTTATGCAAGTGAGAAGAAAGTTCTAGAGTTGACCAAGCTACTTCACGAGGAGCGAAACATCAACGCTTACATCGGCACCAAGAGGAAGCGCCCATGGGAGACTTAGAGCTTTAGGATTTATTTGTTTTCTTTATTGCTTTGAACTATCTCTTGTACTTAAAAAGAAAAAGAATAATAATGAGAAGTACTAATAAATGTTTGTTCATTGCTTGTTTAACAAATTTAAATCTCTTAGGTCCTTGAAAACATTGCATTGCATTTGCATAAACATCGCATAGCATATCATAACATTGCATCACAGGTACATTGGAGATTGGTTTTCTCATTTGCTCGCTATTTATTTTAGTTTGAAAATGGCTCTTGAACAGACTGTCAAAGATCTCCAGGCTCAGAATGCTCAGTTTCAGCAGATGTTTACCAGCTTGGTCCAAGGCCAAGAAGATCTGAAGAAGCTCATCAACAAGAAGAAGAAGGTTGTTGGTCTCCTCAACATGGGTAGACGTTTCAAAGGGGGTCCTAAAGTGGTCAGTCGGATCGAGCTCTCTGAAGGAAGTGTCCATACTGAGGGGAGTACCAAGGGTGATGAAGGTGACCAGCGTGAGCCAAAGAAAGGAGGAGAGGACCACTCTGATTATAGCCAACACTCTGAGGAAGATGACAAGTACAAGCAACTCGAAGATCGTCTGAATGCTGTGGAAAACCTGAAAATGTCCGGGCTGAATTTTGATGACCTGAGTCTTGTTCCTGGTGTGGTGATTCCTCCCAAGTTCAAAGTTCCTACTTTTTCCAAATATGACGGCATGTCTTGCCCTAAGCTGCATTTGAAGTCCTATGTCCAGAAGATCAATCCCACACCGATGACTGAAAGTTGTGGATGCACTATTTTCAAGAGAGTTTGTCCGAACCCAGTTGGAATGGTACTATCACCAGAGAATGACCGTATCCGTACTTGGAGTGACTTGGCTGATGCTTTCTACAGACAATATGAGTACAATGCTGAATTGACACCCACTCGCATGCAACTACAAAGCATGTCTATGGGTCGTGACGAGAAGTTCAAGGAGTACGCTCAGAAGTGGAGAGATCTAGCGAGTTCAACCACCCTTGTCCAATAGGGAGTTGGTTGATATGTTCATGGGAACACCGACAGCCCATTCTTCAATCATCGATTGGAAATTCTTCATCCGGATTCACCGAATGATATTGACAAGCGCATTGAAGCCGGTATCAAGAGGGAAGATTCATGTAGAGACATCTTGAATCGCGAAGAGATCCTTTGGTGCTAAGAAAGAAGCTAATCTGTGTATGGTCGAAAAGCCGAGCCAAGACCGACCGTGCTCAATCGTAAGGCGGTTGTGATCTCCAATCCTACATCAACAACCTCGGTGAGACAACGCGTAGCGAGCGCGCCACGAAGACAGTTCACGAAGATCAACATGCCTTTATCGCAAGCCTTGCAACACATGTTGAACGCAGATTACCTTGAGGATCCTCCTCGAATGTCAACACTTCCTCTCCAGTACAATCCTAATGCTAAGTGTGCTTACCATTCCAATAGCCTGGGCACGACAACGACAATTGTTGGGCTCAAGAACAAGATTCAAGATATGATTGAAGCTAAGCATTGAGTTTGATCCTCTGTTGAGACTCGAATGTGATCAACGCTCCTATGCCTAACCATGACAAGAGTTCCAATGTTGGTGGATACTTATGTTTTCAACATAGATGACTTGACCATTCCTCGATGGTATTAAGAAGAATTTGTTGCAAGCCGGTGTCAATCCGGGATGCCCGAGAATTGTCGTTGGTGCCCTCTCGCACGATGGTTGTGCTTGGTTGAGAAGACGTGTTCGCATGATGGATAACCGTGAGATACTATTTCAAACCACGTGCGTGTTGTGTGAAATGTCTAAGTTGAAGATCGACAATCGAACGAAACCATCGTGGGATACCTTGGGGCAGCCAAGTGGAAAGTATGATTACATGGTGAAGTACACCGTCCCGATAGTTACAAGATTCCTATTGAGATGTTAAGGCGACCGGATGGGGTGACGATTTCCCGAAGACTATCTTGATGTTAACACAATAAGGATTTCCTCTGATCCTGCCTAGAGTGGCACCTCTCATTATCACTTCTCCAAGACCGGTTCCATATTCCTCGACAAGGTCCCCTTGGAATTATGGGTGATGTTTACTATCATGGTGTCAAGCAAGACCCTCGACCATTGAAGATCTTACTGCAGTTTCTATTCGACATTGACAACATCACGGATCAAGTAAGGTGACCGAACCGGAAGGGTATTCTCTCAGATATCTCTCCTCCAAAAGACATCTGACTCCACTCGCATTCCAGCCTACTCAATCAATATCCCCAACTAGAGGAAAGAACCGGACTCATCCCGCTCAACCAAAAGTACCAAAGGAAGTTATGAGGACACCTCAAACGAGAAATGGAGGAAATTAAAATTATCAAGAAGAGTGACTACAATGTTGTGGAACAGTTGGGAGACTCCGTCCAAGATCTCCATGCTTGCTCGCTCTTGTGCTCGAGGCTCATGCTAATGCCTTGGTGAAGTTTTGAAGAATGCTCATGTGCCGCAAGACACTACCACCGACCATTCGAAGTTTGTATTGCTAGCACGGCCGCCAACAACGGCCTAGGCTTCTCGATCTTGATTTGACTCACGGAAAGAAACATAACAAGGCCTTGCACATCTCCATTGAATGCAAAGGCACTACATTATCTCATGTTCGTGGATACGGCTCTCGAATATCCTACAAGCGCTTTTGATCGGCTTGATGTCGAAGGGTTGGTTACGAGACCAGTGACATTATTGTGAGAGCTTTTGATGGTTCTAAGCGCACAGACTTGGAGAGCTCACTCTGCATAAAGTCGGTTCCCGACTTTTGATTCCACTTTCTTTGTCATGGACATCCGTCCACTTTATTCTTACCTACTGGACGCCTTTACATGGGCAGCGTTACCTCTACTTTGCATCGAAAAATACCGGTGAAAGAAAGTTGTTACAAGGTGTGGTGAAGAAGAGTATATGGTCATCATCTACATCATTCCGCTATCTCGAGATGGAGGGTGAATTCTTGAGACTCCTTGTCAAGCTTTTGAAGCAATACCAGAGTCATGCCTGCTGACTCTCCTCCTCTGGTTGCTCAAGTTCCGCCTAGGATGGCCTCATTGAAAGATGCTCAAGCCTTGTTGAACAAGGAGGTAGTGCTATTTGGGGCAGCTCCTAATCTTCCTTTCAAATCCGACAAGACCGGTTTAGGCTTCACCATCAAGGGTCAAGATGATACGCAACGCGTGGGCCAACTTCCTTTCCGCATCAGAGTGGAATCCATGCTATAGAAGACACGACAACGGCCGACATCGCAAGTGGATCTTCCCAACTCGGATCATGGGTTCAAGCAATTGGAAGATCAAGGCGTCATACCAATCTCCTTTAGTCGAGTAATTGCTCTTGTTTTGTTTTACTTTTCGTATTTCTTTATGTTTGAACAATAAACTTTGAAAGCTGGTGCCTTGCCGGCGTCATGGCTCGTTCGAGGGTTTTATCCGTTTGCGTATTTTCATTTAATAAATTCGTTGGACTTTTGCATTCAATTGTTTGTTTTCTTTTTACTTTATCACCCCTTCAAAAGGCTATGTGTTTCTTACACACCCCACGTGATACACCGCAGAATCACTCCGAATCTCATACAGTTATGCTAGTGCTAAATATGACTTCGATAATCCGATCTACCAAGCCAAGACGAAAGTGAGGAAGATTGTGAAGTGCCGGAGAACTTGCGATCACACAGAAGAGCGAGTTATACTGACCACACGAAGAGCAGTTGAGGTTGTGAATTTGGTACCGACGAAGATAGAAAAGAGATCAAGATAGGAGCGGGTCTTGAGAACAGTGTTAAAGAAAGGTTGGTTCAGATGCTACGAGACTATATTGAGGTTTTCGCTTGGTCATACGAAGACATGCCGGGTTTAGACATTGATATTGTGGTTCATCGATTGCCGACAAAAGAAGGTTTTCTCGGTGAAATGAAGGTTAAATGACGCGTCCCGAGATGTCGAGAAAATCAAAGCCAAGTTATGAAGCGCCAACGCTGGTTTCTTAGCCGTTACTTCCTATCCCCAGTGGGTTGCAAATGTGGTACCCGTGCCTAAGAAGGATGGTAAGGTACGAATGTGTGTGGATTACAGAGATTTGAACAAAGCAAGTCCGAAAGACGATTTCCCACTTCCTCATATTGATTTTCCGTTGACAATACCGCTCAGATAAGGTTTTCTCCTTCATGGATGGTTTCTCCTACACAATCAAATCAAAATGGCTCTCAAGACATGGAAGACTACTTTCGTTACAAAGGGCACTTTCTGCTACAAGGTTATGCCGCTCGATGAAGAACGCAGCGCCACTTATCAGCGTGCTATGGTGGCATTGTTTCATGACATGATTCATCACGAGATAGAGGTCTATGTTGACGACATGATAGCTCGGTCGCAAACTGAAGAAGGACATCTTGATCACTTGCAGAAACTGTTTGATAGGTTGAAGAAGTACAGACTAAGACTCAATCCTAACAAGTGCACCTTTGGAGCCAGATCCGGAAAACTCCTAGGGTTTGTTGTCAGTGGAAGAGGTATTGAGGTTGATCCCGCGAAGGTTAAAGCCATTCAGGAAATGCCAGCTCCCCGCACCGAGAAGGAAGTCAGAGGTTTCTTGGGCCGATTGAACTACATTGCCAGATTCATTGCACACCTAACTGCTACTTGTGAGCCAATCTTCAAGTTACTAAAGAAAGATCAAGTAGTGGAATGGAGCAGCGATTGCGATCGCTTTTAACAAAATCAAGGAGTACCTGAATCCTCCTATCTTGATGCAAAGGAAGACCTCTCATCATGTACCGATGCTAGAGAACTCAATGGGGTGTGTGTTGGGGCAACATGACGGGTCCGGTCGAAAAGAGCATGCAATATACTACCTTAGCAAAAGTTTACCGATGTGAAACAAGATACTCATGCTCGAGAAAACTTGCAACGCTCAATGTCACGACTAAGACGGTATATGTTGACTCACACTACCTTGTTGATTTCCAAGATGGATCCGATAAAATACATATTCGAGAAACCAGCTCTCTCGGAAGAATAGCAAGATGGCAAATGATCTTGACCGAATATGACATCCAAGACACTTCTAAAGCGATCAAAGGAAGTGTGGTAGCGATCACTTGGCTCATCAAGCCGTAGATGACTATCGCCTATGCGTTCAATTTCGCACGAAGACGTTTTACTAGTTACGATTGCGAGAACCGAGCCCACGAAGACCCGAACAAGGATCCCGATGGACCATGGTCTTTGATGGAGCCTCAAACGCACTTGCAATGGCATTGGCGCCATCATTACATCCCTACAGCGGACACACCTTTCACCGCCAGATTATGTTTCATTGCACTAACAACATGGCCGAGTACGGTTGCATCATGGGTCTTAAAGTCTATTGACTTAAGAATCAAATTCTTACAAGTGTATGGAGACTCACTTTAGTGATCACGATTAAGGCGAGTGGATACGAAGCATCCGAATCTCATTCCATATCGAGAGCATGTTCGAGTTTGATTCTTTACTTTGAAGAGATTACTTTTGATCACATTCCACGAGAAGAGAATCGGTTGCACGCATTGGCTACTATGTCGTCTATGTTCAAGGTTAGATGGGACAACGAGGCTCCCGGATCATCATTGAGAGGTTCGACGAACCAACAGATTGTTGCGAGCTTGACGAAGAGAAACCTTGGTACTATGACGTGAAGAGGTATCTTGAGACTCAGGAATATCCCGCAGGGGCATCTGTTAATGATAAGAAGTTCATAAGAAGATTTGCATCTAAATTCTTCCTCAGCAACGACATCTTATACAAGCGCAACCACGACATGTGTTTACTCACTGTAGACCGTAAAACAAAGCGTATCATGGAAGAGTTACACGGCGAATTTGGTACCCACTCCAGTGGACACACGATGGCTAAGAAGATTTTGAGAACAGGTTACTATTAAGCCCACAGCTTCCAATGGACATCGTTTCATCCTTGTGGCAATTGATTACTTTACCAAGTGGGTAGAAGCAGCCTCGTATGCATCTGTTACCAAGAATGTTGTGGCTCGATTCATCAAACATAATCTTATCTCGGTATGGCACTCGAAAGGATTATCACGTATAACGGTTCCAATCTCAACAACAAGATGATCACCGAACTCGCACGCAGCTCAAGATCAAACATCACAACTCTTCTCCATATCGGCCTAAGATGAATGGCGCGATGGAAGCCGCCAATAAGAACATTAAGAAGATTATACAAAATGACGGTGACTTACAAAGATTGGCATGAGATGTTACCATTTGCTCTTCATGGTTATCGCCACTAACATCAACAGGGCAACCCCTTCTCTCTTGTATACGGTATGGAAGCCGTCTTACCCATCGAGGTTCGAGATACCTCAACCGAGTCCTCCAGAGGCGAGTTAGCGAAGACGATTGGGTTCGGACCGCTTGACCGATTAACTTGATCGATGAGAAACGACTCGCGTCCATCCGCCATGGACATTTATCGAAACGAATGATCGAGCATTTAACAAGAAGGTCAAGCACCGAGTCTACCAAGTTGGTGATCAAGTAGTCAAGCGCATCATTCTTCCACAAGGTGATCGAGGGCAAATGGACTCCCACTTATGAGGGACCGTTTGTAGTCAAGACAAGTTTTCGGTGGAGCTATGATACTTAGCACCATGGATGGCGAGGACTTCCCACACCCTGTGAACGCAGACATAGTCAAAAAATACTACGCATAAAAGAGACCCGCTAGGTCGATGGCCTAGGCAAAATATAAGGCATCTGGCGAACCAAAATGGTTCGGGCAAAAGTTAAGGATATATACAAAACATGTACACCGGCAAGTCGAAAACCGAAAAGGCGGCTTGGGCAAAAAGGGTATCGGTGGTGAAAACCGAAAGGGCGGTCTAGGCAAAAGTTAGGGATTTAAGCGACGACTATGTCTCTTCGGATCACCGCCAGATTATTATCGATTCAAGATTCAAATGGCGAAGATCACTACTCACTTTCTCTTGCAAGGAGATGAGATAGTTGAAATATATGAGTACTAGCATAGTTGGAACTTAACGAGATTGTTTCCGCATAGCTTTTTACCTTTCTTGTGTACAAACTACTTGGCCATACGCCACCTGTCAAATAAATACAGCTTCTTTCTCTTTACAATTTATGTCGTTGTTATTTGCAATAAGTCCAACGTTTGCTTTGAATGATTATACGCATTTGACAGTAAAAATCTCTCTGCAAATATACGAAAAGATAATAGGCAAAAGTACTTACTACAAGTTCCAGGAATTGGGATGACGACGAAAGTCAACGAATAGTTCCCCACAAGAGCATAAAGGTGTCACCCACAACACACCTTCCCCAGCGGAGTATAAGGGAATCCATGAGCAGCGATTCCACTCAACCAAGCAACGTTACATCGCCTCAAGCGGTAACACTTCATCCCAATGGATATTTCAATCCTCCCCTTCTCCCCGGCAGCAGTATCCAGACTCGAAACTTGGTCAGATAGTGCATCGGAGGAAGCATACACCTTTTTATTCCCCAGCCAGAGATTACAAAGGACTCCAGACTCTTCAAGCCCGGTCTCTCGGCAACCATCAAATGCTCTCCAGCGAGATCTACACTCAGGAATCCCCAGTAAAGCGTCTCTTAAATTTTCTCAGCAGATCTACATACAAGGTCCTCAACAGATCGCCTCCCAGGCTCTCCTCAGCAGTGTCTATGAGATCTCCAACAACGAGCTTCTCAAATCTCTACCTTCCTCAACAGTATCTAGGCTCAAGACTTGGTCAGATAGTGCATCGGAAGAATCCAGGATATCTTCCTCCTTCAAAGTAGGACTTCACCTACTCTATTCCCCAGGCAGAAGTCAGAAATCTTCAAACAGAATATCCGCATCTTCTTCAAGATGGATATGTTTTGAAATATCACAACATTCATCATTCATACATTACTCATAAAGTCATAATTCATGCATAAGTCATTCATATACACTGTCATGCATCATACTTTGCATAAGACTAACAAGTATTCTATCAAAGTTTCTCTTGTTTTCTCAAAAAACAGGTAACAGCCACCTCTGACGCAAACAGGTCCAGGATTAAGCCCCGAGCCGACGGGAAAACTATCTAAAAGACCGCCTTCGCAAACAGGTCCAGGATTAAGCCCCGAGCCGACGGGAAAACTATCTGAAAGACCGCCTCCGACGATCGTCGAGATTAAGCCCGAACCGACGGAAAACTATCCGAAGACCACCTCCGGTTATCCTCCGATAACGTGCAATGGATCAACACCGATGCACAACAGAAGCTATCCACGTTCGGCCAACTACAATCTCTCTCGAGTAATCGAAGATTTATTCGATTACCAACAAGAACGCAGAGTCTAGCACGACTCGGTTGCCTTGGATGGCATCTTAAGCCCATCTCCGACTATTTGTCAACATCTCTTCACTATCGAATCGCATATATGGTTAAAATCAATAGACCAATAACTTCATTCAAAGTGAACACGAAGTCTAACGTCGACTCCTTCGGATGGCATCTTAAGCCCATCTCCTCTCCATTCCAAGAACATCTCTAGTCTAAACATACGACTCACCCTCCAGATCGACCTTTCTAGATGGCATCTTAAGCCCATCTCGTCGCCTCCTATTAACAACCTCGAGTCTAGCGCACGACTTCCCCAGCGAAGTCTCCAACTTCTCCAAATGGCATCTGAAGCCCATTCCGCATCATCCACCAACGCAGTGCAAATTTTCGTGTACTCGGTGTTCAATCATCTTCTACCTCCGTCACGAAAGACAAGCATGTCAATCTAACCCTTCCAGACAAGAAGATTGAACAGGCAGTCATATACCCAAAATTTGCCCTCCATCTACTCAAGAGATCTCATACATCCATACTCAAGGATTCCTCAAGAGTTGATCGACAAATTCTCTCCTAGACAATCAACCCAAACTAGGGTTTGGTATCTCTCAAGTCAAGATGGATTTCCAACATCTCCAATGACCTTCATGCTTCCTCATATGCTTCAAAGATTCTCCATGTCAAGTTTCAAGCCTCACAAGTCAAGTTTCCTCACAATTGTTCGGATGGTTGAAAATCGGGTGTATTGGACAAAAGTCAACGTGGTCAACATACAGTCAAAACTTCGATTTTTGTCAACATCCTCATTTTAAAGTTACATTCATCATTTGATCAAGGGTTGATCATGATTCATCAAGAAAACTCAAGATTTGCCCAAAAGTCAAACTTTCTAAATTAGGGTTTCTAGATGAAAAGTCAACTGAACTTTGACTGATCATAACTTTCTCATGCTTTCTCAGAAATTTTTCCACCACCTCTTGTTTTGAAGGAAATTCAATTCTCTACAACTTCATGTCTCACAAGAATGTCCAAAAATGCTTCATTTGAGAGGTATAGTTCAAAACATTCTGTGTCATTTTCAAAGTCAACAAAAGTCAACTTTTTGTTTTGAAGATATTTTGAGCATGGTAACTCTAATTGAGATGAGACCAAAGACATTGGTTAGAGGACTCTTAGAGATTTCCAAAAAGTCCAAGAACACTCAAAAATGTGGAAAATTGAGCAAGATACACTATTCAAGTTGGGGAATTTTGACAATTGCACAAAAGGACATATTGGTCAAATTGCAAAATTTTCCAAATGGGCCTATAATCTTTTGATCCAAACTTGTTCATGATGCTATTCTTGACCCATAAATGCTTGACCTTGGTTATTTTCTATTTTTTATGATTTATATTTGAATTTTATAACATTTAATTCAAAAATAAATTGTATAAAATATGAAAATTAAACATTTTTCTCAAAAGGAATGATTTTATATCTTTCTAAATGTCCAAGAAGGCCCATGACCCTTACCAAATTCGTGATAGCCTTGCATTCATGAGAAAATCATATATTTTTCAATATTTGATTTTATTTTAAATGGAAATATTTGCACATTCAAGAAGCAATCTTTTTTCACTCCTTTTGCCATCCAAATTTCTTCTATAAATTGCCAGCAATACACACAAGCCTGAGAACGAAACCCTAGCTCAAGCCAAACCCTTATTTTGTCAAAATTTTCCAAGAATCTTTGAAATTCGAATTTCAATTTCCAGCAGGTTTTAGCCTCCAAACATCATTCCATCGTGCTCAGGAGGTAAGTTTGAGTAAGTACACACTCATTCCATGGTTTAAAGCAAGCTGAATCGTGCCATATACATTCATACATATTCAAATATTTCTTGATTTTGCATTTTTAATATCTGCGTGTTTCAATTGATTCTAATGGTTTTAATGTGTTCATGAGGTCTCATGTGATTGATCTGGGCCATCGCTTTGAAGCTTACACGTAAGAATCGTGGTTTGCCATAGTTAGGGTTTTCGAAGCTGTCGTCTTCGAACCGGCCTGTACAGGCCGATTCGGCCAAAACCAACATTGCCATTGAACTCAGAAGGGTCGAATTATGTAGATTAGGACTTTCTTTTGCTTCGATTCCACGTATTTTGCAGGTTTGGACGTTCTGATCATCGGAGAAGACGACCGGAGCTAGGGCTCCGGCGTCGTTGAACATGTTGACTCCGGCGATAGCAAGCGTGGCAGTTTGGCTCATCCTGATTCGTCCATTCAAAATCAACTGGGGCCCGCGCGCTGACTGTGTTTGATTTTTTCAAAATATCCCTGACGCGTCATCACTTATATTGATTTGTTTCCAGCTTTTCAAACACCAAGTGCATCATGGCGTAGTGGTCAGCGTGCTGGTTTTTAAGGTTTGAAGGGGATGTCTCCAGTTCGATTCCTGGTTCAGACAATCCCTTTTTCTTTTTTCAAAACTTGCATATTTCTTCATATTTTTCTATTTTCCAATTATTTTTAATATTTGCATGTTATTTTAATTGTTTTCATGATTTTTATTCTGCATTTAAAAATTACCAAAAACATTTTTTCTTTTTACATTATTTTCATAAAAACCTTTATTTAATTTAATAAATTTAAAAAATATAATTTTTGCATGCATATTTATTTTATTTATATTTTTGCATTTAAATCATTAATTAATTGCATTTTAATTATTAAATCTTTTCCAAAAAATCCCAAAAAATTATTTTAGTATATTTATCTTATTTCCAGCATATATTAATTTTCTCATATTAAAATTTGCATTTTTCTAACATTTTTCCTCTTATTCAATTCATCTCGTATTTTCCGATTTCCCATTTTTTCACAGGTTGCTCCGATTCGGACGTTTTTCTTTTATCACTTGCTTTTTTTTTCAATAATGTAATTGCTCATGGGTTGTAATAGTTTAAATTAGGCTTTTATTTTTCCGCAAGTTTAAATTATGTATCTGCCCCAAAGCCATGTAATAGCGTAGGTTTACCTTTCCGCACTTTACATTCCGCACTTTTACTTTCCGCACCTTATCAATTGCTAGTAATTAGGCGTGTATGGCAAGATAATAATTTAACATAGCTCACACTAATCTTCAAGATAAAATATCTGAATTTGACACACTTCTCTCACACACGCACCCCTTAGGGTAATTCTCTCTCGATGCCTTTTCGATTCAAAACGGTCATGTCCCTCGAACGTAGAGGTATTCTAGCACCGTTGCCTTCCAAACAAATCATCATAGTCCCTTCGATATAAAGATCATAAGACCCACGATGTCGCCTCCGAATACATGATTTTGACCCTCGATTGTCGCCTACGAAAAAATGATGATAGTCCCTTCGAATGTGCTAGGATACTTCCTACAAGTTGCTTTCAATGACCATCCGATGTCCCTTCGAATGTCCCGCTTACATCCAACGAATGGAGCTACCTACTAACTAATGGTATGGCTAGCGCTATTCTAAAGGAACGTAGAAGTACAACAAAATGACCAATTCTGAGTGGGTAAATAACTCTTTTAGTTGCTTGCTCTAAACAAATGCTTTTCACACCACACACTCTTTTTCAAAATTCAAATTCTCTTTCAAAAACAAAACATTTCCGAACATTTTGTATACACTCCTACATGAGTCATTACAAAGTCAAAGCGAAATGCCTTTTCAAAACATTTTTGTCAAACACACAGAAAGCAATTTTTAAAAGTTATCTAAGAGCAACTAAGAGCCCGTAGAATAAACTGCGGATGGAAAGGGGTGCTAATACCTTCCCTTTTCATAACCATTCTCCCGAACTCAGAATCTAACGAAGGTCTTTTTCTGTTACTTTTACCTTCCCTTAATTGGATAAAAATAAAAGTCGGTGGCGACTCTTGCTATCCGCACATTTGGATACAAAAATCCTACAAAGTCAGTTCACCGTATCACAAGGGTCACGTGCTAAATTTTGGGGTTTCGGGATACATCTCGTCGTGGGCTTATGATTTTCAGATATTTGATCACACGATCTCAAGGCACGAAATCGTGTGGTCAAGGGGGCTTATGTTCATGCATAAAAGTTCCAACCGAGATGTATAGTCGGGAAGTGGTTGTTAGGCGCCCGGGATAGATCACGACTGGGGATGTGTGACCAGAGTTTGGTGTATGTCTTAGAGAAAGAGAAAGGAGCCAGAGTATGACCCGGGAATGCATCCCGGTCACCTATCCTAGGAGCTAGCTCATATTGAATATGAGCGTTACGGTTTGGAGGAGTAATTAAATATTGAGTTATTACTGGACGTTACGGAATAGGTTATCATTGCTTGAAATGGTTGATGCCTTCATCTTCAAGCTACAGTTAATGCGCTGGAGCAGTTACTGGAAGGAAGAGGGAGACTCACAGAGTCATTCGTATAAATAGGGCTCCCGCCAGTGGGATAAGAAAGACAATCATAGCTTGGAACTCTAGTTAACACACATGAGCTTCCAAATCCCTATATATAATCAAAGAGGTTTTTCCTGCAAGAACATGGTGCAAGGTAGAAGTTACTGCACCTGCCTCATGGATCCAGGGACGACCAAGCAGACAGAAATAAGATGGAAAAATATCCATAACAAAGAAACTTGTCTTGAAAGTCTGGGGACCTATTTTCACATGAAAATCCACTTCACCAAACACGGACCTTCTGGAACCATCAAAAGCTTGGACAATCAGATCACTTGGCCTGAGAACCACCCCTTCATAGTTGAGCTTCATTAGTGTGGATTTTGGGAGTACATTGAGAGACGACCCCATGTCAACTAGCACACGGGACAAATTCGCCCGGATAACTTCCATTGAGATATGGTGAGCCTTGTTATGGTTCCTTCCTTCAGGAGGTAGATCATAATGGGTAAAGTCTAACCAGTTTCTCGCAGAGAAGTTATTCATAATACCTTTAAACTAATTCACAAAGATCTCTTGGGGACGAAAGAAGTTCCCAACAAGTTCATCAAGGTGTTCCTGTGCGGCTCAGAATCTCTTAGCAGAGCCAAGATAGAAATCTTTGAAGGCGTCTGACTAAGATGGTCAATGATCTTATATTCACTCTTCCGGATGTACCTCATGAGCTTAGTCACATCTTTAGCCAGATCTGGATTCAAGACAGGTGTAGGAACTTTCGGAGCTAGCTCATTACCCTTCGTCGCAATCCCTTTTCCTTTCACTTTTGCCCTAGCTTAGGCATCAACACTTGCCTCTGGTGGAGAATAAATTTGATCGTTACGGGTTATTCTTCTCTCACCCACCACGTCGTCTACCTCAGGTTTATCCTTATCCTTATCAGATGGGGAATCAACATTCAATCTCTTCTTGTTGTGGTAGAACTGAGCACTATAATGCCATCGAATAGCTTTCTCATTTGAATATGTATTGGACTTGGTACGGTAATTGTCACAAGAGACTTTTTAGTTGGCACAGGAATTGTTATCTGAACTTTCTTTGGGGGAACCGGAATGGTCACAACGTCAACCTCATCTGCATCGTCTTGGGCCTTTACTACCACCCGCTTAAATTGCAAGGTCTTCTTTTTAATCAAGCTTTAAATTTCCTTCTTCAATGAATCACAACCCTCAGGCTGCACCAAGCAATCTTCGCAATCAGGATCACACCCAGGGAATTATCCCTGCATCAACAACTTCTCTTTTACCCACATCAAATGGGCGGTCACCTCATCAACACTCATAACCATATCAAAATCCTCGTCTTCACAAATGGCATTAGCCACAACACCACCATGATGAGGTAATGGTTATTGAGTGATGTTTGGTGTTGACGTCGTGCCAAAATTTATTGCCTCAGTATCAAGCAACTCTTGCACTTTGTACTTCAAAGTAATGCAGTTCTCAGTAGTATGCCCCTACCCATCAGAATACTAAGCACAGCGAGCATTTGCATCAAAATTGTACGGTAACTTTGCAGGGTCTACCTTCCATGGACGTGGCTCAATCATTTTTAAACTTGTCAAATAGTTGAAAATCTCAGTATAAGACATGGGCAACGGATCAAACTTCTTAGGCGGTCCCTTTGGCCTTTGTTGATTACCTTGGTGAGGTGCATAAGTTTGCCTCTTAGGCGCAGCAGTAGTGGGAATAGTCACAGGCGCAACTTGGTGATCATGTTCTTGATACTTCCCTCTACCTTTTTTGGCATAGAGAGCGTTAGATTCACCCTCTTTCTTCTTGTAACCCCCAAATGCTTTCTTTGTACCACTAGCCTGACCTTTATCAACACTAATGTCCTGGATCTTTCCCAATTTGATTCCGACTTTGATTCGTTCGCTAGACATCACCATGTCAGCGAAAGACGCAGACATACTAAAACTTGCATAGTACTGCCCTTGTAGAGTTCCAACAAACATTTCTACCATTTCACGCTCCATCATAGACGGCTGAACCTTTGCGGCCATCTCGCACCATCTGTGCGCATATTCTTTGAATGATTCATTAGCCTTTTGGGATACATTCTGCAATAGAGTTCTTGTTGGAGCCATGTCCTTGTTGTATTGGTATTGCTGCACAAAACCCTCAACCAGATCTCTCCAAGTTCGAACGTGAGAACTTCGAGATTCATATACCAGTCTAAAGGACCACCAACCAAGTTGTCCTGAAAGAAATGCATTAGGAGCTTTTCATCCTTCGAATAACCATACATCTTTCGGTAGTAAGATCTTATATGAGTCTTGGGACAAGTATTCCCCTTATACTTACTCAACTCTGGCACCTTGAATTTGGAAGGGATTTTCACCCCTGGCATAAGTCCCAGATCATTCATATCAAAACTCGCGACTCCTTGATTTTCAAAAGCTCGCATGCGCTCCTCGAGCATATGCAACTTTCTGTCAGATTCAGTTTGTTCATCAGCATTAGAATACCAATCTTCCATGTCATCCTCTTTCGGATGAGAAATAAGGATCGGAATGCCCCTGCAAATCTGTGGCTGCACAACAAAATGTTCGACCTGACTATTCATCACAGGTAGAGGCACAATTCCATTGACATTTTCAACACGTGCGGGCGGGTTCACCACCTGATTCACTGGACCCTAAGTAGGACCACCGGTTGGACTTCCATTCAGTGCATTACTCAGATTGACAACCCCATTTTCAACCTGATTGTCGATTGGGCCGTTGCTAGGGCCATTATTGATTGGAGGATTGACCACAATTTGGGCCCTTTCGTTGGTTTCAGCAGCATTTCGCAAAACTAGAGCCCTCAATTCATCTTGTTGAGTAGCCATGTTCTGAATGATCTCCAACAACTAATTAACCCTGGTGTTCATATCTACCATATCCCCCTGTATTTGTTCCATTTGTCTCTTTGAATTCCCTCTAGTTTTGTATCTATGAGATTTTGAAGGAGCTATCTCTAAAAAATCCCAGATGAAGAGATAAGAAAATCGGCATGAACCACCTGTTATGCATATGAATGTATATGTATGGATGTAATGCATGATGTATGAAATGATCATTTCAAGAATGTCCCTGTAATTTCTTATCAAGCATCAAATAATGATAGGATAAACGACAAAACAATCATCAAGACCAAACGCGCAATCAACTGCTCATTGCATAGATGAAATAAAATTTGTACAAGAATCCACAATCAGAGAGTTTTAATACAAACATAATAATGACCGAACCTCGTCCAACAAGCCTGGCGGTGATCCGTCAAATCAAATACAAATAACATCAAATAATGTTTGCATCAGTTTGATAGAAATACAATCGCGCTTTGAGCTCTTGGATCTAAGCAATCAGCCTAGACATATAGATGTCTCGACCTCTGAGCATGGCATGCACTGCATATCCTTCGTCCCTGGAATTTTGCAACTGATTCTTCATCTCTTCGACCTCTTTGGACAGGATAACCATCTGCTTTTGTCGACTCTGGCGTTCTGCTTCAAGTTTTTTCTTTTGCCTTAGTGAATCTTTGGCATCGGATTCTTCTTTGCATAGTTGTTTCCTTAGGACCCGAATCTCTTTGTTGTGCTTTGTCTTCAACTTTCTGTTAACCACTTACAAGTTTTCTAACTTCTCTTGGGTCTTCTCTAGCTCTCTGATCAATTGGGTGTGGAATAGGAATTACCATTTCTAACCTTCTTGGTTTTCTTGAGCAAACCGTAGGCAATCAAGACTTGATCCTTCTGCTCAATCTCAACGAACAACTTCTTCTTACTTTTTAGTGCAAACGCTAAGTCCATGGCTTGAGCTTGCAATTGGGCTTTCAGGGTTGAATTATTCGATTGGAGTTGCTTGTAGAGCTCTATACGCACAAACCCTGGCATAGAGATAACAGATGATGAAGAGGAAGAGGCAACATCTAGTGTAGGATCTTCGACCATAGTATGAGGTTGAGGATATAAGGGTGCTTCCCTTCGAAAAGGTAACAAAACCGCTGTGACTCGCTCTTTCAACCAATTCACGTAAGAATCAAGTGCATAGTTCCCTTTCTAACCAAAGAAAATCGTGCCCCTCTTATGAAGTAGGAGCCATGTGGCCACAATCCTGTTCAACATAATCGGATCCTCTCCCTTTGCGAAGAAAACACTTTTTGTCATCTGGCGAGCAGTAGGCGCTTCTTTTAATGGATATCCAAACTGACGACGAGCCAATATAGGATTATAGTTGATGTAGCCCTTGGTTCCCATATGCGGCATATTTGGAAATTCTCTGCAACTGGATATGATCTCAGCCCCACCCGACATGGTATTCCATACTATATCGTAGGAAGTAAGTGCAATGATTTGTCGGGACCATAACATGGACTTAGCACAGTCTACAAATGCCCCTTTCTTTGGAAAATGTGTCTTGAACCACCTGTAAAGTGAAGGTATACAGCATATGACACCCCCCCTTCTTGCCATGACGAGAGCGTATGGTGTAATAGGTGTCGGCCAAGATAGTGGAATCGGATTGTTGTTCATGAATACCGATATAGAAGCAAAGTCCACAAACTTTTCAACAACAGGAAAGATCATCGTGTCATAGCTCATGGCGGCCAATACAGCATTGAAGTTCCACCAATCACCATTTCTAGCAAAATCATCGGCCTTAGACAAAAGAAATCCCAAAGGGAGCCCACATGTGCGGTCTTTAGGAATCCAATTAGCTCCCACATCGCTAACGCACAAATAAAGTGCTTTAGCGATGGCTTCTAAATCAAGAGTATTGGGTACTCTTTCAAACAGCGTGCTACTTGTGATATTGAGACCCAAGAGGAAGGAGTATTCTTCGAGAGTCAACGCTAACTGATAATCTTGAAAAGTAAAGCATTTGAGTTCACTATCATAAAACTGAGGCAGAGATTGCATGGCGTGAAACTCATAATCCTCCATCAGTGAAGGCAGTATATTTCCATAAGTGTCTCTGAAGTTCTTTTCAATTGGTCCTTCCACAAGAGCACCCCTCGCTCTCACTTCAGAAATGTCAAACGAGCAGAAGGAATAAATCGCAGATTTCTTGAGAACCTCGGTGTTGGTCTGGTTGTCACTATCCATCCTAATGTTGATAATGATCCCAGAAAATCCTGGAAATGATATGCATGCAGGGTTAGATAAATAACATATTTTTTTGACATTTCTCTTGGAAAAATAAACATGCTATGATGCAGGTACAATTATGCATTGATCATGGGTTTACGACTTCCATGACATTGCTCAATCTACTATATTGCTTCTGATCTCATTTGTGAAACCAAAGACTCTGGGTTCGATCCCCAGTGAAGTCGCCAATTGAAACTACCTGGCTAAAATCATCTGATAGAATATCAATGAAGTCGCCATAGAACGTTTTTTATCTCGCAAGAGGGGAAAGGTAAACATAATCGAGATAACCTGAAAGGGATAAGGCACGGTCTTGTGACTAAGAGATTGGGTAAGGGAGTCTATTACGCGAGGGGAAGATATTAGCACCCCACATGCCCATAGTACTCTACGGTATCCACTTCTATTTTCTATCTAATGAGTGTGTTATATCTATCTATCGCTTAATCGTTATGTCTATATGCTAAAAGAGAATGCATGTGAAAGAAAGAAAATAAACAAACAAGGGGAAAAGAAGGGAGTATTTACAAAGTTTACTCGATCGAGCCCTGTGACAAGATGCCTACGTATTCCCTCGTGCAATGGGAAAGTCAGAGCATTGTAGTTCGGCTCATATGTTTTGGTGGGTTGCAATGTTTTTTATGGGAAGTTCGATTCCGCATCCTCCCAATTGCAACTCATGCTTGGCATTGCAGCTATAAGAAGTCTTATGCTCGTCCGCTCTCACACTTAGCAACTTTTTTGGACTTGAAAGGGAACACCCTTTTTGAAAAGGTTTTCAAAGAAAAAACAAGTCTAAAGACAAAAAAAAAAAAGGTTCGAAGTGAGGTTGGTTGTTTTTACCCTTGCAAAAGGAGTTTGAACCATTATTAAGTGTTTTGATTTTCAAAAAGAAATGAAAACAAGTTTTAGTTTAATTACATGCAAGGAATGCAAAAGAAAGAAGAAAATAAATAAGGGAAACTAATTAATTCTACCCCTAATGTTATCATGCAAAGTTGGCCCTATGGCTGAGGATAAAAATCTAGGCTCGAAGACTATCCTAACCGAGCGATCCTAAGGGGAACTATCCTAATATCAACCTTGGTTGAGGAACCAGAGGATTCGAGGGGATAAAGCAATCAAGTGCTTTGGCAGAGGTACGCACACAATGCAATGCACAATCAAATGATACACACATGCGCGGGGAAGAAGAAAGAAGTCTCATAGCCTGCGACAGTAACGAGTATACCGGAGTCAACCAGAAGCCAACTTTCGAAGGAAAACCATAGCCACAAATGGAATTAAACGTGTCAAACAGGATTTTCCTATGGGAGAAAGGTATCACTGCATGATATGAATTATCAAGTGTGAGGAGCATATGAGTGTGGGTGTCAAAGCAATGAATGTGAACCCCATGAGAAAGCATGGAGAGTCAGAATAGGGGACTCTTGCCATTTTTATTATTGACTCGATAAAAGGAAGCTTCATGATTCGCGTGATCTGTGCTGACACGGACTGAACTATACGAGGGTTGAGTGAAAACCCTTTCCACGTGCCAATTATATCATCATATATGTATATCATCAGTATCAAAGCGAGACTTTACTTGGTGGTGCCATATCAGGTTGCCTAACCACTCATGACCTATGCAAGCACAAATGATAAACACTTACTAAAATGTACCTCCCTTTGCACGAAAGAGGATTTTAAACAAACCACACACAGTTAGCACACAAAATGCGAAATTGCCCTAAACGGGTCTTTAAATAAACCAGAGGGGTTCTTGGACATGCTCCAACTACGGAAGCCCCGTCATGCATCTCTATTCCTACTTCTCATGGCAAAAGAAAGCGGTAAAACTATAATTCTCATGCTCTCTAGAAAAGCGGTAAAAGAATGCGATAAAAAGGTGAATAAGATACCAAACGGATAATAATCCGTAAGCAAAAAGCAAGCTAAAAATACTTCAAAATACTTCAAAATAATTCAAGTATTGCTGACACGCAATAAAGAAATCCAGTGAGAAATGCGCGGAGGCATCAAAAGCATAATCAGAATGTGCGTCAACACATCCGAATCAAATAAACCTGCAAGAGATTATAACCCAAACAATGCAGACAAATGATGTTCATCTCGAATGCACGATGAAGAACGTGTGTCAATACACATTCGACGTAGATCCAATGAACATGCAAAATATTATAATCCAAGAAAAGCAGACAAAGAGTGCACACACATGTGTGTGAGAATGAGATATGGATACTACACATCTGAATCTCAATTATAACTTGTAAGGAATGGTGAAAACCAAGCAAGCAGCCAATAGAATGAACACACATGTGTGCAAGAACAAGATATGGATCCTACACATCCACATCGATCTGATAACCTGCAAGAAAGGTGAGGACCAAACAATGCAGACAATATAATGCACACACATGTGTGCAAGATCAAGGTATGTGTCATCACACATCCAAATCTCAAGTATAATGCTCAATGTACCTCGCACATGAAATAAAGTGTCAGAAATAATAAAGCAAGTGCTTTAAAGAAAGCACCAAATGCAAAACTGATTATTCATATGATAATACACTAGTATAAGCATATAAGAAGTGAAATAAAAATTCAAAAGTCAGTTGGTAAAGCGCTTATTCGAAATCGGAGTGAAAATTTCAACTTCTCAGAATCAATTAAAAATCGCATGGTGACTTGCAAACATGTCAGAGGATTCAAAAATATGATCAATTTTAATTGATTCTGAGTGGAAGCAACGTTTTTCAGACCTTAAAGGAACGGGGCAGCGACACCATTTTAGGCATTTTTCACTTGAAATTCGGTTTCGAAACCATCAAAAACAGTTTTAAAACATGCCAAAACATTGGGAACAAGTATCGTTACCTTGCTCCTTCAAGAAAAAATGAGTTTCGATGAACAAAAATGCCTAAAAACGCTTATGGAAAGTTAAATTCATGTGTAGATTTAATTTCTAATTCTCATTTATTTTGATTTTGAAATGACAAAGAATTGGATATTAATTCACACATGAAGCAATACAACTCTAAACCATGAAATATGTAAATAATATACAAAAGAGTCAAAGTTGTTTGAATGAAAATGAATGCAAAAATATGCATGAAAATGCACATTTATTCACATGTTTTTGCCTCTTTTTTATGAATGAGATGCAAATAAATGTCATACAAATGCATGCAATGACATAATCAACCTAGACCACATCCAAACATAATTCAAAACATGAATCAGAGTCAAATAAAATCAAGAATTCCACATGTCATGATGCTTTAATTTCACACAATCAAGAATGTATCATCAACACATGAAAAAGTGCATAAAATGAGGCTTCGACACATTTCGAGTTACTAAAAACAAGCTCTGACACATGAATTCAACTCAATTATTCAATGCAAGCCTATACTAATGCATGAACATGAAATTCACAAGGCAAAATGCAAACATCAAAGCCTTATGTACAATGAAAATACTTCATGAAAGCTTAATGTATAAACAACTACATTTTGACACAATTACTTTCTCAAATCAAGCCTTATTCACGTGAATTTAACTCAATTATTTAATTTATATGACATCTAATAAATGAACATACAATTTATGATGAAAATGATCAATTCAAATGGCCTATGCGCAAAGAAATCAAATCATACAAGTGTATGTGAAGCAACTCGATTTTCAAAAATCTTTTAATTCTCGAAAATAGTGAAATCGCCACCTAATTTTTATTGTTCTAAAAAGAACGGGAAAATATAGATAAAACCCACATAATTTGGATAAGGTGGTCTACGTGACCAAAAGATGTGAATTCGGGAGTCGGTTATGCAAGGGGAAGGTATTAGCACCCCTTACATCCATCGTATTCGATGGGACCCATTTAGTTCTAAGTGTTTGTGTATATTCGCTAATTTCTAAGTTATGATCGAGAAATAAAAGAAACGGGGTTTATTTATTATTATTTTGAGTTTGGCACGGTTTCAGAACCGTGTGCCTACGTACTCTCTTGTGTAATGGGAAAGTCAAAATTCCGTAGTTCCTCTTAAAAAGGTTTTAAGTTGGTTGTATTGATTTTATAAGAAAAATCGTGCATTAAACATTTCAAATGCTTAAACATGGACTTGTTTTGTTTGTTTGAAAAGCTTAAGTCTTTGTTCGTGTTTGAAATGGCTATTGCACACTCTTTGTAAGAAAAGAATTTGATGATCGCATATGAGCGATAAAAGAGTTTGAGTGAGTTTAGTTATTTTTATGTGGGAGACGAGTATTGGACCATAAGCGTTCAACGACTAATGCCCCAAATATTCGGATGAGTGGACAGAAACATCCTAATCATCTTTTTCGACCCAAAAAGTTTGTTGAGAAAAAGTGAGGTGAAACAAGGTTCACGTTCATTAGATTCATTTAAGAAGAAACCAAACATACAGTCGAGGGTCGATACAGGACTGACTATCATATGTTTGGGAGGAGAGAGAGAAGTAGAATATTTATTTATGAAAATGTTTTGAAAAGAAACTCGACGTTGGATCGAAGTTTAGAAATTTAATTATGAAAGTGTTTTTTTTTAGGAGGTTTTGAAAATGGTTTTGAAAAGTGAAGGATATTCACAAGAAGTTTTTGAAAGAAAGATTTAAGTTTGAAAATTGGAAAGAAAACATCTTTTGAAAAGTATTAAGAAATACTTAAAATGTCTCATTTTTTACTTAATAAAAATATAATCAAAAAGAAAATATTTTTTTGGATTTTTTTTTACATAATCATAAAATAGGTATTAGTATGCTTACCTTGGTTTGAAATGGTCTGGATTATTCTGATCAAATCCAGCAGCTACTTGAAGTGAGAATTGATTTTACAAAGGATGGAATGATGATTTGGATTACTTCTATATGATGTATAGAAGGTGTTTGAAGTGAAAAATTATAACAAGAACAAGTGAATTAAGAGTTTGGAAGTTATGGCTCAAATTTGCATTTTATGAGTTTTGGAAATGATTTATGGAGCAAACTAATTTTGGCTTGTTTTTTGAGGGTTTGAAGTTCCAAAAAAATTCTAAATGATATTTAGAACATGTTAGAATGACACCATTGGTTGGAACTTGCAAGAATTGCAATTTGGGATTCTAACCTCTTTGAAAAAACTTAGAAAACTTGCAAAATAAGAAAGAAATAAGAAAACAAGTTTGGAATTGTTTTGGTGTGTTTTTTGAATGAAGTAGGAACCTCTATTTATAGGCAAATGATTTTTGAAATGGCAAGGCAAGATAAGCTTAGAGCTTGCAACTTGGAAGCTTAAGGCTTAAGAAAGGAATATTCCTTCATTAAATGCAAATGGAATCTTTTTAATCATTACTAAAAAAACTCAAGTGTTTTTATCCTTTCCTAGCAATTTCCATCATATTTTTTCCTCTAAAATCCTATCTTGTTTAGTGACAAGGCTTCTAGAAAGGAGAAAGTTATAAAATAACTTGTAACTTTGATGCATGATTTTGGAAATCCATGGTTTTGGAGCTTTATGTTTCAAAATCAAAACCATAGCCAGACAAAGTGTTTTTGCAAGTTCTTGGACTTTTTAGAAAGCTTGTAACAAGACCTACAACTTTCATGTTTTGAGTATTTCTTGAATCAAAATGGATCTAGGTGAAAAATGGCCATGAAAGTGAGAAAAAACCATGTTTTTTAACACTTGAAAAAATTTCTAAGTGTTAGAAAAAATTCAAATCTTGACTTTTTGTTGACTTTTTCATATTTCTTGATTTTTTATGATCATGATGGATTATTTGAAATGTTTTTATGATTGAAAAAATTTGGTTTTGAAAAAGTTGACCAGAAGTCAAAGTTTGACTTTTTGAGCAGATGAATTTTTATCAGATGGTTCAGAATTTGTCTGATGAAGAAACATGGATTTTGCAATGTTTTGAATCAAGAAATTAGGTCAAGATGTTGCATTGAAGATGTTAAGACCAATCTTCAAGCAAATAGGTCATCCATTGAGCAGAAAGTCAATGATTCACTATCTTCGATCAAAACCCTAATTGATCGATTCAAGGTAGATCATGAGAAAAAGTTGGGAATTTGAAAATCAAATGTCGATGATTGATTAAGATAGATCATTTTAGGTAAGTGGAGACTCAAACCCTAATTTATTATTTCTTGAACAAATGATTTCTTTTTGATAAAATCCCAATTTTGACTTTAGGAGTACACGCACGATCTGTCCTGCTCAAACCATAGTGATGCAATGATCTTATGAGAAATACAAGGGAATAAAGTATTGATCTTGTGCACTTTCAAAAGAGTGTATTCCTTGAAGAAGGGATGTCTCATGATCACTCCTTATAAACACAAACTCACAAGTTGTTTCCGGAAGTTAAAACCCTGAGCTTAGGAGGGTAAATTTTGGGGTGACAGCTCTATTCAATCATCTTAAACCTGGTAAGTGAGAAAGAGTGGCAGCTTTCGAATGTTCAAGGTGGAAGAGGATTGAATACCAGAGAACCCCGGAAATTTTCCCTACGCGGGAAACCAATGCCACAAAAGAAACAGATAATATATCTTGACTACGGAGCCAAGAAAAACGCTTGAAGAGAAAACTTGCTAAGCACCAACGGAATGCTTTAACACAACAGTGCCCAATGAGAAATAATTAGGAGATTTTAACAACACTGGGGATAACCGTGTAATCGAAATGAGTTTGACGATAATTTTAATAAAAATGCTATGAGAAGAGAAACGAACTTCTCACGCGAAAAGAAAAACAATATATTAAGAATTTGACATGATTGGGAACTTAACAAAGAGTTCCCTGACAGTTTAAGGAATACCTGGAGACCTTAAACAAAATTGAGAAATTGACACGATTGAGAACTTAACAAAGACTTCCCTGACAGTTAAGGAATACCTGGAGACCTTAAACAAAATTGAGAAATTGACATGATTGAGAACTTAACAAAGAGTTCCCTGACAGTTAAGGAATACCTGGAGACCTTAAACAAAATTGAGAAATTGACATGATTGAGAACTTAACAAAGAGTTCCCTGATTGACATGATTGAGAACTTAACAAAGAGTTCCCTGATTGTTGATTGAGAACTTAACAAAGAGTTCCCTGATTGTTGATTGAGAACTTAACAAAGAGTTCCCTGATTGTTAAGGAATACCGGCAGACCTTAACAAAGATATATGGCTAAAACAATATCGGAATTGTTGGTGCACGAAGGTGCGAGGAGCCATGGCATGCTGAATGTCTTTGACCGTGTAACCTCCGAGTTACCCGCAGAACAAAATCAAGAGCGCACCCGAGTACAATTCTGGGATAAACAAAACAATATCCAGCACACCGGCGTGATATAGATGTTTATAAAGTCGGTAAATCTTGTTTCCGACGTTTCTGCTAATGAGAGATCTTACTGAACATTTACGGACATGTTGAACAACTTCTGAGTTGACAAGATCTTCAATTTGTATGCAGATAGCTTTACCGGTGATAGAAGAATCAGATTCAGCACCTGTGACTGAAAAACTTCTAGGGTAATGAGCTTTAATTTGCTAGCATTGGTATAGACAATGCGTTGTAGCAAGTGGATATGTGGATCAACGTCTGAGTTGGAGAAATATCCTGAGATTGAATAAACATCCCACCTGGTGGACATTTATTTGTTGAGTAGTTGATGACTTACTGGGGAAATAAACACACCAGAAGTTTGCTGTAGTTTTCTGAGAACAGCTCAGAGAAGTAAATTGTGGAAACCACTGCCACTAGCATTTGCTGAGAAGATTCTTGTCTGAAATAAATCTTGAAACTACCAAGACTAATGTTGTAGTAATCCTTTCTGAAGGAGACTCACTAGGGAGTGAAATAAGGTTCGCTGGGGAAACTTCGTAAGAAAACCGTGTGGAAAATTCGCTAGGGATTCCCTGGTTGATAATTTTTCTGACATTAGAGTCTGTTGAACAACTGTTTCGCTAGGGAAGAAGTCTCGGTTGGAGAAACCAAATCAGTTGTTAAGATCCATACAAGTATATAACTTGTGCTATAGAAAAAGAGGATAATGTGTCGTCTGAGAACTAATCCTTCAATTTGATCCTTACGAGGACATTTACAGTTTCAGTTGAAAAACCTGCAAAATAATTAGTTGAAGCTAATGCATGGGTATGACATGTATGATATGATATGCATGTTGATTTTTTTTCTAATGCAAATAATATATGATTTCCTGATACTGTTAAGAGAAGGAAGACATCGCTGGGGAATCCAATTGAACGATCTTGTTGTCATAAGAGTTCACTAGGTATGATCAATCGATTCTCTGGGGAAGAGACTTCACTGGAGAATTGATACTACTGTCGATTGTCTGTCACCCAAGCGTTCACCTGGCACTGGGGAGAAGAACTAAGTTGTCATTGAGAAAAGTCTTCTGCTTTTAATGGGGTACCTTAAAAGAAACTCTATAAAGAAGGTCCATTGATACAAGAGTTCGCTTGGGGAAACCCAATCACTCTGGAATGGATTCGATTCGAGAATCATCATCGTTGTAGACCAATTATGGTCGAGCCCTCAAACTTGTAATCGGAAGAACTAAATTTGTCATTCAAAATAGTCTTCAAATTATGATTCTGCTGAGAAAAATCACCAACCGATCTTGGAATAACCCGAGTCTTGGCTGAGGTTTATGAATGAATGTGCTATGTAGTATATGATATGAATGCATGAATGAATGAATGCATGAATATAAATGCATCGCTATCAAACCGAATCCTCGACACCGTTAGTCCGGAGGATAAAAGAACATGGCACAACAAGATAATTGACCAAGCTCCAAATATTGAATTGCCGCTGGAAGGGCTGTAATGCTAATTCTTGTAGAAAGAAGAATAGCAAACTTCTGAATTGACCAGATAATGATGATTAGAGGCGTGCCCCATGCGTGGGAACGCAGCTGCATTAGATTTTGCACTTCAGAATCTCAATATGCCCCGGTCTGGTAGACCTTCTAGAAATCTTTCCCGAAGCAATACTTTACTGATCGACAGTATTTCAAAGGAACTGGATATTCTGATATGGGAATATCATGCCTCGATAGGAGCTTTGGAGGTGTTTCCGCATCTCAAAATAACCTCCTTAGATTTACCGAATCTTAGAGTCGCAGACTTTGCGTAAATGGCCGACTTGCCCCAAGATGAACATTGGAGAGACTCCAACGTCTCGAAGTAGTTGCTTCAGATGAATCTTTTCAGCAAGCTTGCTTTAGAATGAATCTTGAAAAGACTTCTACGTCTCAAGTTGTTTCCTCAGATTGACTGCATCTGAAAAATTGGCTATGCAATCATAGGGAAGACCTGCTCCAGGACGAGCTTTAGAGAGACTTCTACGTCTCGAAGTAATTGCTTCAGACTGATTGATTCTTGAAAGAACACTTGCTCCAATTAAAAGAGCTTCACCATTATGAAGTAACTGCTTCAGATCAACAACAAGTGAGCGACTATCTTGGCGGAACAAGAGCTTTTGAAGGCTTCCACGCGTCGAAGTAATTATCTTAGATTGATTGGAACCGAACGATTAGTTCGAAATGTCCCAATGTAAACAGCCTTAGAGAGACTCCCATGTCTCGAGGTGATTGCTCCAAGTTGACTGAAACATGGAACGACAGTTGTCCCAGGCTAACTGCTCTTTTGGGGAAAGACTAACTCAATTGATGATTGCTCTTTAAGGACTTGCCCCCGGATTGGCAGAAATTCGAGGAGCTGAATTTCGATTTGATTGCCCCCAAATTCTTGAGAAGACAACTTGTGATATGCTCAAAGGAGTCCTTAGACGTCCTGTCCCTTGCTACAAATAAACTGCTAACTCAACAGAATAAACAAGTCTTTCTTCTTTGGACAAAGTTAAACTCTTCACTGATGTTCATTATGAGAACTTCTTCAATGTCAAACAATTGTTTTACATGTATAAAAATGTTTATTGTGACAATTATAATGCAACATTTATGCGTCTTGAAGTTTTGTATGAAAAACATTACGACTTTTTTGTGAGTGAAACACTTTTTGGAGTGCAACACTGAAAATTTTCTTTTTGAAAGATAAGACGAGCATATGATACCAACACAGATACTTAGCACACACTGTAGGAGTCAGGTAAACGCGATCTCTTCGTTATATGCTTTTGAATTAACCCATGCTTCAATTAGGACTTTTAAGGGTTGTAACGCGGCCTGGTTCACGGTTTTTTAGAAAAAGGATTTTTAGGCTCAAAATATTTGGTGCCCGCCCATTCTCCATGATGTTCTTCAGTCCTGAGTTCAACTATCCTGATACGAGCACTCATCTCTCGAGAGGCGTTATGATGGTTGAGGAACCAATATAGGGTTTCTTGGACACAACAGACACCCACCTTGTCTTTTGGTATTTGACCACACAACTTGTTCTTTGTTGAGAATTTTTCTCTGAAAATGCATTTCGGGATTTTTGCTTTCCCAAATCTTGCCTGACTTTTACCTAAGCGACTTATTACTAAGTTTCGTCTTAGTGGGCTTTTTGTCTCTTTTCTATTTATTTTTTTTTGAACAAGTCATTGATTTATACACAACCTTTGATTTGTTAGAAGTGATGGTGACTGTCTGAGTCTTTGGTAGATGAAGGGTAACCGTTGCGGTGTCGTCATTTGTTGACCTTCTGATGTGCGAGAGATACCCATGTGGTATCATGCTCTCATGATGCACACTGTTGATAGACGAAAGTCAACTATTGCGGTTCTGACCTTTCTCAACCTTTTGAAGGATAGCCATTGTTGTATCCCTTGATGCTTACTCTCTTGATGAGTTTTGAACGCTCAATCAAATTAACTGAACACGACCCGCCCACAGGTTAAAAATGAAGGTTTTTTTTCGGAAAGAAAATAAACTCCTACTTCAAGGCTCGAGGGGGTTAACGAGGGTCTATCTCCCTTATAACTCCGATGTTTGGGGATTTGGAACAAGGCCGGTACATCATTAGCAGGGTTTTACTCAAAAGCATATGACTAGAGACCTAGCGTTTTTCAATTATCGTCATCCTCCCTCCGATCTTTGCCTAGGCGAAAGATTCGGTAACGTTGGTATCAAAATGCTCGCAAATCATTTAAAGAGTGATAACGAATGAATTGAGTGACAACGAATGGATTACTTCAAGACAAACATATTCATTGCATTAAGATAAAAAAACAAACAAGTTTCTACATGCAAACAAAGTTTAAACAATTAAACAAGGTACACATGAAAATGCAGTAAAGAAATAAAAGACTGTCATTGTTGAGGAGACTTGGGATCCGTTTTGACTTGTTGATTTAGGTGAAATTAGTAGTCTTGGTGATCACTTGAATACCGGGTTGCCATTCACAAACAGAATCCCTCCTTGAATAGTCAAGTATTTCAGGTCGATCAACTGTTGAACCTTGGCTTTGTAAGGATTGCAATCCTCTGTTGAGTGTCCTACCGCATCAAAGATGGTATCCACATCGTGCATTATGATCATATCCAAGCGGGAACAACTTTGGTGGCTTAAGAAACTTGGGAACCACCAATGAACTTTGAACCATATCAGAGCTGATCAGAGGTAATCGAATTGGATCAAGAGGAGCATTCCTTCTTTCCAAATTATTCCGAGGCACAGTTTGATTTTGAGAGTTCTGACTCTGAAGTTGAGGAAGATCAAACAAAAGTTGTTGATGCAAAGACTTGAAAGAGGGCAATGGAGGATAATGAGTTGGTGTTGCAACCGACTTCCCTTTGCTAGAACTTGAGATATCTTTGCTGAAGGTTACCACCTTTTCTGAAGTGACCATTTGGTCTACTTCAACACTATTCTTCAAAGTCTCAACTCCCTCTTGGTAAGCAATTGTTCCAATGAGTTTTGGAAGTTCCTCAAAATTGCTATGATTAGACCTTGCAAGCAAAATGTCTAAGCTCGATCCATTATGTTTGAAAAACAGAATCTTATCATCAATTAGCTCTTGAACTCTGCATTTGAAGGCGAAACAAAACTCAGTTTCATGTCCTGCAGAGTTAGCATGAAAAGCACATCTAGCTTTCTCATCAAACCAAGCTTTAGAAACCCCTGGTACTGGCTTCAATTCCCTTGGTATCACAATACCACTCTGAATCAAGTAAGGCAATAGTTGAGAATATGATATCAGAATTGGCTGAATATCTTGGTGAGCATATCGGCGGTAATGCGAGTTAATATGCTGATTTAGATCCTTCTTCTTCGATCGGGGAGCAAGCAATTGCTGTTGTCGAGGAATCTTCGAAGGTGAAGGCCGAGGATGATACTCCGTAGGAGAATTTTGAACTGGAGAGTTCGCAACGTGTGGGTGTCCTTGACCCATGGAGACATCAGATGATAGAGCAGCAACCAAACTTGCGGAGATTGGTGTAGTGTTGCACTCTCTTTTCAACACAACTTGCAAGAGATCCATGACCAGACTCATCTGACTCTTCAAGTGCTTAACTTCCGCCTTCAATAGTTCCTGACCATGCTGAAGCTCGTCTATAGCCCTCTGAGACATCCTTGGAGTTCTGAACGCGCATCGAGTAGACAGTTTGATATTTCTGTACAGAAGAGATGAAATGAATTTTTGATGAAGATGAAATGCATGCATTAAAGAATGCAAACGTAATGTAATGGTAATGCATGTAAGAATGCAACATGACGGTAATACATATCAGAATGCCATATGATGGTGATGCATGTAAGAATGCCATGATGGTGATGCATGTAAGAATGCAATGTGATGCGATACATATTGATGTTATGCGCAAAATTACATGTAAAGTTAAACGGACAAGGGTGTAAAAGGACGGTCGGACATGGTTTCGACGTATACCCAACAATTCCCCCAAACAAGGTTGGTTCTTAGGGTTTTTGATACAACAAACACAAATTCTCGTGCATCGCAAAAGATACTTGCAACGCTACAATACTTTTTCAAGAGAATTTGGTTTGAGGGAGGGTTACGAATTAACCGAATAGACAAAGCAGGTCTAACGATATAACAAACGTAACCCTCAATACCGGGATCTGAACGGGGTGCTCAAAATCATTGATCCCAACTTGGGTACACCATTTTCACCGCAAATAAATTTGTGATTAGATGATATATCCAAGAACGTCTCATTTGAGCATTCTTAAAGCCTACAGGTTAGGTTTTCCTTAAAGGTCAAAACTAGGGGAAAAATCCCTTCTAACAACACTATCGCCAATGCAAAAAATAACTTGCAATCAACGATAATGTCTTCGAAAGAACCTCCCCTAGGTGTGGTCTTCGCACAAACTTACAAGACATTTCTGTCTAGCAAATCAATACTACGCAACCACTCTAATTTATATGTTCTATAGCCTTGGTAGTGGGCTTTTCTTATAGTCTCATCCATCATTCCCACACAACAATAATATATCAACAAGGTAATAATTAAAGTGATAGGAAATAAGCGACTAAATTAAACACACAAATAGAGTGATAAAAGAAAGCGAGCATAAACACACATACGAAGAGCTAAACTAGGGTTGACACGCTTAGTCAAAATCTCCCCAGTGGAGTCGCCAACTGAAGCAACTCGATTTTCAAAAATCTTTTAATTCTCGAAAATAGTGAAATCGCCACCTAATTTTTATTGTTCTAAAAAGAACGGGAAAATATAGATAAAACCCACAGAATTTGGATAAGGCGGTCTACGTGACCAAAAGATGTGAATTCGGGAGTCGGTTATGCAAGGGGAAGGTATTAGCACCCCTTACATCCATCGTATTCGATGGGACCCATTTAGTTCTAAGTGTTTGTGTATATTCGCTAATTTCTAAGTTATGATCGAGAAATAAAAGAAACGGGGTTTATTTATTATTATTTTGAGTTTGGCACGGTTTTGGAACCGTGTGCCTACATATTCCCTTGTGCAATGGGAAAGTCAAAACTCTGTAGTTCCTCTTAAAAAGGTTTTAAGTTGGTTGTATTGATTTTATAAGAAAAATCGTGCATTAAACATTTCAAATGCTTCAACGTGGACTTGTTTTGTTTGTTTGAAAAGCTTAAGTCTTTGTTCGTGTTTGAAATGGCTATTGCACACTCTTTGTAAGAAAAGAGTTTGAGTGAGTTGAGTTATTTTTATGTGGGAGACGAGTATTGGACCATAAGCGTTCAACGACTAATGCCCCAAATATTCGGATGAGTGGACAGAAACGTCCTAATCATCTTTTTCGACCCAAAAATTTTGTTGAGAAAAAGTGAGGTGAAACAAGGTTCACGTTCATTAGATTCATTTAAGAAGAAACCAAACATACAGTCGAGGGTCGATACAGGACTGACTACCATATGTTTGGGAGGAGAGAGAGAAGTAGAATATTTATTTATGAAAATGTTTTGAAAAGAAACTCGACGTTGGATCGAAGTTTAGAAATTTAATTATGAAAGTGTTTTTTTTTTAGGAGGTTTTGAAAATGGTTTTGAAAAGTGAAGGATATTCACAAGAAGTTTTTGAAAGAAAGATTTAAGTTTGAAAATTGGAAAGAAAACATCTTTTGAAAAGTATTAAGAAATACTTAAAATGTCTCATTTTTTACTTAATAAAAATATAATCAAAAAGAAAATATTTTTTTGGATTTTTTTTGACATAATCATAAAATAGGTATTAGTATGCTTACCTTGGTTTGAAATGGTCTCGATTATTCTGATCAAGTCCAGTTTCAGTTACTTGAAGTGAGAATTGATTTTACAGTGATGGAATGATGATTTGGATTACTTCTATATGATGTATAGAAGGTGTTTGAAGTGAAAAATTATAACAAGAACAAGTGAATTAAGAGTTTGGAAGTTATGGCTCAAATTTGCATTTTATGAGTTTTGGAAATGATTTATGGAGCAAACTAATTTTGGCTTGTTTTTTGAGGGTTTGAAGTTCCAAAAAAATTCTAAATGATATTTAGAACATGTTAAAATGACACCATTGGTTGGAACTTGCAAGAATTGCAATTTGGGATTCTAACCTCTTTGAAAAAACTTAGAAAACTTGCAAAATAAGAAAGAAATAAGAAAACAAGTTTGGAATTGTTTTGGTGTGTTTTTTGAATGAAGTAGAAACCTCTATTTATAGGCAAAGGATTCTTGAATTGGCAAGGCAAGATAAGCTTAGAGCTTGCAACTTGGAAGCTTAAGGCTTAAGAAAGGAATATTCCTTCATTAAATGCAAATGGAATCTTTTTAATCATTACTAAAAAAACTCAAGTGTTTTTATCCTTTCCTAGCAATTTCCATCATATTTTTTCCTCTAAAATCCTATCTTGTTTAGTGACAAGGCTTCTAGAAAGGAGAAAGTTATAAAATAACTTGTAACTTTGATGCATGATTTTGGAAATCCATGGTTTTGGAGCTTTATGTTTCAAAATCAAAACCATAGCCAGACAAAGTGTTTTTGCAAGTTCTTGGACTTTTTAGAAAGCTTGTAACAAGACCTACAACTTTCATGTTTTGAGTATTTCTTGAATCAAAATGGATCTAGGTGAAAAATGGCCATGAAAGTGAGAAAAAACCATGTTTTTTAACACTTGAAAAAATTTCTAAGTGTTAGAAAAAATTCAAATCTTGACTTTTTGTTGACTTTTTCATATTTCTTGATTTTTTATGATCATGATGGATTATTTGAAATTTTTTTATGATTGAAAAATTTTGGTTTTGAAAAAGTTGACCAAAAGTCAAAGTTTGACTTTTTGAGCAGATGAATTTTTATCAGATGGTTCAGAATTTGTCTGATGAAGAAACATGGATTTTGCAATGTTTTGAATCAAGAAATTAGGTCAAGATGTTGCATTGAAGATGTTAAGACCAATCTTCAAGCAAATAGGTCATCCATTGAGCATAAAGTCAATGATTCACTATCTTCGATCAAAACCCTAATTGGTCGATTCAAGGTAGATCATGAGAAAAAGTTGGGAATTTGAAGATCAAATGTCGATGATTGATTAAGATAGATCATTTTAGGTAAGTGGAGACTCAAACCCTAATTGATTATTTCTTGAACAAATGATTTCTTTTTGATAAAATCCCAATTTTGACTTTAGGAGTACACGCACGATCTGTCCTGTTCTGAAACTGTTAGTGATGCAATGATCTTATGAGAAATACAAGGGAATAAAGTATTGATCTTGTGCACTTTCAAAAGAGTGTATTCCTTGAATAAGGGATGTCTCATGATCACTCCTTATAAACACAAACTCACAAGTTGTTTCCGGAAGTTAAAACCCTGAGCTTAGGAGGGTAAATTTTGGGGTGCGACAGTATCTATGCTCTATGGACAAAATTCCTTTACATTGACATAATAACATTCATGAACTCAAGCCTAAACACATGAGTTCAACTCAATTATTAAATCTAAATGCATTCTAATGCATGAACATGCAATTTATGATCCAAACAATCAATACAAATGCATTATGTACAAAGAAGTTGCATCAAGTAAACAAATACATAAAAAGTCTACATCTCGACACAATAACGTTTACAAATCAAGCCTTAATCCAAGAAATTCCAATCAAGATTTGAATTCAACAAAACAATTGCAAGCAATTCCTCAATTCAATTTCAAGAAAAAGCACTTTTTAAAAATCACTTTTGAAAAATCACTTAAAATAAGTGATTATGTGAATTATCACTTACTTGAAATTTGAAGTTTGAAGTTGAATTGATGAAGAAACTTGATAGAATCTTGATCAGAGAATAGCCTTGGCCGGAATTGAGAAGAAGAGAAGAGGAGGATCTCGCCGAAGCAAGGAAGAGAGGCAGAGTGAATCACGGTTCGCGGCACGACAGCGGAGATGGAGGTGCGATGACAGTAGAACAGTGGCGGATGACAGAGGGAGAGAGAAGTTTCGGCGAGAGATAGTGGAGGAGAAGTGAAGGCTTGAATTTCTCTTGAGTTTTTGTTCTTAAGTGTTGAGAGAAAAGAGAGAGAGAGAGAGAGAGAGAGAGAGAGAGAGAGAGAGAGAATTTAGAAGGTGAAATTTAACAAATGATTTTCCTCCTATAATTTGTGACAGACAAATTTTACTTATAGGTGACAAACTTGGGCTTTGGAGTGCCTTGGATCCAAGATTAGGCCCAAATCGCGATTATCCAAATTATTTTCGTATACAGCCCAAAACATCAAGAACCGTGCGAAATTTGAAGTCGGGCTCTAAACAAAAAATGTCCGGAATGCAAATTTTCTTGTGAGAGTCAAAATTTTGACTCAATCAGATGAACGGTTGATAAGATAAGAATTTTTTAAGTCTCAACACACTTTTCAGGCATCTGACACATGCGGATTTTTTATTGCATCACTCAGAGAAATTGCCTCGAACGAAAATCTTCTGAACAAAATATGAACTCTAGATGTGAATGAACATCGAAGCCAATGGAATTTATGAACTTTTGACACTGTTCCCACCTTGTTTCGATAAAAATCGAGCAAGATATGATTTTTTGACCGTTGCGCGTTAGATGAAAAAATGCTCGGTTCGTCTCAAAATCAACTCCAAATAATAAAATTCTAGTATTGATTGGTAAGGAATCAGCTCTCAGCTTGTGAATGAAAGTCGAAGAGGGCTTCGATAGGGAATTTTAAACATCGGTCCGCTAAGTTTCGATTTTCCAGACAAAAGTTATGAATTTTTTAGCGTACTGTGAACACGGTTCAGCCATAAAATTCAGCTTATCCCCCTCGAAAGATCAATTTCTTTGAAGACTTTCTTCACAAAATTGGCCTTCGACCTGTGAAAGAAAGTTGAAGATAATATGGAGCAGACTTTCCAGTCGAAAATTGTCATAAAATACCCAACGAGCTGAGAGATATGCCTTCCAGAGCGCCTGAAATGCACAATAAACCAAAAATTCACTTTATGAAGAAAATGATCGATTAAAGTCTTTTCTTGACGAAATGGCCTCCGATCTAAACAGATGACCTGGAGAACATATTGAAATGATTCCATTGATTATGGGACCAACCCGAGAAGATCTTCTAACCAGAAAATCTTTCCTCAAGCATACGAACCAAAAAATATCAATTTTGGCCCGAAAATAGTCTGAATGGCCCAAAACGCACAGTTTCTTCCACAAATTGAGATGCTCTAAATCTCATCACTGCATGATCAGTGAATGATATGTATGTAATGCACCTATAGATTAAGTGTAAACCAATTATTTTATTAAAAAAGTGAAGAAGGCGAATTTTGGGATACAACACTCACTCATAAAAATTGTGGGCATTTGAGGTGCTTCCGAAAACACAGTTATTGGTCCATCGGTAGTTGTATTTCCGATTAGTTTTCAACTGATACGTAAGGTCTCATTTTCCAAAATCCAGATTTTGGTAATGTTCACAGTAAAAAGTGAGGAACGAGGGAATCGAATCGTAATTCGAATCTCCGACTCAAAACTATTTACTCTTTCGATTTTTTTTGTTTTAAAAGTTTCCGCGAGCACCAAGCTTTATTGTTTCCAAACAAGAAAGAAGATGAAAAAGGGGAAAGCTGAAATACCCTAAATATGATTTGTGATGTGACAAGTATGAACTAGACGCAACGCATTGGGGAGACACCAAGGTAAGAGGGTTGGTTATATAAAGGGAAGGTATTAGCACCCTATATATCTATAGTTTTCTATAGGAACTTTTTTATACATATTTTGTATGTTTGTGTGTGTTTCATTTGCTATGATACTTCGGGAAAGTTTCTCCTGTGGGATTTAAGAAGGGTAGGTTAGGCAAGAATCTAAGTTTTGTTATAATTATTATGCTCTCAAGGATCATTGGGATTCTCTGCATGCATATCCCCTAGTGGGAATCAAATCATATGTAGCTCGGATCTAAGGGAAACTAAGGTTTGTTTGGTTTGAGGGATAAAGAAGTTTGATCGCCAAGGGTGAGACCTTGTGCCTACGTATTCTCAAAAAGAGGTTGAGAAAGTCATAGAAATCGTAGTTCCCACTTATGTGCTAGTGGAAGCAAAGATTAAGAGACAACGAGAAGTGTCATATTAAGGAAAATGTATCTAATCTATTTTATCACATACATTTTTGAAAATTTTGATTGTTTGAATCTTTCATTGTAAGCATTGGGTGTTTTTCTTGAGTGTACAAGTGTTACCACTTATAAGTTAAGAAAGATGTTTGAAAAATGTTTGAATCTTTCATTGTAAGCATTGGGCGTTTTGCTTGAGTGTACAAGTGTTGCCACTTACAAGTTAAGAAAGATGTTTTGTTTGAAAAAGTGTTTGTTTTAAAAAAGTGTTGATTTGTATGTGATGCTATAGATGAGATACTTCTTCCATAGAGATGATGCATGTAACACCCCCTTCTATTTACCCGCGTTTTATACATAATAATCAGAGTATTTTAATCACAACCAAGAAGGCGTCACAATTTAAATCATAAAATTTTAACCAAAATAACCATGCTTCATCAAGAATACTCATCCATTAAATCATACTCAAATTATGTTTAACAATGAAATGAAACATAATTAAATCTACTTTACTCAACAGTTATTCCAGATAATAAATCAACATAATTCCAAAATTATTAAAATATCCATTAAAGGATTCCAAACAATCGCTTTTCCCAAAGTTACATCTACCGAGCACGACATCGACACGCGGACTAGATCAACTGACTCAATACTAGAGCTATCCTCACCAATCCAAGCACTAATCACCTCGGATCCGAAAATGTTGAGTAAGGGTGAGATTCCAATTCAATATAACATGCATTATATGCTTTCTAGAATACAATTAAATGATACGTTAATTCATTAACCAAACACAAGTCATAATCAATGCACAAGGCGCTTCACAATGAACATGTATATAATCAAACAATGGAAATTGCAACACCGAAACCATCCTAGCATGTTACAATCCCATATGAAATGCGACTCTATGCATGTGGTACCAAACGTGAACCGCTCACCCACCGCCTGCTTACTCGTGGAAAGACAAGTAATCCATGATTCGCCCGAACAGTCAAGAATCCAATCCATGATTCGCCCATAACCACCGGGTCAAGAATCTAGCCTCACTACCTCTGCACTGTAAGTCTATTGGCTCGCACCTCCGCACAATGGGAATGAACCAATTTAACAATGCTCATGCATGCATCATAAAAGCATGCAACATTAATTCAACTAATATGATAACAACATAATTCCACATAATTGCCAATATCAACATATATCGCATGATAACAACATAATCATGAACTACTTATCACAAAACATAAATATGTTGAATGCTTACTCCTCAACCAAGAAGACTATCACCAGATACACAATAACAACCACACATGATATCAATACAATCATGAATAAACAACAAGGAAAGAAACATCACATGAACGTCAATCTCCATTTAACTTGTCAAACAATCTAAACCAATTCATAGATTACGATCTCAACATAATTCACTTATTGCCAATCACTAATGTATCACATTCAATCACAATGAATAATCAACACAACATTGTAAACATTAGTCCTCGATCGATAACTCGTGCCATTCATATTAATTTCCCATTATCCTTAATTAATCACTCTTTTCAAAATCGGAACTCGACTATATTTAAAATAATTTTAGCAAAAGAATATTTTTCTCTTTTCAAAAGGTAGTATTTTAAATTTAAGAAATAACGCCGAAAACGGCACTCGAATCGGAGTTACGGTTTAGAAAATATGAAGTTTTGAAGTTTCGGAAATTTTTGGAAAATATTCGCCCCTAATTTTGAATGGGGAACTGTTCCTACCTATACAGAACCGGTTCCTGAGTGTAAAAATCCCAATTTTGGCCAATTTAACACTGGGAACTCGGTTCCTCCCCACAGGGAACCGGTTCCCACGACCTGTGACAGCAATTTTGCTACTTTTTGACAGCATTTTCCATTCTTACTCATTTCCAAACTTACTAACACGATTTGGTACATTAGGAACATCATTTCATCTATTTCACACCAATATAACATCACACAACATAGTTTATTCATCCCTATCAATTATCCGACATATTTATGATTCCTAATTCCAACACCGACACAAATAGGGTTTATTCCTATAACTCATAATCATCATAATTCAAATTCTCTAACATACCCAATTATCCCTATGATTCCCAAAACCCATAAGGCATATTAACCGAACGAAATCACCCCTTACCTCGCGATGATTCTTCGATTCCTCTTGGTGTCGGCTTTTCCTCTCCTCTTCTCTCCAATTCCACGTGAAAACAGCTCCAAAAACCTATTATTTCCTTTCTTTTTCCTTTTTATGTTCCTTTAATTATTCCAATAAAATAAAATAATTAAAACTTAATAATTAGTAGAGTGATTTACTCTCTTACACCCACCGCTTACTCGCACACCTCAAAACATTTCCTCATTTAATGACCCAATTAATCCAACTAAAATTAATACTCGAGACTTCATTTAATTAAATAATTAAATCCTCACTTATTTAATATTTAAATTAAATCGGGTGTCACAACTCTCCCCACTAAAAGAGTTTTCTCGAAAACATACCTTAGACGAACAGTTCGGGATACGAGTCCTTCATCCGACTCTCCAGCTCCCAAGTTACATTCCTTCACGGTCCTCCCCAAGCTACTATTACTGCAATCTCTTTACCGCAATTGCTTCACTTTCCGATCCTCAATTCGCAGTTCGCTTCAAGTTATCCCGACCGAACATCATCTATTTGAATCTCATGAGACGGATCCGCAATGTACCTCCTCAACCGAGATACGTGGAAAACATCATGCAAATTAGCAAGTGACGGTAAAGCAACTGATAAGCAACTTTCCCAACTCTTTGGTAATCAAACGGACCAATAAAGCGGAGTCAACTTTTGACTTCAAGGCTCGACCAATACCGTCATCGAGTAACTCTCATGAACACATGGTCTCCTTCATTAAACTCAAGATCTTTCCTTCTCTTATCATGATAACTTTTCTGACGGCTCGAGAAGTTCGCATCTTCTCCTGAATCATCTTAATCCTTCTCAAGTTTGTTGAACAATCTCGGTCCAATCACAACACTTTCTCCGATTCATACCAACACAACGGTGTCCGACATCTCCTACCATACAATGCCTCAAACGGAGCCATACCGATGCTCGAATGAAAACTATTGTTGTAGGTAAACTCTATCAACGGCAAATAGCTATCCCAAGCTCCACCTTTCTAACACACAAGCTCTCAAGAAATCTTCTAACGATCAATCGCCTTCCGTCTCGACCATCCGTCTGATGATATGCGGAACTCAATCGTAACTTAGTACATAGAGCCTTCGCAATCGTCCGTGACTTAGAAGTAAACCTCGGATCTCTATCCGACACAATGCTAGACGGAATACCATGCAAACTTACAACCTTTCCACATACACCGCCAACCTCTCCATCGATAATCCATTCTTATTGGAATGAAGTGAGACTTTGTCAATCGGTCGACAATAACCCAAATAGAATCACAATTCTTTGCGTCTTGCAAACCGATACGAAATCCATTGAAATTCCATCCCATTTCCATTCCGAACGAACAATGGTTCCATCATCCGGCCTCGATGTTCAATCTTCGATTCGACACACCAAACATGCACACAACCTCGGCAATTTCCTTTTCATTCCAGCCACCAAAATAATTTCTTCAAATCATGATACATCTTAGTAGCACCGGGATGAATACTCAATCCACTACGATGTCCTTCTTCTAAGATACTCTTTCGATCTCAGAACATCCAACACACACTTTCACCAAATCTCATAACACCATTCTCGCCAATTCGAATTCACCTCCTTGACCTTGGTTAATCAATGTCACTTGTCCTCTAAACCAACATCGGTCCATTTCAATCCTTCCAAAATACCACTAGTCGCCAACATGCCCAACTTCACACTATTCGAGTAGTTTCACAAACCAAACTCAAGTCTCGAATTGTTCCACCAATTCTAATTCACGAACCATTAACATCGACATATGCAAGGATTTCCGCTCAACGATCGCCATGACGTTTGCCTTACCGTGATGGTAATTCAAACCAAAATCATAATCCTTGAGAAATTCTAACCATCTTCTCACCTCTGCTCAACTCTTTCGATTAAAGAGATACTTCAGTGATCAAACACTTCAAACCATGAACTATACAATAATGCCCACAATTTCAACACAAACACAACAAATGCCAACATAAATCATGATCGGATAAACCTTCTTCAGGAATCCTTCCTCACTCGAATCCCAAAAATTTGGTTTTACAAATCTATTTCAGCACCTTCCAATAGCTTCTTCAATTTTCTATATCTAAAGTTGACGTCTTGTATGTCATAGAAATAAGTTTTGTACCCGACATTAACAACGACTCCGACTCTCCTCAATCATCATTACACGATAAATAAATTACTTACAGGTGCTGGAACCATTTTTAAAACAAAGTTTATCACATTATCTTTCCAACACTTCAAACGAAACTCAAATCAGACATCTAAAACTCCAATTATGGATTTTACAAGTTTCCGAAAAATAATGCTGTCAGAAATCAATTCCCTATGATAGGTAATCGATTTCTCACCTTGTGAGAGTGAAAAATCCCAAGACATCATAGAATGCAAAATTTGAGATTCTAACTTCAACATACCGCAACACACATCATTCACCATGATTAATTGCGTTAAGTTACGATTCCAATAACCAATTCACATCATTGCATACTTTATATCAACCATTGACACTGACACAATTAATCTTTTCAAGAACACAAAGAGGTCACTCACATCGCCAACTTCACGATCAACCTAAGCATTGCAACATTCCAATCACACCACTTCATCTCCTAAGAGTCATTCTTCTCAATCACCAAATATATTCTAGGCCAAGAATATGCATCGATCGATCAAAACGATTCATAATCACTTGGTTTACTTCAAACATTCAACCCAAGGGTAGCCTCAAGCTAATTCAACATCTTGCTCAAACGATGAGTCGCTATTATTCTCGGGAACATTAGAATTCACACCTAACTCTTCCAATCGCTTCTTCAACTCGATAACTCGGATGCCGACTTATGATACGACGCCATCGACACGACTAGTTCCGTGAATTAAATCTATAGTAATTCCTCCTCTCTCAGCGGCACCACCGCCTTCTAGAAACACCTCGAATTCATCCACCACCGAAATCCAACTTACTCGGAACAATCTCCGCACAATTCTTCACTACCTAAATTCATCGCTCTTATATTTTTCTTTCACTTCCGAAGAATACAACATAAATACCACAAAGACCATCATTAATATCTACGCAACTCTAACCATCCATCTAAATTCATTATTCTTATTAGAGTCTTCGTCCACTCATATGGTTCACAAGCTTCTACCACACTTCATTCATATTCATTACTTTATGTCCCAATTAGATAGCAAGACAATTATATACCATCCAATACGATTTCGCCTACTATCAACAAGAGATTAAGGGTGATCAAGTCCTCAATTTGTCAATAGACATCCGATAATCATATCAAGTATAAACCATCATTACCACACTTTCCGTTCTAATCGTACTCACCTTTTGCACTTCCAACTATGACTCATGGTCCAAACGATTCCAACACTCTAACCACACTTGCTGCCTTTTCCAACAAGATCTCGTACCAAAGACTTCCAATCGAACATATCCGGAAGCATCTCTTCTCCCCACTTAGTTCACACTACTCCTGCAATAATCAATCGTAGTAATAAGTACCAGGTTGTACACACTTGTCGCATAAAGGGATAATGACATTAAGACACCGGGTCACAACGACCGACTATGCTCGATACCACTATTGTAACACCCCTTCTATTTACTCGCTTTATACATAATAATCGAGTATTTTAATCACAACCAAGAAGGCCACAATTTAAATCATAAAATTTTAACCAAAACCATGCTTCATCAAGAATACTCATCCATTAAATCATACTCAAATTATGTTTAATAAATGAAATGAAACATAATTAAATCCGAATACTTTACTCAACATTATTCCGGATAATAAATCAACATAATTCCAAAATTATTAAAATATCCATTAAAGGATTCCAAACAATCGTTTTCCCTGTTACATCTACCGAGCACGACAACGACACGCGGACTAGATCAATCGACTCAATTAGAGCTATCCTCACCAATCCAAGCACTAATCACCTCGGATCCGAAAATGTTGAGTAAGGGTGAGATTCCAATTCAATATAACATGCATTATACGTTTCTAGAATACAATGAATAAACGGATACGTTAATTCATTAACCAAACACAAGTCATAATCAATGCACAAGGCGTTCACAATGAACATGTATATAATCAAACAATGGAAATTGCAACACCGAAACCATCCTAGCATGTTACAATCCCATATGAAATGCGACTCTATGCATGTGGTACCAAACGTGAACCGCGTTCACCCACCGCTCTGCTTACTCGTGGAAAGACAAGTAATCCATGATTCGCCTGAACACCGAGTCAAGAATCCAATCCATGATTCGCCCATAACCACCGGGTCAAGAATCTAGCCTCACTACCTCGCACTGGTAAGTCTATTGGCTCGCCATTCACCTCCGCACAATGGGAATGAACCAATTTAACAATGCTCATGCATGCATCATAAAAGCATGCAACATTAATTCAACGGAATATGATAACAACATAATTCCACATAATTGCCAATATCAACATATATCGCATGATAACAACATAATCATGAACTACTTATCACAAAACATAAATATGTTGAATGCTTACTCCTCAACCAAGAAGACTATCACCAAGATACACAATAACAACCACACATGATATCAATACAATCATGAATAAACAACAAGGAAAGAAACATCACATGAACGTCAATCTCCATTTAACTTGTCAAACAATCTAAACCAATTCATAGATTACGATCTCAACATAATTCACTTATTGCCAATCACTAATGTATCACATTCAATCACAATGAATAATCAACACAACATTGTAAACATTAGTCCTCTAATCGATAACTCGTGCCATTCATATTAATTTCCCATTATCCTTAATTAATCACTCTTTTCAAAAATCGGAACTCGACTATATTTAAAATAATTTTAGCAAAAGAATATTTTTCTTTTCAAAAGGTAGTATTTTAAATTTAAGAAATAACGCCAAAACACTTTCGAATCGAGTTACGGTTTAGAAAATATGAAGTTTTGAAGTTTAAATTTTTGGAAAAATATTCGCTCCTCGATTTTGAATGGGGAACCGGTTCCTACCTACAGAACCGGTTCCTGAGTGTAAAATCCCAATTTTAATTTAACACTGGAACTCGGTTCCTCCCCACGAACCGGTTCCCACGACTGTGATGTTAATTTTGCTACTTTTGTGACATTTTCCATTCTTACTCATTTCCAAACTTACTAACACGATTTGGTACATTAGGAACATCATTTCATCGCATTTCACACCAATATAACATCACACAACATAGTTTATTCATCCCTATCAATTATCGACATATTTATGATTCCTAATTCCAACACCGACACAAATAGGGTTTATTCCTATAACTCATAATCATCATAATTCAAATTCTCTAACATACCCAATTATCCCTATGATTCCCAAAACCCATAAGGCATATTAACCGAACGAAATCACCCCTTATCTCGCGATGATTCTTCGATTCCTCTTGGTGTCGGCTTTTCCTCTCTTTTCCTCTTCTCTCCATTCCACGTGAAAAGTTTCTCCAAAAACCTATTATTTCCTTTCTTTTCCTTTTTATGTTCCTTTAATTATTCCAATAAAATAAAATAATTAAAACTTAATAATTAGTAGAGTGATTTACTCTTTACCCACCGCTTACTCGCACACCTCAAAACATTTCCTCATTTAATGACCCAATTAATCCAACTAAAATTAATACTCGAGACTTCATTTAATTAAATAATTAAATCCTCACTTATTTAATATTTAAATTAAATCGGGGTGTCACAATGCATGTCTAAATCTCTAGGAGAAATTGTTTTGTTATTGTTAGGGGGATGCTTTTAAGAAGCTCGTGGGTCCTTGTATTTTAAGCCCAAGAGGAGTCTATTCGAGGGACTATAGGGGGCTATAGGGTATGGCTGGCTTAGCTTTAAGAGTAATTTCACTGGGAAATCATACTCTTAGGGTTCTATCCTAGCGAAGGTGATTCTTTGTACCGGAAGCCCAATAGGAGGCTATTAGATATTTCCATGTCTCTTTCTTGTATGATGCCCAAGAGAAGGCTAAACTCAACGAGGGAGTTCTTTTGTACGAAGCCCAAGAGGAGGCTAACTCAACGAGGGAGTTCTTTTGTACGAAGTCAATGGGAGGCTAACTCAACGAGTGAGTTTATCTTGTACAAAGCCCAAGAGGAGGCTATGGGGAACCTAGTTGTTATACTATTTGTAATGACATAAATAAAAATGAAAAAGTATATATATGACAAAGTGTGTGTATGCATTCACAAGAGTTTATGAAGGAAATATATAAACAAGTGTATAAAACAAGCAAATAAAAGCTAGTGTAACTTGAATATATACAAAGGAGTTTGAAAATATAAACCAAGTGTTTAAAACAAGCGGATAACTAGTACTTGGATATATATATATATATATATATATATATATATATATATATATATATATATATATATATATATATATATATATATATAGATAACTAGTGGACTGGGTGTGTAAACAAGCGGAATAAAACTAGCGAATGATACTAGTTTATACTTGAATATTTGCAAAAAAAAAGTTGAATATGTACAAGGAATTGAATATGTACACAAAAGGGTGGATATGTACAAGGAAACTAAATATGTACATGGGAGGGTTGGGACTTACACCGTAAGGGAGGCCTGTGATCAATTGTATTTTGAGTTCGAAATATTTTCGAAGAAAAAACCTAGTTCGGTTTGTATTTTCAAATATTTAATCGAATCGATCATGGAAAGAGGTGTGTAAGTCAATTAAAATGTTTTTGAAAGGTTTGAACTGATTTTGAAAACCGAGAGCTATTCACAAGAAGTTTTGAAAAAGATTAGGTTTGAAAATCGGAAAGAAAACATTTTTTTGAAAAATATTAAAATACTTAAAAAAACATCTATTTTTAACCTAATAAAAATATATCAAGAGAAAATATTTTTTGGCATTTTTTGACATAATCAAAAAATAGGTATATTGAATGACAAGTGTGCAAAAAATCATCTCAAAATGAGAAGTTTTGATTGGTTTTTGAAAATGTTGAATTTTGATTAAAAACTTAAGAAAACAAGTGATAAAAAATAAGGGATGTGGCCACCAAGGGTTGAACCCACGCCCTTATTGTTTCAAGTCCAAAATCTTACCAACTGATCCACGCGCTTGAATTGTTAAAACAAGGCATTGATAAAATTATATTTGAAAATGAATTGTGAAAATGGTTGAAAATAGTTGGAAATGTGAAGAAAAGTGGGAAAAAATGGTCTCAGGGGGATTTGAACCCTAGACCATAGGCAAGGCAAAGGACTAAGAGCGTGCATTCTACCACTGGGGTGGCTATACATCCGTTCATTTATCCAATTTCATATGTATATACTATAACTGAATATTTGAATTTTCTGAAAAACTGAAAAAACACGCACAAAGCTTCATCTTCTTCCTCAATCTTCATGGATTCATATCTTCCTTTTTCTTGATGAAATTGCACGATCCAGACATCAAACTTGCTCGAAATTTAACCAGGAACGTGATGGTGATCATTAATTACATTTATTTTAAGTCTAAGAGGACTAATTTCAAAGAAAAACAGATGAACCCTAATTCTAAGAATTGATCATGAAATCGTGTATAGACCATAATTTATGCAATTGATTGGGGGTTATCATTCAGTATGAGTGCAGAAACAAGATGGCCAAGCAATTTTTCATCTATAATACACGAATCATAGAGTTAAAAGTTTGAGCAACTTACCTCCTTGAAATGAAATTGAATTCTCAGTTAGAGTGTTTCCAGAAGTTGTTTGATGATTGTTATAGCTTCACTAGACCTTATGGAAGGTGTTTGAATGCTCAGCTTGGATTGAAATGGCCTGGATCAGTCTGCCCAAGTCCAACTGCAGTTGCTTGAAGTGAGTTTCTAATTTGAAATTGGATTTGTTACAGATGTGATCTAAGTGTTTGGATCACTTCTATGAAGTGTATGGATGATGTTTGAAGTGATAAATTGAAGTTTGCAAGAGTGGATTGAGAGATGGCAAGTTAAGGCTCAATATGTGCATATATGGAGTTTGAAAGTGATTTTTGAGTTTGGCTAGTTTTTTTGATGGCTTGATGATTCTATCAACTTCCTAAGGATGTTTAGAGAGTGTTTGAAGCCAAAGATTGGTTATAACTTGCAAGGTTTGGAGACTTGCAAATTCTCTCATTTTTTAAACTTGAAACTTGGAAAAGAAGAAAGAATTGAGAAAGCTTGTTTAGGATTGCTTTGGTGTGATTTAGAAGTGAGAAATGACTTCTATTTATATGCCAAGAGGTCTGATGAGCAAGGCAAGGATGGGATTGAAACTTTGGCAAATTGGCTTAAGAGGTAAGAATGGAATCTTTCACATTTAACGCACATGGTTAATTTTTCCAACCATGGTTAAATCACTCAAGTGATCTTAACCTCTTCTAATTCATTCTCATCATATATTTCTCTCTTAGTTCCTATCTCTTTTGGTGACAAGGCTTCTAGAAGGAAGAAATTGCAAAAAGACTTGAAAATTTTGAAGAAATGACTTGTAAATTATGGTTAGGGACATCTAAGTTTCAATTTCAAAACTCTAGCTAAACAAAATGTTTTTTCAAGTTCTTAGACATTTTGGAAATATTGGAACAAGATCTACAACTTTCATGTTTTGAGTTTTTCTTGAATCAAAATGGATCTAGGTGAAAAATGGCCATGAAAATGGTGAAAAACATGATAAAAACACTTGAAAAATTTTCTGTGTTAGAAAAATTTCAAGTTTTGACTTTTTGTTGACTTTTTCACACACTTTGATTTTTTATGATCATGATGAATAATTTGAAATGATTTGATGATTGAAAAAATTTGATTTTCAAAAAGTTGACCAAAAGTCAAAGTTTGAATGATTTGAACAGTTGACTTTTTGTCAGATGATTTAGAATTTCTCTGAGAATCAATCATGACATTTGAGATGTTTTGAACCAAGAAATTAGGTCAAGATATTGCATTGATGATTTTGAGATCATTATCCAAGCAATTAGGTCATTCATTGATCAGAAAGTCAATGATACACCATCCTCGATCAAAACCCTAATTGGTCGATTTAAGATAGATCTTGAGGAAATGATTGGAATTTGAAGATCAAATGTTGATGATTGATGAAGATAGATCAATTTAGGTGAGTGAAGACTCAAACCCCAATTGATCATATCTTGAACAGATGAAAATTTTGATCAATATCCTAATCTGGCTCAAGCAGCACACACATGATCTATCTTGTGCTGAAATTGTTTATGATGCAATGATGCATATGTGAATGAGATGAGCTGGTATCTTAGGTCAAAAATTGGGGTATGACAGGTGCGTACTAGAAATGTATTTTCAGTATTCGGGGCATTTTTGTATTGTTGTGTGGTGTGCTAGAAAAGTATGGGGTGAGTTAAGAAATCCCCAATTTGTTTGAGAGGTCACTAAGTTTGTTAGAAGTGCATGTGGGCACAAGAGGAATGTACTATTTTGGATGGAAATTTTTTTCCACCCATATGTTTTATAGGATACCCTTGGTGAAAAACCAAATTATCCATAGACTTCGAATGTGCATGTCCGAACTCATCTTAGTTACGAAGATAAGATGACTTCGTATATGCATCTCTGAAATCACCATGATTAATATTTTACCAAATTGATTTGGATATGCTTATCTAAATCCACCTAATTTCCAAATTCATATAGGTATATTTGAATTCATCTCTGAAACAGACAAAATCAAATTCCTTAAAACCAAATCAACAACACATAGATTCAACATAGATTATCGAAATTACATAGCTAGTTCAACAAAAACTTAACATTACATGATGTTATAAACGGGTAGTTGAGGATGTCGTAACATTTTGATAACATCTTCTCCCGATATTTGAAGTTTTGCACCTACCTCAATCGGATCCTTAGAAGAGTATCGTTGAAAAATACTCCACATAACTTCTGAATCGTCATCATTCTTGACCTCAAATAGGGTAAAATTTATGTTTCCTTCAGTGTCAAGTGAGGTTGGACGATACTCGAGGTTGACCATCTTTCCATTCTCTAGATATTGCAAGAGAGAATTCAATGTGGTAATCAGCTCAGGAAACGGCATGTCTTGCGAGAACTTGAATTGAAGTGGCGAAACCTAACCACAGAAGTAGACAAAAGCAAGATGTGGATATGTTTGTGTCATTTGTGTTTGTGGTTTGTGATGATGATGAAATGGTTTAGGGACCATATTTATAGATTTTTTAGAGCAATTTAGACCCAAGAAATCTTATTCTGCTATCAAAACTTATTTCAGATATGAACATCCGAATTAATCTTTTTTACCAAAATAAAGGATATTCGGATATGCACATCTGAAACCACCATTGTGGGTTACTTGGTAAAGGAGATGAGAATCATACACTTGTGTGCCAAATATTTATTTCAGAGTTGAAGACGCATAGAGAACTTTACACCCGAAGTAAACGTTGATAAAATTCACAAGGGCATTGTGAATTTTAATTCTCCGATTAAAAAACCACCAATGATATACATTGATGAGTTGCCTTTTTTTAAACACAAACACCTCCTATTGAAAATGTGTTTGTGTATAAAAAAAGGCAACTCATCAATGTAGATCATTGGTGGTTTTTTAATCGGAGGTGTTTGTGGTTGTTTTTAATAGGCAGTGTATAAGGTGGTTTGGAAATGTAAGCTCCCTTGTTAACACTTATTTTGGATTTTGGACTTGGAGATTTAGGGACTAGTGAATCAACAACTTCATGGTGAGACGGAGTCCACTTTGTTAAACTGTCATCTTGTGTAGTTTTCACCTTTTTAGGCGCACCTTTGGTCTTTACCGGTTGCGAAGGAGGTTTCAAATTGGTGGTTTCTAGAAAGGCGATTTTCCTCAATTGTTCTTTTATGTGCAATCTCATAGAGCCATCCGTTTTAGAAAATACATTAATTATCACTTCCAACTCAGTTGTGATGGTTATATTGGATGTACCTTTCTTTATCGGTATGTAGTCATCAAATCAGAGTCTTTTCCAATGAACGTAAACCTCATTCATACGTATGAGGGAATTGAGCTTCATCTTTTTAGAAATAGACAAGCACGTGGAAGCCCGTAATTTCTCCTAATTGTACACCCACACTTGAAACTATCTGGCCCTGTCGTATTTGCTCGCTTCCCTTCATGAAAAGTTAAATTCAATCCCGCCCGGGATATGTTGTGAACTAACTGCGAGTAGAGAATATTGTCTTTGAATCGGTGTTCTACCATAGTTTTTCTTCGACCAAAAGTTGTTTGAATTTCATTATGTTGGTTTTGGAGCATTTGATTTACCATGTCCCATTCTCTACAACGATCTCCATTGCTATCACCCAACCATTTCTTCAGCGCCGCATGTGCATATTTGACTCTATTAGTTGTTGTGTTACCCAAATGTCTAACATGGTCACTCCAAGCACTTACAAATTTCTCATTCACCTGATCAAGGATAGGAGATTAGATGTACCACATTCTCCATATAGAACTCTTATGTAGAAGAGTATTATATATATGTCCATGAACCCATTATATTTTCGACCACAACACCAGATTTGGTGCCAACTGCAGATTTGAGCCTAGATCTCACATTTTTTGTTATATGATACCGACAAAGTAATGTGGTTGATGTAGGAGATACATTATCAACTGCATTTATAAGGCGTTATCTCGATCGGTAACAATGACACTAGGCATATTTATGGATCCATCAACAAAATCTTGCATATACCCAATGCCCGTGTAACGTTGTCTTCTTTCTCAGATTCTAGAAAACTGAATCCAGCCGAAAATGTCTTGTATGTAGATGTGACACCGATAATTTCTAGAAGCGAAGGTCTATACTTGTTGGTCTTGTACGTCGAATCAATTATAAGGACGGTTGGAAATGTATTGAACAACTTGATACTTTCTGGATGATTCCATAATATGTCACGAATACTAATGTTGTCCTCACAAACTATGTACCTTGAAACGTAGTGGTTATCGTCCAAAAGTTTCAAAAGATGTTGCATTTCGTACCTTAGACCTTTTTGCGCAACATTTTGTTCATAACGTTCATTGTATATTTGCTTGATATTTGAAACATTTTGTGGTATTTTTCGTTTCAATCTAGAAAGTATATTTCTCAGTGCAACTTTGATTAACGAAAACTCAAATAAATTCCTTCTCTTCCGGATTAAGCTGGCATATAATGGGATGCCCTTGTAGCTTGGTGTCCAACGCATGAGTATGCATACCGAAAATGCTATTAAACTGCCACAATTCATCAATCCTACAAGATGCACGCAATTTAAACGAACACTCATATTTTCTCAAACTCGTGTCATCATGTTTTAACTTCCAAATTTTTGCAACATATTCCTACTTCTCTCGCATGTCATCACAACAAATGTTTGCCTTCTACTACTGTCAGTGTCTGACCTTCCAATCACAACGCCAAACCCAAGTTTGTTAGCTTCCATTCTGACTCATTCAAGCATATGTTGACGAGAGGTGAAACTTTTTTTATTTGTAAATTGTTGTTGAGTCATCTATCACGACATCAATCGTTTTAACGTCTTTCACCTCATTCGGCTTAGTATCTTCATTGACCTTGTCCAGAACCTTTAAGATAACTTTGGAAATCCTGTTGGGGTGCACCATATCTAACACGGACAAAAAATAGAAATCTAATTAAAACATAATTATATTTCTGTAACAGACGTGTTTTCGGATATGCACCTCTGAATTATGATAGGTTGAATTCAGATATTCATATCTGAAGTGACGTTTTTTTATTATAAAATCAACATTAATGTAAGAAATGTGAAATGAGAATACTTTATCTCAATTTGCAGTTTTTTATGCTCTCTTTGCTATGATCAAACACTTGAAATTTGGTTTGGAGATGAAAAATTGATTGAAAATGGTTAAAATTTTGTGGAAGGTTTTGGTTAAGGGAGAAAGGGGGTGAATGAAATAATGGTATAGATGACCATGCAGCAAACTTATATATCAAGAGTAATTTGCATATCTGAAATTACATATGATATTTTAAATCCAATATTTAAATAATAAAATATTAAAAAAAGATTTCAAATATGTATATCTAAAATATCTTGAAAATGTGATTTAAAATGCATTCAAAAATACATATCCAAAAGATATTTTTTTGGGTCACAGAGGTGTTTTCTATTCTATAGGAGTGGCTTAAAAAATTCTCATTTTGGATTGTAGCTAGAATTGTAAATATATACTCTTTTGCACAAAGAATAAAGTGTAAAAGTTTATGAGAATAGTACTTGTTAGTCAATAGTAGCTTTATTGCATTTTTCTATTCTTGTTATTATGATATTCGTGACCTCTATAAAATAAGTTATGGTGAAGCTAGGGTCAGCCACATAAGGTGGCAGCAGGCAAGGGACATGGTCTATAGAAGTTGGCAAGGGTGCAACAAAATAACTGAACATTGATCAAGACAACGTAAAAAATGAAGTTAAAACCAAAATGTATAGTATTTTTCTTCTATTTTGTCACTTTCTTAAGCGATCCATGCTCTACCAAAATAGGGGAAAGCAAGAATATACAGATAAGGTGGGAAGGTAAAGCAAAAACTGATCAATACAAAATTCCATTCCTAATATTTATTTGTATAACAAATGTTTTAGAATCAAATGAACATAATGAAGGAATCAAAGAACCTGGTTTGTGTTCTACCAATCAATAATATGTTACATAAAAGTCGAGAACACTTTGTTAACAAGCAAGGACAACAAAAACAAAACTTTCTATATAACCTGCAAAGTTGATCATGATCCTCTATCATTCCAAATAAACGACGGCCGGTTCAAGGGAATGTAAATTAAATCACCACCCCTCACTTTTGGGTCGTCTTTATCCATTCTAAAATAGGGTAACAATCTTCCTCGTTCACAAAATGCCTTCATTTAGAAAAAAATAGTTAATATTTTGCTGCAAAGAATATAAACAACAATTGTGTATTCATAAATATATATCAGATACTTAAATCATTGTACCTATTTCTGGTGCGGTAAACCTTTAGTTTAGCAGCTATTCGGGTATTAGAAATATCTCTCGACATTCTAAGATGTTCAGGCACAAAAAGACTTCCATTCTGATCATGATATGCATCATGAATGAAGTTGAGAATAGTTTCCTGGAATTCGTTGTTCGTCATAAAATCAGCTTAAATTTTAAGAAAAAATTATAGATTGGGTAATACAAAATAAGTTACATGAACTCTTATATGCAAATCTAGTAACAGCTAATGGCAAAATATTCAATCGTTATACCAGTGGTTTAGAAGCATCAAGCCAATGGTATATACGCTCATTTCTAAACCATGTCAACTGTCGTTTCGCAAAATTCCTGTAAAAATCGAATCAAGTAAGAGCATTGCCAAATAACTGTTTACAGCCAGCAAAACATGGGAAGTCTCTAACATCCTGATTCGTAGTTGTGATAGCATTTCGGACAGTATTCTCTCACATCCTAACATCTATTTTCTAATTACAACAATAGTAAGAATCCAACTTAACTGAGTTGGGAAAATATCAGAAAACGATGTATGTCCTACAAAAAAGATAGTAGAGCTTACATCATTCTCTACTTCTTTCTCAAAAGTTAATTAAGTTGGATTCTTACCATTGTTGTAATTTGAAAATACTTGCTTAAATAGCTTCTTTTTAAAAATAAAAAAAAATAGTGAAGCACAAGCTATATATATATATATATATATATATATATATATATATATATATATATATATATATATATATATATATATATATATATATATATATATATATATATATATATATATATATATATATATATATATATATATATATATATATGTTTTAAAATCGGACTGGATCGGACCGGTCGAAACAGAAACCGGCCAGGTAACCGGTTTGATTCAATTGTTGGATCAGGGATGTCGTTGAACCGGTAAGAACCGTGAAAACCGAAAAAACCGGCAATTTTCCAAAACCGGTGGTTCAACTGCATTTTTTAATTTTTAATTCTTTTACTCAATTTTAAAATTTTAAAAAAAATCTGCAATTTAATTTTTTTTATTTATTTTGAATATTTTATTAAAATATTATATTTAACTAAAAATTAAAAAATTTAAATTAATTAAATATATTATTGACAGAGAAAATGTTGCAGATGCGGTTGATTTTGTTGTAGATAGTTTTGATTTTGAAGAAGAATATCTCAATATTGAAACAATCTTTACTTCTTGGAACTAAATAATAGACAATGAAATTATTTTGTATAAATTATTCAATTATACTATGTTGCAATTAGACTTTGTAATTTTATATTATTTTATTATATATGGTACCTATATTTAAAATTTAAATTTAAATTATCAAATTGTAAATTTATTTATGCTACGATATTTTCAAAATGTTTAAAATTTAAATTTAAATTATCAAATTGTGAACTTATTTATGATATGATATTTTTAAAAAATTTAAGTTCTAGTTATATTTTGTAGAGATTGAATCATCCGGTTCGACAAGTTTTATACCTATATAGTTTTGTTATATAGACCGGTTTAGTCGACCGAGTTATCCGGTTTAATCCGGTTTAGTCATGCGGTTCAACTAGTGATCCAGTGGTTCGACCAATAAACCAGTGATCCAGCATCTTCACCGGTTTGATCTCCGATCCGGTTTTTAAAATACTGCATAATATAATTAATGCCAAGGGTACTTTTAGCTTGTGTAAAAAGAAATGAATTACCGTGATGCTTGCTGAAATTCTGACAAAAATCTGTAAAATTCTGTGGCTGAACTCTCACCTCGTTGTTCTCTGCATCCTAGTAAGTACTCCGTGGCCTGAAATTAGTGAATCACAAGCATAATGTATCTCAAACAACTCCTACTAGTTACATTGAAATATAAATCATTGTTTTACACAATCTTCAATCACATTTTCCATAACCTTAAATAACCAGTGCCTAAAATGGGAGAATGTTTAACCAAAAATGTTTCGTAAAGCATATGTGGTGCACAATATTTCCTTATTTGAGCATTGCAGATAGTAACAGTGAAATGTAAATGTAGTGAATAACAGTATACTTGTCTGTAACCAATTGCTCTTGTTGCAGAGTTGGAGTTTGGTTGAAGACCGGTATCAAGAAGCCATTGAGCCTCAGACAAAATGCTATCCCCTCCTGCAATCAAAGAAAACCGTGAGACTGATTGCATTGTATCCATTGTTATAACAGTAAACATAAATTGATATAAACATGTATAGGATTCATATTTATATACAAATTAAGTGAGATTCCAACATCATGATATACCTAGTAACATATCTTCACACCGATAATCGAGTGATTCGTAAAGGTCAAGTCTGTTGCTTGAAAGGAAAAAACACATGAAATCATAGTCTAATTTTGCTGAATCAGTTTCTTTCAATGCATCATAATTAGTGTTTGTATCAGATGAATCAGAACCATCAGCAACTCTAGAATCACCCTGTTCCCTAAAAGAATCATATGGTACACGAAAAGCAGAAGGAGGTGATCCACTAGACTGCCATTTCAAAAGATATAAATATATGGTGAATTGATGATATATTTCAGTTAACTTCATAATCAAAGAAATCATATATTCCACATATACATCCACAGAAAATACAGGTATAAACTGATAGATAGTGATTCACTAAGAAGGAAAGCAGTCAGTTATAGTTAAGCAAATTCGAAATAGATAAGAGCACCATATTGAGGAAAGTAAATAAATTTCTGGCAATATGATTGAGCTTGTTATCATATTTGCATAATTGCATACATGTGCTACAAATGAAAGAGGATATTAAAATGTCAACATTGAGAGACTCATACAATCTGTTGGTAAAGGTTAGTTAGTAGCCAGCCAAGAATTTAGAGGTACTTATGTGTAACTTTATAAAATTGCGAGCTTGCCTTAATAATCTCTAGACTACGCCGTAATCGGTACCAATTATTCGCTGCTATATGTTGGACATTTGGATCACCTGCTTTTACCAGAAACTGCACAGCCGCATCCCAGTCGTCGTTTCTCTGAAATTCAGCTAACTCTATAGATACTTGAGATGTTATCTCTGTAGAAGATTTAGGCACATCTGGCCTTCCATATATGAACCTTGTATTTTACAGATCAAACAACAAAAATCATAGGTAAATATTTCGTATAAGCTGATCTATAAATAATTACAGAAAAGAAATGCAATAATGATGTGTAGTAAAACAGTGATAATTCACTATAATGGTGGATGTCAGTCAACAAAGTAGTTTATATTGTACAAAAGACAACCCAATCGGACCTTCTTAACGTTTAGTTAACTGAACATTAATATTAGAGACTAGTGAATTACCATAGTATACTTACAAAGTAATTACACGTCCTTCAAGAACGTAAGTTATGCAAGACTCGCAACCAAGTTTGCATTACTTTTTACTCATAATATAGTACTATATAAACATCTGAGGATTGCTAATGAAATGAATGACTTTATCAGTAGATTGCAGAATAAGAGAAGTAGTTTCCATTTACGATTAATGCTCTCTTATTGGCATGTTACAGATCAGCAATGACACTTCGGAAGAAAACTTCCATCCATAGCACGTGAATTTGTACAGGACCAATCAAAGTGCCGTAAATACAAAGTCAGAGTACAGGCAGAAAAAATTGGAAGCTTAGTAAAAAAACAGCCAACTAGATGTATTTGTTGGTTTGCATCAAGAACCATAAAGCATTTTACATTACAGGTAGATGATACAACAACGATGTCACAATTAAGAAAATGCATTTGAAAGAATAAGTAGTTTACGAATTCAGAACAGTGAAATAAAAAAGACAGACCATCTTAAATACAGTCCAGTGCCCCCAACAACTATAGGAACGCGGCCTTTGTCAAGAATAGATCTTGTCGCTTGCCTTGCATCCTCAAAAAACTGCCCAACAGAATAATCTGATAAATAATAATTAGTTTCAAATTTCTATTCGGGGAAATAAAAGAGCTTCAAAACTCCAGCCACATGGAAATGAATATGAAGATAATTGTGTTCAAATAGTTATCGAAACAAATATAGCTTAGTCTAAAAGAAAACATACCTTCACATGGGTTAAGTATGTCAAGCAGATGATGCGGCACTTCCTAAAAAAAGAACAGCAGGAAAAAAACAAAATTGAAAAGAACTATAAACTAAGATTCAAAACCCCTTCTTACGCTATAACTAAATAATAATCAAAAAAGCTACAACAAACAACTGCAAGGAATAGAGTGTATATGTTACTAACAAATACATACATATAGCAAATAAATATGAATGGAAAACTATACTCACCTTTCTATCATTTAAGGAAGGCTTTGCAGATCCAACATCAAGACCCCGATACACCTGTAATAAAAGCCAAGGAAGTCATCTTGAATAAAAGAAAACATCAAAACTAGCTCCATTGTTATGTATAATTCGAACAGAAGTACGATTTCCATACCCAAATTAATCAACAAATATCATAGCGTTATAACATTGCTCTAACAACTATTTGAGAACACAGAACCAGATAATAATGTTAATTCAACTGCAATTTTCATTGAGAGAGCGAACATTGGATTTTTTTAAACTCTAAAACCCTACCACTAACACTCCCACTTGAATAAGCAGAAAAGCAACAACACAAGAAAAAGAGGAACACTGCAAATCGAGTTTACAAAACGAATGTTCGTTTTTGTTTGTTACCTGAACGGAATCGGCACTAACGATTTCTCCATTGAGGCGCCTTGCGAGTTCCACCGCCAGACGGCTTTTGCCGGAACCGGTGGGTCCAGAAATAACTATCACCTTCTCTTTATTTTTCTCCGATAAAGATGCGGTGACGAGAAACCGGCGCCGGAAATGGTAGGAAAGTGGGACTGCACGAAATATTTGATGCTCCGGGAAACGGAGACACGAGCGGAGACTGCACACTCCGTTGGTAATCATCTTCGGGTTTTCAGGTCAAACTGCATAGCAACATTTGTAAAGTTCAATGTTTGATATATAAATATTAGATAATAATAGATAAATGGATAAAGGAGAGATATTTCATATTTCTCATTTTTTTTATAATAAAAAATGTTTTTCTTAACTAAAAATTGTATTAGTGTAAAAAAAAAAAAATTCTTCACCCAGTAAATTTCTTCTTCATCCCCAGTAAAAAATCAAAATACCATAAATTTCGTAAGTTAACTTACGAATTTTTTAAATAAAGTGAATTCGTAAGTTCGCTTACAAAATAATCCACAATTTTAAAAAAATAATTCACTTTATTTTTTAAAAATGAGGTGAATTCGCAAGTTAACTTGCGAAATAAATCAATTCGCAAACCAAATAAGGTGAATTCGTAAGTGCACTTACAAATTTTGGATTTAATAGTAAATAAACAATATAGTAATTTTTACCATAGAATTTTGGTTTTATATATATATATATATATATATATATATATATATATATATATATATAAAATTTGACTATAAAAAACATATTAATACCATTGATATCAACTTATATATGAAGAGATACAAGATACAATTGATTTTTTTGTCTTGATTTACTTGATATGCATTAAATGTATAACATATTTCTAATAATATAATTAAATTGAATTATTATTAATAAAAATAACTCAAATTTATAATTAAAAGTTATTAAAGTAAATTTATGACATAAAATGAATGTAATAATTAATTTTTTAATTATAATAGTGAAATGTAATTGTTTTTTAATTATTTATTTAACATTATGAATAATTTTTTATAAAAAAATATAAGAAATATTTTTTAATTATAATTATAAAAATCTAATTTAATTTAGATGATGTTTTTTAATATTTAATTTAGATGACATTTTTTGTTAAATTTAATTACAAGAAATTTATCAATTCTATAATAAATATATTTAAGTTAGAATTCTTAATAAATATGTTTAAATAAAATTCTTACCTAAATTAGGTCATAAATTTAATTACTTAGACGTGAAATAAATTTGTTGGTGCATACTTAATAATTCCATTTAATTTTATTAAATTATGCAATTATGATTTTAGTTATAACTATATTTTCGATAGTAAATAGAACCCAATTAAATTGTTGTTTTAATTATAATTATTTTCAATAGTAAATATTATAAAAGAAAAGTTTTTTTTTTAATTTTAGAGAAGAACCATTGAAGCAAATTATATATTTCACTTAGTAATAACTATTTAATGCAACAAATAATACGAAACAAATAAATACTAAATAAAATTAATTAAAATTTAATATAAACTCAAATTTTAAAAATTATTTTTACAAAAATAAAAATAATAAATATTTTTTTAAAAGGAAATAAAAGTAATTATTTTTGAAAGAAAAAAAATGTAATTGAAAAAATATCATAAATTATTTTTTTTTAAAAAAATATTCTTCTTTATTTAGTTGTTTGAAGATGATGCATAAATAAGTCAGTATTGACTATTGAGAACTAAAATAAAACTTATATATTATACTAATCTTTATGGATTATTATAACTGTATGGATATAAATATGAACTAACATTACATATAAAATCTTATGTGATAAAAAGTTATTATAAAAATATTCCATTATATGATATTTTTCTATTGTATATAAAATTGAACGAACTGTAATAAAAAATTATTATAATCATATTCCATAATATGATATTTTTCCACAGTTTAATAAATTAAAACTAACATTATATATAAAATCTTCTGTGATAAAGTCCTATAAACATATTCCATAATATGATATTTTTTAAGTGTATAATAAAATGGTATATAATTGTACTGATAAATCTAAACCAATATTACATGTAAAATGATATTTCACACAATAATATTTTGTCATTGTATAATAAATTACGTTAAACCTATTATCCAAAAAATCTTTTCAAAATAAAATCCTAATAAAATTAGGATATTGCGCGAATTCGTAAGTGCACTTACGAACCATCCCGAAATATAGGTGAATTCGTAAGTGCACTTACGAAAAAATAAAATTCTAATAAAATTGGGACATTGGGCGAATTCGTACAAAATAAGGTGAATTTGTAAGTTAATTTACGAAGGGCATTTTTGATTTTTCAAAGATGTGGGAGAAATCCACTAGATAGGTGAAGAAATTTCCAAAAAAAATTGGTTTCATCACCGGTATAATTCGATTCAAGGGTCAATTACGGCGTCAAGTGGAATTAGTCTCTCTCAATTGCTTTAAATTGGTAGAATATGTCTATGTTTGAATTTTGAGAAAATTATTGTAACCAACACGGGATATTAACCACCATATATATTAATGTTTTTATCTCTCTTACTTTTCATTTCATACATTTGCACAAATTTCAATAATACACTACTACGTCTAAAAATTACACTTACAACTTTTTGACATTTAAATTTAAATGTCAAAATATTCTTCTCTAGGAGTGTGTTTGTTTTAAAAGAGAAGTTGTGAAGAGAGAAATAGATAAGAGAGAGTGTAAGAAGAGAAAAAAAATGTAAGAAATAAAGTAGATTTAAGATATTGATTGGTCTAAGAGAAAGAGAAAAGAAATAGAGAAGAGAGAAGTGTTGTGTATTTTTGAAAGTACTATAATACTCTTATTGATAAATAACATTTTTCATCAACTTAAATAATTTTTAATTTAAATTTAATTAATAAATTAATTTATATCATTTTATAAAAAATACTAATAACTTTTTAAGTAAAGTGGTATCAGAAAATTAAAAAATAATAATTTTTATCGTTGTAAAAAAGTTACAGTATTAAATAAACTAAAAAATCAAAAAATATATAAATTAAGGGCATAAAATAAATTTAAAGAGGTTATACACTCTCTTTTTCCGTCTCTTCGCCGTTGAGGAGAGAAAATATTTTTGGTGGGACCCACATGCTTTTACTCTCTCCTTCATATTTCTTTTGTCTATCAAACAATATAATTTGGTCATTTCTTATCAACTTCTCTCCTCTTAGACTCTCTCCCCTCTACTTCTCTTATACCAAGCACACCCTAATAGTATCTATCATATATGAAAAGTCACTATGTTCTTTCCACAACAAGCCACATCGATGGCCTCACATTCTTCCTTTCTATTTGTTTATTATCCTAACATTTTCTATTTTCTTTATTCATTATATTCCACTTTCCAACTCCTTCCATTATTCATGTAATTGTTTGTATTCCAAATGAATGAACGATTTTGCCATCATTACCATGAAACAAGTTCATCATCCATAATTGGTACAAATTTCCTTATTTTTTCATTATTTCACTTTACTTTAATTATTTTGGTTTTAGAGTTTGGACGATTTGAGTAATAAGTTGTTGGGGATCCTCGCAGAACTCCGCCGAGGAAATAAGACAATCTTAAATAGACTTGGCTGGAAAAGAAAGGGTTCTTGAATAATAAATCTTCACAAAGCGATTTCGTCGGAGAATAAGAGAAATCTCCACTTGAAATCTTGGCTGGGGGAATTTGCTCTGCTCAGAGGAATAAACATTCTCTCAACGAGTATGTCTGAATACCAATATCTTTTGGGGAAAGGAGACTCTATAATGAGAAATCTCATTAATTACAACTTTGAGGCGAAAGATCTTTCGTTCGGCGATATTGGGAGAAGAAAAACTCAAACATCTATGGAATCATCCAAAAATCTCAGTCAGACACTTTTTTAGCTTGGGGAGAAGTAGAAAATTCAGCACTGGTGGAGAAAAGCAAGTTAGGGACACTATAACCATCTTGAAAGATATTGTCCTATAAATGGAGAATTTCACAGAAGCGAGTGAACTACAATCCTTGCAAAACAAAATACATCAAAAGTGCCCGGGTATAGTATGGTGACATCACTTGAGAGGGTCCTTGTAGAAACATGGTTTCGTACTGACTTGAGATGATATTCCCCAGATTGGCGAACCTTTGAATAATTCTCTGGTTCATGTAGAGATTTGCTGAAGCTCGACGTAACTGCTTCAAATTGATTGACTTTTGAAAACATTCGCCTCAAGATAACTTCCTGAGATCTATGTTGTCAAGATAACCTACTCCAACATTATGAACTTCAGAACACTTCCCCTGGCTAGCCAAAGTCAGGGAGGGTTTCAACCACACTTAAGTGTATGCCCCTGATTCTTGGCACTTTTGAGAATTTTTTTAATCTTGACATAACTGCCCCAGATTAGCGAAACTCTTACTTGGCGGAGTACGAATACTGAAAATAACTTGTCCTTATTCAACAGAGCCTCGACAATCTGTTTCTACACCTCATGCTTTAGGAATATGACATCTCGTCAGGGTAACTTATTTACATCTTGAAAATAGGCTAGTATACAATCGTATATCTCAACTTGATCTGCTTCATGCTCAAACAGATGCTTGAAGCAATCTATCCTTTAGGACAAACTGAAAATGATATACCATTGCTCAATAGAGACTTCTGGGCAGTCAAAACTTCCACACAATCATCATATAAAAAGTTACTGATCAATTTCTCAAACTAGTCTTCTGTAACTCAATGGAGTCACTAGAAAGCATGCCTCGTATTAAGAATATTCTTTAAGATGATATGCTTTTTCAACAGATTCTTGAAGCAATTTGTCCCTCGGGATAATCTAAATCCATCTGATGCCCATTATGCAAGCTCACTTGATGTTTAAACACTTTTTCATATGCAAAGAATATTTTATCCTAAGAATGATAACTCTAACGCAAATCCTATGTTTTTCTTGAATTTAGAAAACTTTTATTGAAAACATGTCAAAACATTGAATTTTTCTGTATAAAATATAGTAAAAGATAGAGTGATACCAACTCAAAAGTTTTATGGAAAATGTGAAGAACCAGAAAATTATGGGAAGATCGTCACTATATAATTAGACCAACATGTGGCTAAATCTATGTCAACAACCTCAAGAAAAATTGAAATATTCAATCTTTGGATACTAAGTTGAGGTTGAGTTCCGCATATCATCCGCAGACGGACGATCAGACAAAGAGGACTATCTAGTCTTTGGAAGATTTATTGAGGGCTTGTGTGTTGGAACAAGGAGGCGCGTGGGACAGCCACTTTCCATTGATTGAGTTACCTATAATAATAGTTTCCATTCTAGTATTGGAATGGCACCGTATAAAGCTTTGTATGGTAGAAGGTGTAGGACTACATTGTGTTGGTATGAGTCAGGCGAGAGTGTTGTACTCGGACTTGAGGTTGTGCAAGAAACAACTAAGAAAATAAAGATGATTCAAGAGAAGATGAAGGCTTGTTAGAGTCGTTAGAAGAGTTACCATGATAAGAGGAGAAAGAACATTGAGTTTAAGAAAGATAATCATCTGTTTTTGAGAGTTACTATGGTAACTAGTGTTGGTAGAGCTTTGAAATTGAGGAAGCTCACGCTGAGATTTGTTGGACCGCATCAGGTACCGAAGAAGGTAGGTGAGGTGGCTTACTGAATTACTTTGTCGCTGTCACTTGCGAATAGAAGGTCGGGAAGTAAAACAATTGTGAGGCAAAGAGATTGCCTTAGTAAAGGTGTTGTGGGGTGGACCAGCTGGTGAGAGTTGGACTTGGGAACGTGAGGATCAGATGAGAGAGTCTTATCCAATGTTTTTTTTGTCAGGTAATTTTCGAGGGCGAAAATTCTTTTAAATGGGGAAGAGTTGTAACACCCCGAATTTTAGATTAATTATTTAAATAATTAATTTAGCGTGAATATATGAGTCATTGTGAATTATATGAATATGTGATTTATACTGAGACCTTATGATGGTTTGTGATGGAATGTGATGTTTGAGGGTATGATGACTTATGTGATTTTTTGAAGATTCATGTGATGTTGTGGTGATTTATGTGATGTTTAGGTGTATTGGAAAAGAGGCAGAGCAAGATCTAGGGCACAAAGAGGCAAAAGGGAATCGTAGAACAAGAAAAGGATTTGATAGCAAGCTTTAATCTAAGGTATGGGGAGTTTATCTAAATTATCATGAATGGTTTAAGTGATTGATAATTGTATGGATTGGTTTTGGGGAATTTGGTTTATGTGGGTTTGGTGATAATATGATGAATTTTGGTGATTTAGATGTGATAATATGCAATAGATAATACCCATAGAATAGAATGCATATGGATGTATTTAGATTATGAAATATGGTGATTATAGAGTGTTTTTAAGGCCTGTGATGTGTAAAAATCGCAAAAGAATATGCCTGAAAATTGTAGAAAAATTCAGCATATGAATAGTATGCGTCGACGCAAACAGGGAAGTGGTCGACCCAAACAGGGGAACGATCGACGCAAAGAGCCTGTGAGTGGTCGATGCAAGGGTCCACGCGGGCAGTCCCGAAGGAAGTCCAATTTTTGACAGATTCTTGTAACGGCCATAACTTTTAAACTGTAACTCTGTTTGATGCGTCGGTCGAAGCGTTGGATAGCTAACATGATAAACTATATTTATGTGGAGTAAAATAAATAATAAGAAGGATAATTATAGTACCTAAGTTATGATAGGATTAGATTCCCCGCGTTGAGTTGCTACGGTGTTTTGTCATATTGAAGTATGATGATCTTATGATAATGCTTGGTTCATAATGATGATTATGTGATGTGTATAATAATATGTTGATTTATATGATAATGTTATGAAGTTGTCTTAATTTCATTTGATGATATGACAATGCCTATTATGATTCACGAATGGTGATACGTGTTGACTAGTCGTGGTCGTATAATTTATGTTGTTGTGTATCATTGCATTCATGAAATATGAAGCCTTTGGTCCAGTGATGGTGATTAGGACTTTGGTCCAACGATGATGGTAGGATAATTTTCCAATGAAGGCAACAATCTCATAGTGTGGATTGGGTGCAATAGTGAAGTGCTCTAGTTCAAAGTGGAAATCGATCTTATTGATGGGAATCTTTGGAGATATAAGATGACTAAGTCATCAGTGAAGTTTCGGTACCACATGCATAAGTTTTTGATGATGCATTCCATAATTTGTGGCATTGTTGAGTACTTGAATTACTTGATATGTTTGTTGGATGTTTTGACTTGTGATGTTTGGTGAAAAGAATTGGTGAATTGGTGTCGTGTTATAAATGTAGTAAATTATTCCATGATGTTGTTATTTTTATGACATGAATACTATATCTATTACTTATGATTTTCATGATAATTATGATTTACTCACCCTGCCTGGTTGGAAATATTGTCTCGAAATATGGGTAACTTGCAGGTGATCAAGATTAGTTTTCAGGAAGCATATAAGGTAGCCTTGGCGCGCACTTATTTAATTCCATTGAGTTCAGCGGGTCATGCTCTGATATGTAACATCGGGGTTGAATCGTTTGTTTTAAAACTATTATGTTCTTTATTATTCGGAGATTACTTTTGAATTATTACTTGTGGTATTTAAACTGTTTTCGAAACATGATTTAAAGATATGAAGTGTATTTAAGTTTTATGAAGTTTTTTTTCAATAAAAGTACTTGAGTTATGAAATCTGCTGCGATAAGTGATGTACTACTATAGTTTGATGATAAAGAACTATAATGATTAAGTGTTTTTGCAACCCGTGTTATGGAGCAGGATTGTTTGTCTTATGAACTTATATAAAGACGTGACACCCTTGTTGGTGACGTACTCTGATTATTTGTTTAAATAAATCGCGAAAAATTCCTTGGATTTAGAAGGGTGTTACATCATGCGTCTACATCTCACACGCAAGAGCAGTACCTGATGAGCCGGAGGTGGCAGAAGAGTTCGCAGTACTTGAGGGGGATGAGGTATCCGAGGATGTACTAGTACCTGAGCAAGCGGAGCAGTGCTATCTAGAAGGGCCAGTTGACATCCCCCTATTGATTTACTACCATAATCATATTGTTCGCTATTTTTGGAAAGGACATGTATTTTTTGGTTGCACTTTTTCATTTTATATTTTTTACTCAAAAATATGATTGTAACAAAAAAAATTGTTTCAGGAACGATTTTCTATAAAGCATGCGAATCAGTCCCGAAATTTTTTTGAGTTGTGCATGCCAAAGGCTCAATGGTTCCATGATGCTATGATTGGATCTCGGTCTTTCCAGATTATGATGTACATATTACAACACTATAAGTCACAGCATGCATGGGGCTTTTGCTGAGAGGTAGCACAAAGAGACGTCGTGTTTCCACTTTCCTATTAGGGATATGACCATAACCCTTGATGATGTTTCCTGCTTGCTCCACCTACCTATCAGAGGTAAGTTACTTAACCATCACAAGATAACACGAGCTAAGGCGATTGAGAGGATGGTTGAGTATTTGGGAGCTAATCTAGATAAGACATATGATGGTTGTAAACTCACTAATGTAGCGCATATAAGATTCTCCCATTTGAAGGATTTTTATGAGGAGCACTTGGTTGCAACATCAAGTACCCAAGAAGAAGAGGACTATGTGTTTATTCAGTATCATCGAGACTGTGCTCTGCAGTGTTAATTGATGTTCTTGATCGGAACGTCCATATTTGTGGACAAAAGTGGGACCTATACTGATGTGACCTACCTGTGGTATTTTATGGACCTAACTACAGTTCGTGAGTAGAACTATGGGGCGCTATTTTGATATACCTCTACCAGAAGTTGAATGAAGCTTCAAATTAGAGGTCAGAGGCGCTCACTAACTCATGCACACTCCTTGTGGTATCTTTCATTTCAATTATTAACTTTAATTTGTTTTGATTGATTTGTACTTACATATTATTGTTTTCAATTATTAACTTTAATTCATTTCTACCGCATTTATGGTTTCAAATCAGATACCGATTATACTAACAACATGACAAGGGATGCCAAGTATATTCTCCACATAAAGTGGCATCGTATTGGGTGTATCGTGATCGCACCAACCATGATGACATCAACTAGATGACATTTGAGGATTACATGAAGGTTGTGGAATTTGATCTCATCTATTTATACTCGAGGTGGCTACCATGTGGGTCAAATATTATGGTTAGATATCTTCCGGAGCGGTATATGCGTCAGTTTAGATATGTGCAAACAATACTTAGATCTCCTTTTCAGGTTGCTCCTGACACCATGGTACGACGGGATCTCGATGGCGTCTTCTAAGATTGGAAGAATCATTTGGTGCCACAGGAGTATCAGATGATGCCGACATCCCAAAGTTGGCACACCCTCTCATGACACCAGATGGTCTTGGATGTCCACCTAGGTCAGCTCATGAGGAGCTCTTGGAGAACGAGTATGTCGAAGATGACCATGTCATTGATCTATCGTTGATCTGTCAATTGATCCGCATACTTGAGCAAGAGGCGTTGGATACAAAAATTATCAAGATGGACGATTCTGAGGTGGTTGCCATAGTTGAGAGGATGGTCAGTGAAGCATCTGATGCATCGCAGTACCGCATGCAGAGGAGGGCGTAGGGGTCAGGATTAGGCATACGCAGTAGCCTATGTTATATTTTTATTTTTTGTTGTTGTAATATTTTGACCGTACTTACTTTCCGAACAATTTATGTATGTTATTATTTATGAACATCTATTTTGACCGCATTATTATGTTCGTTTTATATTTTCGATTAGATCGTGAAATATTTGTCTGATTGTAAAATAGTAGAATTGATGTAGTTTTAAACAAAAATGACACAAACAGATGAAGTTTCGCAAGTGCGCTTGCAAAACAACTTCTAAATATGTATAAAAAATGGTTAATTCGTAAGTGTACTTGCGAAACCGGTTGAGATGTGACTTCACAAATATACTTACGAAGGATATTTTCGGATTTTCAGTGGTGAAAATCATCACCACTAAATATAAAGAGAGATTCCCAAAATATAATTCTATATCACTTCATTTGGAACATACCCACCAATTCAAAGATGCCCTTAGGTTTTATGTTTTTTAGTCACTCGTGAATGTTATATCGTTGGGATTTAGTCACTCGTGAATGTTATATCGTTGGGATTGGGAGTAGATTGTCCACTTTATTTCCTCCGGTGATAATTTTTCACTGGAGACAATCCAGATCCTATATCGTTAGCTTGAATGATGTTCTAATAGACAGCATTAAAAAGTACGGACAATTCATTTAGGTGATTGACACTGATCACAGAAATTTTTGGGCCACTAATTAAACAATTTTCTTCAGCGGTTATCCATTTATAAATTTGATGTAGTGTATAAATATCAAACCGTTATACTAAGAAATTTCCAATTATGTGAATTACAGTAAACAAAATGTTTACAACTCACACTGCACAGCTTGTATCTATCTCATCAGAAAAGCTTCTCAAGTAGACGTTCGCAATTTTAAGTTCTATCCTTTGAATTTCTTTAAAACAAATTGAGCTAGCAAAACATTTTCAAGTCACACACTTCAATAGAAAAGTGGATCAAATCAAGACTCTTGTACAAAATGTCAAGGCCCCATTCGTTACATTTTTACACAATCTATGCTGTCTAAGAAGCTTATAACTAGCTCTCGGTTTGGTGCGTGCCATAGAATTTATTTGATAAGAGTCTACTGATTATTTGCCCATCCTGCATTTGGAGGCAACCCTCCCATGTTTGGGTTTTGTTGCACGCCTCCATTGTTGCCAGAGTAGTTATTTTGAGGTATACCATATCCACTGTTAGGAGGAGGAGGGGGTCTGCCCATGTTAGGAGGAGGCCCACCCATATTGGGAGGAGGGTAGCCGCCAGTTGTGTTGTTAGGAGCATATCCGCCTGCATTTGGAGGGGCGTATCCGCCAGCATTTGGAGGGGCATATCCACCTTGGTTGCTAGGAGGGGCATATCCACCTTGGTTGCTAGGAGGGGCATATCCACCTTGGTTGCTAGGAGGGTACCCACCGGCATTGTTGGGAGGAAATCCACCAGCATTGTTGGGAGGGAATCCACCGGCATTGTTGGGAGGGAATCCACCCGCATTGTGAGGTGGACCAGCCATATTAGGCCCAGGATTCTGCATTGGAGGCCTAGTCTGCATATCTCTGTTCACCACATTTTCCCTTCTCCTGTCAAAGTTTCTTGACTTGTCAGCATTACGAGGTCTGTCATTCCGCTTGTTCCTTTCATTTGCACGGGCATTGTTTCTAACCCACTCTTCATGGTACTTGGGATCATAAGGAACAGCTTGCCCATTAATAAAGGGCTCACCTGGTGAGAGGGAAACAAAAAAAGATCACCGTGAGTATCAAATTAAAATTGCAGCTTTTACATCAAGAAATATGATATGCTGATTGTACCACCTGATAATACTAACTCAAGTATCTAACAGCTCAAGTTAATCACAATAAAAATCAATAAGACTAAGGTGCAGGCCAAAAGTTAATAACAAATTACTGTTCTATGTTGAACTGAAGCAAAAGTTAATAACAAATTACTATTCTATGGTGAACTTAAGCAAAAGTTAATAACAAATTACTATTCTATTGTGAACTTAAGCACTTAATGTACCACAAAAGGTTACTTAACATCCGTTCCTTTCATCAATATAAGCAACAAATCATTTTCAAGGACGGTGAGTTAAAAGGTTATGTGATAGATAAATATAGATTGAGCACACAGCTCAACACTGCTTCATTAGAATAATTGAGTAAACAGTTATACTATTTCTATAAGGTGGTGAAATGCCAACACCGGAGTCTTAAATATCAACATAGCATTTCTTTAACAGGTCCTTTCTTTCTATCTTTCTACTTTATTACATTTCACTCTAGAGGTCTTTTGCCAGCTATTCCCTATACAGTACATCTTATAGATTGAATGAATATAATTAGAAGCCATGAGACTTGGGAAATAGAGTTTACCTCCGTAATCTTTCTCCTTCACATTCAAATATGAATCAGGTAGAACCCATCGAACTTTGGGAAGTTCTGCAATTTGAAAAGTACAAAACCCTTAACATAAAAGAAAAACAAAATTCAAAAGAAAGAATCTTGGAGATTAGAACTATGTACTATACCTTTAAGTTTGTAGGAAAGCTCTTCAGACACAAGAGCTCCAAAAGCAAAGTAGTGTCTAGTTGAAACCGAATATATCTTCATCCTTGCTTCTTCCTCACTGTTAACAAACACAAACCACTCACACAAAAGGTCAGTTTGAATTGATTTATTTGAGCTTATCTACAGCGATAATCACTATTCACTAGTGAAATATTCTAGGAGAATTTATGAAAACAACTTGCAACATTTTCATGTTTTTAGCTTCTTTTTTTATAAGCTTTCCAATATTAAGTTAAAAACAGCTTTTAGCTTATACAAAAAACATTTTCACTTTATTTAAAGTTTTGTTATAGAAATAACACAGAACTATACATTCACACACATCTTCAGAGTCACTATTCTCAATATATGTATATCATATTTTTTATACAGAAAAACACAATTTTTAACAGAAATTCCTAGGCCCAAAAGCCAAAATCCCTTTTTTTTTTAACTGAAAAAAAAACTGATCAGAAAACTAACAAAAATTGAACGAAAATTGAGATAAATTTTGCGACGATTACCTTCCACCGATAACCTGCGCGAGTGTTTTGATGTAGCCATCAATAATTTCATCTCTTGTGGGATCACCTTCAGGCTTCTCCATAACGACAAGCCAGTGTTCGAAATCGCATCCATCGAGCAAGATGGTTTCCTTTGGGGGACGGTTGGACCAGTTAGGGTTAGGGTCGTTGAGCGAGGAGGTGGTAGCGCGTGTGGAGAAGGAGCGGAAGGAGTTAGGGAGAAGGAGGACACGGCGGGAGGTGAGGGAAGCAGCGGAAAGAGGACGGAGGCGGCGAAGGAGAGAGGTGGCGGAGGAAGAGGGGACGGAGGCTGGGGTGGTGGTGGAGAGGGAGCGAGAGAAGAGGGAAGTTAGGGTTTGGGTTTTGGGGAAGACACGGAAGAAGATCTGGGTTGCCATCGTTGCGAACAGAGTGAGTTTGGGAAATGAGTTAGGGTTTAGGGTTTTCGGATTTCTTATAGGCTATGCTTCGGTCTAAATATCTACGAATATATCTCTTTTCTTTTTTTTTTTGTCTTTTTTTTTTTTTTTACAATTTCTTACCTCACCTCATACATAGAAAAGGGACATTCTATGCATTAGATTGTTGTCAAAGTAAATAATTTCAATCAACCGTTGGTTGGTTCACTAGAATTATTTTAGATTGTTGTCAAAGTAAATAGTTTCATTTTAAATTGATGCATTATCTCTTTAGTTGTCAATTTGTCTTCTTCGCAAGTAACCCAAAATACAAAGTTGTCATGCTATCATAGAAAAATCTTTCTCTATTGGGTTGGTTGTTGAGTGTCCTTTAGAGCAAGATAAGTCTTATTAGTTTGAAATCTTGTTGTTTGTTGTAAGTTGTTCCATGTCTGTGTTTGATGTATCACTGGCCTCTATTTCAAGATTGCCCTAAGTATCCAAGAACATGTTAGTTTCAGAGATTTATGATTGGTTAAATTTTGGTTAAGCATGGTTCTATGTTGATGTTGAGTAAAATGTAGCAACATCTTTATCATCTCTCATAGCAGTTTTGTTGTATGAGTTTTTTAGCCAGATATCGAAGTAGATGTTGTGACATCCTGGTCTGGTGCAGCAGGGGCTGCATTTTAATATCCTTGAAGATTTGGATATATGAGTATCTGGAATATTCTATACGCATTATAGACGCATGCAAATCAAGGATTTTGTTAGAAACAGTTGCAGATTTGATTGGTTACTGAAAATGATCGATTGAGACTTTTTAGAAAAAAATTTATGAAGATTATTTTTGTTTTTGTGGAAAATATTATGCCGAGATTTTTCAGCTGAAGGTTGGAGTAGATTGAAGAGTACAAACCAGTCCAAGCCCAACTGATGAAGTATACATAAGGAGTCATCTAAGACCTAACTTTTAAGCATAGTTTTATTGTAAAACCTTGTGAAAATAAGGGTTTATGGTTGGTAGTTCCTTAAGTTCTCTGTGTGTTTTTTTGTACGTCCTCATGTATCTTTTAATGCATTTGAGTTGACTGATTGTTGATTGTTAATCAAGTTATTGTTCTCTTTAAAGTTGTGAAGCAATAGTTCAATATTGTTCTTGGAGGAAGTTTTTAAGCAACTCTTAGTATTCGTAATTTGAAAGTGTATTCTTCATGTTTTGGTTTCTTGAGACATTCCTTGGGATTAAGAGTGGTCTTTTTATCACTGTGGTGATTGAAAGTGAGAGGGGTTCTCATATCTAGGAGATGTCTAAGTAGAAATTGTTTAGGGTACTTGGGCATGTTATGATCATAAAAATGATTTTTAATTAATTTTATCTTCTGATCTCCTAATTTTCATAAAATATTTTGCTTAAGGTGTCTAGTTTGATGATTTTCTCAACTAGTCTTGACAGTTAAGGATCATTTTCATCTTTCCTTAACATACCAAGAACCCTGATTGATGTTTCTGACTTTTATAAGTCTTAGGAATATAGAAATTTTTGGTTTGAACTTTAAGGCTTTGAACATTTTTTTTTATGGGTTAATAGTCATTTTGCCTCCTGCCATATAGGGTGAATCCCAAAAATAACCCTGAAAAAAATACAAATTTCATCATTGTCATGGGTAAACTCTCCTGTTTTGCCCCTTCTTGAATTTGGTCAACAAAATAAGTGATGTGGCGCTGTTATATTGGCTTTTTTTTATTTATTAATTTTTTTTATTTTCACGTTGAATTTTTTTTTATTTTTTTTTAACATTACTTTGTTTTTCTTTATTTTCACGTTTTTTATTATTTGAAAAAATTGAAAGTAAATTTGTAGACAAAGGATGTTGAACCTATGACCTTTGACATTATTAAGGTAATATTATAACATTATAAAACTATTACATATTTAATATTTTAATATTTAATATATTTCAGTTTAATATAGTTAATAATATATTTACAATTTACTTTCAAATCATTTGTTTGTTAATTAATATAAATTAAAAAAATAAAAAATAAATAGATTTTAAATATATTAATTAATTGAAAAATAACATATTTTAATAAAATAGAAATTAGTTAACGTTATTAAACATTTTATATATAAAATAAATATTTAAATAAATTTATTCAAAAAATTTTAAAAAATTAACATTATTTTTCAGTTTATTATTAAAAGAAATTTATTAACATTATTTTTCAGTTTATTATTAAAAGAAATTTATTAACATTATTTAATTAAATATATTTTCAATTTATTTAAGTTATTTTCAATTATTATTAATAAAAGTTATTAAGCATATTAAATTATTCAGTTTATTATTTAATAAATTTATTCAAATATTTAATATTTTCATTATTTTCTTTCAGTTTATTTATTTTATTAAATATATTTTATTTACTTTGGGTTTATTATACAATACTTAATTTCAATAATACTTTAATATTATTAAACTGAAATATATAAATAACTATTAAAATATTAAAATATATTAATTTCCAATTTATTAATATATTTTTATATTAATTTTCAGTTCAATTTATTCTAATTAATTTCCATAGTATATATTTGAATAAATAAACTATATTATATATTTAAAAATAAATTGAAATTAATTTTTAACATATAATAATAAACTGATATTCATTTAAAAATAAATTAAAATTAATATTTAATTAAAAAGGAATTGAAATTAATATAACAAACAATATAACATAAAGTTTTAATTTTCCCCTTTTTTTATATTAATTAACAAATATTAATTTGTTTACATTAGCTTATAGAAATTAACCATAAATATTTCATATAAACATACATATAATTGAATAATACTCATATAAAATACCTATATAATATATAAATTTGATGCAACATATTTGACAATAAAATACCTTGTTTAATCTTATTGAGTTTCATTTGGCAACTTAGGAACTTATTTAAAAGCCAATTTTTGGAGACATGATGACCATGTGCTTGTTTTAAGATCACATCAACTTTGATTAATTTGATTGATCATTCTTTTAGTTGTTGACGCTTTTTTTACTTTGAGCCTTTGTTTGGCCAATTTTAGAAACCCTAATTTCCTATTTGTGTAATTGTGATTTGATCTTGAGGATTCTTTGAATCCATGGACCATGTATGAATGGTGATATGTTCAAGAATAGGTCATCAAGGACTTGAGAATCATTTGAATTCATTTGATCCATTATGCCTTTACTTTTCCTTTGATCATGCTTTTGCCTATTTGGTTTGATGTTTGAGGTAAAGGGAATGCAATTTATGCAACCCATAAGAAATCAATTCCCTTTCTTCATCCCTAATACCACTCATGTGATAAGAGACTTTAGTTCATCTTCATGAATCATTCAAGTACTTTATCATTACTTCTTTGTTTGTTTAAACTTTGAAGTTTATTTTTTCATCTTTTGTGATCATGGTTTAGGAGATTACCTTTGAACATTTCTATTTGAATACCATTGATCCAAATTGAATGAACTCTCTTGATAATGCTTCTGACCTTTAAGTTTCTTATGCTTTAATGCATAGCGCTTATGATTCTTTGACTTGTATTCATTTGCAACTTCATCATGATGACTTCCTCAGAGCTACATCTTTCTTTTCTTAACCTAATTTTAAATGTGATGGTTGGTGAAGATATTAGAGGCTTGGGATTCAAATTTGTATGCTTAATAATTGATCATCTATCTTATACTCATCTCATTTCTTATGCTTCTATGATCCTTGGCCAGACATTCATTTGTCAATCAACATGGTGACACTTTAGAAGTTATATATATTTCTTTTTGCTTGAGTTTTTGAATATGTTGCTTATTGAATTCTTTCCATATCCTTGAGCCATGTCCCTTTGTTATTAATTTGTTTTTACTACTTCCCATGACATCTAAGTACCTCAATATTTTCTCACTTTCGTGATGACATAGTTTGTAATGCTTGTCTGATCATATGAACTACATATTTGCTTGTTTGACTTGCTTTCTTGAATCAACTTTCATGCATGAAATTTTGACATTCCTTCTTGATACTTTCAAACCTCATCTTGACTTAACTTCTTGTCCAAAGACACATGTCCAATTATATCATGTTTGTGTTTTAATTTCATGATCGTTACTTGTTTGAAACATATTGAACTTGCTTGCTTGTTAGCTTGACTTTTTTGACCTATCTTTGGTTGATACATGACAATTTTTCTTTCGTCTTCATGGTTTGATTTCTTGAGTGCTTATTGATGTTGTTACTTCCCCATTTTGTCTTCCATCTTGTATACTGCAATATGTTCTTGTATGGTAAGTCTTGACACTTAATTGCCTTATTGAATCCATTAATACTTATGCTTTTCTTTCTTCTTCTTTGTGTGAATAACACGTTCCCTTAGGATTTTAGTTTCATATTCTTTAAAGATGTGAACTAAGTAGACATTGGGTTCTAAACCATGCATGACAACATTAGGTAGCTTCCCTATCTTTAACAGTAAGTTTATCTTTTCATGCTAACTTAGGTAGATGATTCCATTTTATCCTAACCTTAATAACACCATTGCATGATAACATTAGTATTATAGTCTCCCTTAGACTTGTTCATTCCCCTTTTTCATCTTTAAAACTAAAACTTCTTTTTCTCAATCAAACTTCTTAAAACACTTAACAATAATTATGTGAACCATGTGTCATGAGCCTTAAGCATTGAGGGGGAGTATGATAGGGTGTACTCCCAACGTTGTGCCTTCTTTCAATCATAATATTTAATGTGATTCAAATCACAAAATTCTTTTTCAAGGTAAAAAAGATTCAACCAATCAAAACTCTTTTGGCGTCAGACTTTTCTTTTGAAAATCATTTCATAAAAAGGATGTGTTATTTCCACTCGGCGTAATACAACGCGTAAGTTTCCAAAAGTCGGGTTGCAATATGTCAATTACTAGAGTGTGAATGTAACATCATTCTCCTAAACACACAAACAAACCAACATTTTCTAGAAGAATCACAAGTGACATAATCCCCTATTGCATGAAGGTGGTACATAGGCACAAAAGGTTCACAACCGCGGTAGGAGCAACTAATAAAAAAATATTTGTATATACTTTGCACTCGTGAGTTTTACCTTAGCTAGTAAGATTTAGATACAAACACACCATTTGATTAGAACAACAAGAGTGGATCTCATGGAGTACCACAGGTGTGAGGGGTGTTAATACATTCCCCTTGCTTAATCGAATCTCGTACTCGTTCTCTTGGTCTTGAGACCTCGATGATTTCCTATCTCGTTTTCTATGTTTTCCTTTCCTTTTTGGGATAAATAACATTCAATGGTGACTTTATTGTTTGCTTTATTTTCAGCTAGTTGATTCAATATGTATTATCAATAACATTTTCAATGAGGATTGACAACTCTTGGGACCTTTTAGGAACCCTTACTCGTTGTTTGGTCTCTTCTGAATCGATGGTTATGTAGTTCTTACAAGATACCTATCTTGTTCATTCGCACGGAAAAACCTCACCTAGAGTAGTTTCGTTTGGATATAATATCGACTTGGCACCACCTAGTGCTATGTTGATATTATCGTCGAAAAGAAGCTTTGATACCAGTAATCCTATTTATCCAAAACTCTTAGAACCTACCCGTGAGGGGTTGATGGATAGATGTTACCTTGTAACTTTTCCTGACCTCAAAATTTCCTCATGTGCCGTTTTTACCTTTGAATCTCGCACGATACATTTGATCTCTTGCAATGATGACATTGAATTTCATTGCATAATCTGCATACTTCATACATACATTCAAGTTGTCAAGATAACTCATTTAATATGTATTTATCTTCATTTTGGTCTATTGTTAATATGATTCCTCTACCCACGTATGGAACCAGAGCTAATGTTAAAAGAAGAATGGAATACCAAGAGCAGCGCAACACGGAAGTCTGAATGAAAATCAATGAGTTGAAGTAAGACATGACCAAACTTACCGAAATGATGTAGATACTGATTACCATACTTGAACCGCCTTAAAGGACAATGGTATATGAAATCTCGGCCGCTGTTGTTTATTCTCAACCTTCTCAAAAGCCAACTACTACTTGGCCAGAATTTCGTATGACACCTAATAATCTTATCCTCTTGAAGATATAGGTCGGTCTACTCAGCATGTGGTTCAAATTCCCTTGATTACTGAGACTCAACCAGTCGTTCACACTACTCCTCATTGACCTTTTATGTATTAAGTTGCACAAGCTGCTTATGGAAATCCTCTCTTCGAGTGCCCCCGTTGTTGGTTCTTAGAATGAAAGCCAACGAGATACTGGTGAGATTGAAGAAGACTGAGAGCAATACTAGACTTTGGAGATAAGGTTGAGAGTTATGGAAGGCAGTGATGCCTTGGTACTAATGTCAAGAATATGTGCCTAGTTTCCAATATGGTGGAATATTGATTAATTGCATTTTCCTTGAAGAGCCATTTTGATCTCATTTCTTTCCATTGACTCAATCACGACTTAATAAATCCTATACATAGTTATTGTAAGCATTATAAATAAATTGGCTTCTTCTACTTTCCACGAATTCAGAAAAATTATAGAGTCCATAACAAGCTTCAAAAATCTCAACAAAGCCCTAAAATCCATCAAAATTAATCTTCTTTTATTGCTATTATTGGTATGAGAGGTTTGAGAAAGACGACTCTTGCTCAATTGGTTTACAATGATGCTCAGATGGATAAAAAAATTTATAAACGGATTGGGTTTGCGTTTCTCAAGAGTTTCAAGTTAAATTTATTTTGAGTATAATGTTGAAATCATTGAAAAATGGGGAATTTGGTTACTTGGAATTAGATATGTTGTAAAGGAAGATTCGAGAAGAGCTAAATGGGCAAAGGTATGAGCTTGTCCTTAACGATTTGTGGAATGAAAATCATCTTGTGGGAGGAGTTGAGAACTTATTTGATGTATGGAGATCAAGGTAGCAAGATACAGTGACAACTCGTAGTACATTGGTCTCACAAATAATGGGTGTAAACGACCCGTATGTTTTGAAAGGTTTTGACAGAGAGAAATCATAGGATTTTTTAAGAAGTTGACATTTGGTGAAGTTGTCAACAACATGAGGACAATCTTGAATCAACTGGTTAAAGGATTACAAAGAAGTGTGTGGAGTTTCGTTAGCAATCAGAACTATAGAAGGGTTCTTGCATACCATAAATGAAAAACAAGACCAATGGTTAATTGTTTTAAACGGTAATGTTTGGAGGTTGTCAAAGTAAGACAGATTATTATACCCGTGTAACTTTTGTCCTAATCAGAATTTGAGAAAATTGAGAGTGGTTAGTTATCTAGGATTAAGGTTTTCTAGTTGGCTTCCTTCCCTAACTAATATTGTTTAAATAAACTTCTACCACCTTTCCAATTGTCAATATCTCCAACAGTTAGAAAGACTTCCACGACTAATGACACTTCACATAAGTGAAATGAATAAACTAAAGTACATTCATTATGATGATATCTCTAATTTTTCTTCCCGTATTTGGAGAAATTCATCCTCTTTGGTTGAAACAACCTAAGGGGATGGCAAAAGTTGGGAAATGATGTTTATAAGCCTCATTTACTCCCTCTTTTACTTGTTTTTAGTATTTGGAAAATTGGGAGTGTCCAAATCTGACTTGCATGCCAACTTATTCTTACCTAATTGAATTGTAGTTAATTTCTTGCAATGTAATGCCAATGATCGAGACATGTTCAATTCAACTTCAACCTTCCTCCTTCAACCCTCTTTTAGGCCTAAAGCACTTGTACCTCGCAAAAATAGACCTTGAAGTAATGCTAGAGCAGTAGATGAAAAATCTCAAATTCTTGAGCATCTCTATATTTCAGGATTTTATGTTATCGTGCTTATGTTACAACACTTGCAACATCTTTCTGTTGAACTTCGAGAACTAAGAATATGTCAAGTCGACAAATTTGATCTATGGAGAGATGAGGGTAATGCCAACATTCAAAGCTAACTCCCTCATGACCTCAGATCTCTGCAGAAAATATCCATATAATTTTGTGACAACTTGAAGGCCTTGTCGGAGAAAAATCTTAAACTCCAATCACTTAGGCATATTAAGATCCTTCATTGCAATGATTTAGAGTCACTTCCTGAAGGCTTATGTTGCCTTACAAATTTACAAAGACTTCATATTATTCATCGTCACCTCCTTCGCAAGAGATGTCAAATCAACATTGGAGAAGATTATGTTACAATCAAAAGACCTAACAGGGTCAATCAGGTATACATGCTGACAAAGTATAACATAAAATTTATGCGGAAACCAAATAATTATACAAGTATGTATAAAATTAAAGGATCGATAAAATAATTTTAAGAACACCTAGATCCATCGAGAAAGTTTCTATTAGCGATAATCTTGAGAATTGAGAGAGACAAACAATGAATACTTGATGACTTGTGTGGTTCTTACTCAATCGGTACTCCTAATGCCTTGAATACTCTTCAGATGGGGAGAAAAGATAATTTGCTTACAAGCCTATATATAGTGTGATGGTCAATTAGGATTCTCATTATTCCCAAATGGGTCATCCGGATATCCACTCATATTTAAGCTCATATCTAATTAATTAATTCATTACTAAATAGAAATCTAAGCAACCTTTTAATTTATATTTGATCACTTAATCAATTAAGGTTCTTAATTTTAAAAATATTTAATATAATTCATATAAATGTAATTGCCTACATAATAATTATTGGAATATAATAATTAAATAATATTTAAATATAAAATATTTCAAGAATCTCTCACTTGGGCAATATATCTTAATAATTATATCCTAGTCTTTAGGCGCGCATCTCGATGTTATTTATCCTTAGATTTCAACTTTTATAATCTGGTCCATCTCATACATTAATAATGAGACCATTACGGCTAACGTCACTAACGATATACGTGATGAACCCCGACGACCACCACATAAATGTACTTGATGACATAGGTCGATATGGATGAGTGAGATGAAAATTTCATGAAATGTGACCACTAAATCATGTGTATTTCCAACTGGTCCAACTAAAGTCTTTATTGAGATCAAACTAAAATTTGCAAATTCAATATTTGCACAAACGATACATAAATGGTTATATCAACAATAACCTTATAAACATTATTTATGCAGATAATCTTAACATAAAGTCTTTATCGGTATCAAAAAAATATTATTAAACATACATAAGGAGTGACTCCCACTAATATAAGACATCCTTAGTGACAATAATCATATGAAAGTCCTTATATGTCAAGTCTTTGATTAATGAGTCTATAGCTTAAAATATATGTCTGTCTTACAATAAAATATAACTTGAGCAATATATCTTAATAATTATATCCTAGTCTTTAGGCGCGCATCTCGATGTTATTTATCCTTAGATTTCAACTTTTATAATCTGGTCCATCTCATACATTAATAATGAGACCATTACGGCTAACGTCACTAACGTATAACGTGACAGAACCCCGACGACCACCACATAAATGTACTTGATGACATAGGTCGATATGGATGAGTGAGATGAAAATTTCATGAAATGTGACCACTAAATCATGTGTATTTCCAACTGGTCCAACTAAAGTCTTTATTGAGATCAAACTAAAATTTGCAAATTCAATATTTGCACAAACGATACATAAATGGTTATATCAACAATAACCTTATAAACATTATTTATGCAGATAATCTTAACATAAAGTCTGTATCGGTATCAAAAAAATATTATTAAACATACATAGGGAGTGACTCCCACTAATATAAGACATCCTTAGTGACAATAATCATATGAAAGTCCTTATATGTCAAGTCTTTGATTAATGAGTCTATAGCTTAAAATATATGTCTGTCTTACAATAAAATATAACTTGGGCAATATATCTTAATAATTATATCCTAGTCTTTAGGCGCGCATCTCGATGTTATTTATCCTTAGATTTCAACTTTTATAATCTGGTCCATCTCATACATTAATAATGAGACCATTACGCTAACGCCACTAACGTATAGTAACCCCGACGACCACCACATAAATGTACTTGATGACATAGGTCGATATGGATGAGTGAGATGAAAATTTCATGAAATGTGACCACTAAATCATGTGTATTTCCATCTGGTCCAACTAAAGTCTTTATTGAGATCAAACTAAAATTTACAAATTCAATATTTGCACAAACGATACATAAATGGTTATATCAATAATAACCTTATAAACATTATTTATGCGATAATCTTAACATAAAGTCAGACGGTATAAAAATATTATTAAACATACATAAGGAGTGACTCCCACTAATGTAAGACATCCTTAGTGACAATAATCATATGAAAGTCCTTATATGTCAAGTCTTTGATTAATGAGTCTATAGCTTAAAATATATGCCTGTCTTACAATAAAATATAACTTGAGTGGTCTTATATTAAATTGTAATTGAATGCCATAAATACTTACATTTATTTATCCTGTATTAAAATGCATATTTGACATCTAAAATATCATAGTCAAACATACTAATGATCTTTTCATTGTTAGATCTCCAATTTGTAAGTACAAACTCTTTTGTTCTCTATAATAATCCTCATGGTTGACATTTTTTTTCTTTCAACAGTTCAATTTTGAATTGTTCAAGTATCTACTCGATGATTTTATGTACGTCTTTTCATATACGTATAAAATCGTATATAAGATTCTCACAACCAAGGTATAAAAAATTAATTTTCTAAATTTCCAGATTCTTTTATTGTCTTTCATGTCGGTTTATTTTCAAATATATATATATATATATATATATATATATATATATATATATATATATATATATATATATATATATATATATATATATATATATATATATATATATTTGTACTAACTGAATGATACCTTGAGATTAATCTTTAAGTATCTAAATACCTAATACAAAAGAGATATATACCCAAGATCTTTCATCGCTAAACTTTTGTTAGAGATTTTTTGGTTTCACACAACAATCATATATCATTGTTGACTAAATAAAATCGACACATTAAACTATGAATATAAACTTACTCCCACTGAACTTGTAAAACCCAATAATTTTTCATAATAGACATCTCGAGACAATTCCATTAACTCTAAAATGTATTTTATATATTCGCAAACCATAAACTTTGTATCTATTGACACACACACAATTTCGTTGGTGCACCATATTGTATTTATTAATGTCGCCATTAAGAAACACTAACTTGATATTCATCTTATGAAGCTCCAAAATTATAACAAGTAACAAGTGTCACACAACTATCTTAATAGAGTCTTTCAATCATACTGAATAGAATTTCTCTTTTCAGTCAATTCTTTATGACACTTGATGCTCTAGTTCTTGAGAATGTTGAGTTTGATCTTCAAGGATTAATTTCTTATTTTAATTGAGAGAAAGAACAATAGTATCCGTACGAGGATCCAAATTTTATATATAAATAGCAATTGTATGAATTGAGTTAGAACCAATTCTTTCCCACTCAATTTTGTTATTTGAACACATCTCTCCCCCAAATTCAATATTCTCAATACCATTATAATATTTGTCTCAAAATATTCTTTAACTTGGGACTAGAATTTATATTTATTGAACTTTTCAACAATTCTAGATTGTCACAAGTCATGACTGAATTAACTATAATAATATTTGAATTTAAAAGACAAATTAAATCCATCATTTACAAAAAATTGTAATATTAAAATAAAACTTTATTCATCCTACAAATTGTCATTTAAATCCAAATTTAAGCTTATAATGACGATCTAAAATAGTTAAAAGTAAATAAAAAACATCAATCTTCACCAAATTTGCCCCATTTAAATTGATGTATCTTTCAACATCATTGAACATTTGTCAGTTCATATCATACTTTCTTATTATTTTTTGTTTGCCCTTATCATTTGAGATATTTACCGAAGGAACAATATTTTATTTTCTCTTGCTTCAATCTTTCCTTTATTGCACACTTTATGAAATTATTCTATTAAAAAATAATTTCTAACTTTAATAGTTATAAATTTAATTGTGTAAAGAGAATACCATATGCTAAATTTTTGACAAAGTCACCTAATTGACGAAACTATAACGCTTTAGCAAGATTAAATAGTTTCATAATATGCTTATGATATTTTCTTTGCTTAATGATCTTAATGAAAAGTCATAACTCCAACGAGAGTTTGTCTTTCGTTTTATTGCTTTAGAAACACTAGAATTTAAGCAAAGATAATATGACAAAATTTATGTCATCTTAAATAACAACTCTAATGTCTCTAGATTGCAAAATATTAAAATTATAGAACTATGTAATTTAGAGTGTACTCACTTTTAAACTTGAGTCTCACTTTAAATATACTAAATCGTGAGAGAATTTGAGTTTCTCCATCATTATGTAAGATCCCAAAAAAAAATCATAATGTTCAAATTATATTCTTAAAATAAATTATATTAGTTTATTGATATTAAGTCTTTGGAAAATAAAATCAATTGCTAGTAATATTTATTTTTAATGATCAAACATTTATAATTAATATTTGTAAATAATAAATTCTTACCATCATCGCATGGTTATATCTGTGAGTGCAATCAAATAAACATATGGATCATTTAGAATAACATCAAACCTACAATAATATTAGTAGACATGTCAATTTGCCATATAGACATGCATAATATTCTTTTTACACAAATTAGATAAGACCTACATGTCAATTTGTCACATAGACATGCATAATATTCTTTTTACGCAAATTAGATAAGATCTAGACAAGATATCAAAAACACCATCAATTTCTAATCTTTGATGGTAAAAATTAATTATAAACAATACTTTCACGTAATGATCAAACATCAATAAACAATAAATCTTATTAGATAATAGATGTCTTTGACATCAATTATTAGCGATACGAACAATCTTATATTCTACGAGAAAGAAATACCATTTCCTTTCTGCTTACGATGGTTTCATGAAGTAAAGTGCAAAAAAAAACATCTCACTATTTTACTATACTTAACCAACCACAGTGACTAGATTGTAGCACTGTTGCATTCCCTTGCACTCTTTATTTGTTACTATAGCATATAGTATATGAGTATATATCGTGTTTCCAACAAAGATTGAAGAAATGTATTTAATCCCGAAACAAACAACATATTCTGAATCATCTTAGCCTTCTCTACCTACATTGAAATAAAAAATTTCAGCTAATAGACAAAACTCACTCTATTAAAGCAAAATTCTAACGCAATGAGTGCTTACATTGGTTCCACTTATTTAAGGTATAGTAGCTGTAGTCGCTCAAAATTAAGAGACAAAATAGATGGATTTGATGGTTGATGGATGGATAAAAATAATTTATTAATTCATTACAATTCATTACAACTTTCTTAAATATATCCAATCTATCTATTAAAATTAAAATCTATCAAATTCATCCATTAACAACTTTTTAATGGATGAATATCCATCCATACAAAAAATTTGTTTTTTTTCTTATTTTTGGTTTTATAAAAAAAAAGTAATTTTAGTTTTTTTTTTCGTGAATTACTTTTTAAGTTTTTTTAAATTTTTCGAATATCTTTATTTCAAAAATAAAAATATTTCAGTTTATTTTTGGAAAAAAAAATTATTTTTTATTTCCGAAATAAAATTATTTTCTTTAGAATTTTTAATATATATTATTTATAAAAAAAATCCATTTTTTATCGGAAAAAATTATTTTTTCAGTTTTTTTTTTAAAAAAAAATCAATTCATTTTTTATTTCCGAAAAAAAAATTAGTTTAGCTTTTTTTTCTGAAAATTTAGTTTATTTTCGGAATCTTTTATTTTTTTTTTCAAAAAAAAAATTTCCAGTTGTTTCCGGAAAAAGAATTTATTTTTTAAGTTTTTTTTTTAAAAAATTAATTTTCGGATTTTCTTTTTCCAAATTTTTTTTTTCTAATTTTAATTTTTTTCGGAATCTTTTTTAATAAATTTCTGTTTTTAAAATTCCAATTTTTTTTTCAAAAAAAAAATACTTTTTTTTTTGTTTTTTTAAAAATATTTATCAGTTTTTTACTTTCTAGAAAAACTTATTTTTTTAATTTTATTTTTAAATTAACTTTTTATTAATTTAAAAAAAATAAATTTATTAAATTTCAAAAATAATCTATTGAATCACTAAAATATAGTGAATAAATTAGATGAATTTTTTAATAAATAGATTGAATAAATTTGTCTTAATGGATTTAATTCTCATTCATAATCAAAAAAGTTTGTATTTTACTAACAACTAACACATCAAATTAAAGTGTCATAATAATAAGCAGGGAAGTTTAATGAAAAAACACATTTGAATAGTTTATTTCATGAAGACAACCTTCCAAAAACACATTTGAATAGTTTGTTTCATGAAGAAAATCTTCCAAAAATAAATATTGCCGGTTACAAAGCCATAAGGAGTCTGTTTTTTAAAAAAAACATTGCCATAATGAGGAAAATAATTCCATTTATTTTGGTTTTTTTAGTCATGTTATTGAATTAAAAAACAACACGTAAATTGATTATGGTAATTTTTCTGAAAACTTAACACACTCTTTTTTAATGAATATTGTATGAATGAAATTTTGTATAATTGTGGTGGCTTTTCTCTCTTGCTCTGATCATTTAGGGTGGTGGGGTTTTCACTTTTAACTTTTAAGTGTGAATCTTAAACAAACTTGTTCTTTTTTAAATAGAATTCAAGTATAGAGATATCAAGATAAAGAAATAGAGTTAAAACTAGGAAAATATCCATTTTTTCGGACGGATTTAACCATTATTTTAAAAATTGGATTGAATTAGTCGATTCAACTGGTTCAGTTGGGAATCAGAGATATATTATATAGAGTCAACTTTTAAAAAACGTTAATGGATTAAAATTGGAATAAAATCTTATTAATGGTTCAAAACCAACCGAATCAAATAATTGTAATTGGTTTTACAAAATTGTCTGGTTCAAAAAAATTCATCGAATTAACTATTTTTTTAAAGTTTAAAATATCAATATCAAAACTTAAAATATTGTATTATTTACTTTTGATATTCTATTTTATTTAATTTGTATTTTTAATTATTTGAATTTTATTATTGTTATTATATTTTATTATTTTAATTTTGGTTTGAGTTAGTTTAATTTATTCAAATTATTCTTAAATGAAGGTTAAAATGAAATGTATTACTACGTTGTGTTATTATATATACTATCAATATTATTATATTAAAATTGTAATAGATTTATAAAGTATTTGTTTTAATAAGTTGTGAACATATGATTATGGATGACATATCTATAAAATTTAATTTTATATTATTCGATTATTTAATAAACAGTCTACCGTAGATTTAATCGGTTAAACCAAATGAATCTTAAATCGGAAGTTTCATTGATTCAATTTTTGATCCAATTTTGTAAACATTGGGGTTACACACACATATATATATAATTTTTATTTCAATTATTAGTAAAATAAAATTTGAAAATAGTGTTAATCAAAAGTTTGTTCCATTTTTTTTATATTTATTAAAGAAAAATATTTTTTTTAATATTTATGTAACTGAATTATATGTATTTAATTTATATATTTTTAATGTGTTGATCACATGTCTAGTATTTTTATTTAAGTTTAGTGGTTATAATATAAATATGTGTTGTTTTTATATATAAATATAATCAAAGTAAAGTATAATTTGTAACAAATATTTATCTCATTTATAAATCGTGTTAATAAATTTTTGTAGTGACATACTTCATAAAAAATAACGCGACATTATTGAACTGTGAATACTACTACCTCCGTTCCTATTTGTAAGAGACAAACATAAGAAATCACACAAATCAAGGAATATTTTTTTTAATTAATTTTTCTGAAAAATAAACTTGTACTTCCAAAAATACCCCTAAGTTAAACATTTAGTAGTATTAATGTTATAATTAAGCCAAATGTTGATATAATAAAAATTGGTCAGCATTTATTCTATCCAAAAATAATTACAACAAAAAAATTGGCTTTCCACATTCTCATCGTGAAAAATTAGATGCAAATTAAATTTCCCTCTATTTTTTTTATACATCTTCCCACCAAATTTTAAAAACCAAAATAATCTTCCCACCAATTTTGGTAGTATATTTGTCTTTTTTATATAAAGAGAGTTGGTGTTTCATTTCAATTATACTAGAAATTTAGTTTTCATCTACTAGAATTAAGTCCATGGCAGATGAAAATGGTGAGCAATCTCTTTATATATTGATTACTGTGTGACACGTTAATATACTTGGCTAACATATATAGTTATATGCATGGTAATATACATGATGATATCCATTAATATATTTATACACTACCATTTTTCTTTTAGTTTTTTATTAATTTGATTGAGCAACACATATATGAAAGTCCACTGTGTGTTTTGATTATACGTTTTGATGATTTATTGCAGAGTCGGTGATAAGTGAAAGTTCTAAAAAACGGGGTTTCCTGAATAACGAAGATAGAAAGGCTATATGTCAAATATTGCTTTGCTCTAGTGATGCTAATGGAAATCTAATTGGAACTGGAGTAGTAGAACGGGTAGCGGCATCATACAATGTTCATAGAAGTGTTATTTATCGCATATGGAAACAATTAAAGGACACAGGTAATGTTTGTCATAATAGAACACAAAATTGTGGAAGGAAACGAGTTCAATTAGATTTGGAGTTAATGCGTCAAGTTCCATTATCAAAACGGTCAACCTATCGATCTCTCGCTTGTGCTCTAAATATTCCTAAGACGTCATTGGTAAGGTTGCATAAGGTCGGAGTGATACGACGGCATACAAACACACTTAAGCCTTATTTAAAAGAGGATAACATGATTGCTCGTTTAAGGTTTTGTTTGTCGATGATTGACAAAAATAACTTACCTCATGATCCGAAGTTTATTTCTATGCATAATATTGTGTTCATCGATGAGAAGTGATTTTATATTACCAGGAATAAAGTTACTAATTACTTGCATGTGGTTTTATATTACCAGAATTTTGTTTCACTTTTCTTTCATGAGATTTTTCAATCTTACTTTCATAGGTGTGATGAGAGTTCATACTCATGGTTTTCTTTGAAATATGAGTAAGATACTCGTAGTAGTTCCCTCCTTTATAACCAGTGGGAATTTTTTTCCCTCCAAATCATTAATATCAATGGAAACTGAATAGGTTTGGCTTTAGATACCCATTATGTGTATGGGGAATATACATAGCAGTTCTTTTCAAAACATTAATGCCCAATGAATAATAAATATTGCATTTTGTTTACTAAGGGTATAAATGAGATTTCTCAATTAATAAAATTTAATTTTATAACGTGTCTCTTATAAAAAGGACCAAAAGAAAGTTACAATTTGTCTTTTACAAATAGGAACGGAGGTAGTATTTACTAAATAAAATATAAATTTTGACAAATTCTTGTTTTGTGTTTACAGTTGTAGGATCTAACGGTTTCTAAAATAACTCATCTCTATAAAAAAAATATTTAATTTACTTAATAGATTAATGGTGTGGGTTTGTTTTATATGAATCATGTATTTTAATAAATTTTTAAATGACTCATTGTTGCAAAATTATTTTAAAAAATATGATAAAATTATCGCTGGTGTAGTATAATTGTTTATAAGATTTTGTTACTGTTATTTAAAAAATAGACTTAATTAAAGTTTGGTCTTTCTATTTTTTCTGATTCACGAAAATGATACATGAAACAAAAATTTAAAAAAATATATAATTTTTATAATTTAATTATTCACTTTTTATGTCAAAGATATTATAAAAATATTATTTTTTAGTAATTATCTAATAAATTATATTTTTTATATCTAATTTTTGTAATTAATATAATTTAACTATTCTCTTTTATTTAAAAAATGAAAAAAATTTAAATTTAACCAAATAATTAATAAAAAACAATTATTCTCCTTCAAAAACACTCATTAATGACATATTCATAAAATAAAAAATGCAATAAAAATATATTATAATTAAAATATTTAAATAGTAAATATTTATCCCATACCTAATTTGTTCATAAAAGAAAAAGTGTAAAAATAAATTGCATATGTCATTTTGATCATACAATTATATATAAAACAAAAATTTACAAAATTATCCTCATTACACAATATAATATGTATCACACATTATTAGAGTGATGAAAAAGTAAACTTGATGGTAACTTACTTTCTCAAGTGAGTTTGGTGGTAACTTACTTTCTCAAGTTTTATAGGAGATATAGATAGAGTTAAAGTATTAAGAAGAAACAAGTTGATGTAGTGAAAGAAGAAATATGTTTTTCATAGAAAGCTGGTCCCACATCATTTTTTGAAAAGAGTTGATTAGTGTTTATATAGCTCACACTTCATTTGAATATCAATTTGTTAAGAATTTATCTTGCCACCCGTTATTTTGCCTGTCATTCTCTGATTTTTTTTATTTCAATTTTATTTCTGATGAAATACAAAAGATTTTCGGACGAAATTTTTGGTAAACCTTACTAAATTTTTGATAAAATGAAATTTTCGAAAGTGTATTTGAAAATTCTGGTATACCAGAAATAACGAATTTCCGGTACAATGAAATTTTCGGAAGCGCGTTTGAAATTTCTAGTATATCAAAAATTACAAGTTCTCAGTATACCGGAAATTAAACGTTTCTGGTATACTGGAAATTTTATAACTAAAATTTTCGGTATGTTTAAATATTAGGTTTTTTAAATGGTTGAGATTTTGTCGACACTTTTGGAGGGTCTTAATTGCACTGACACTTATGTGTGGTATAGAACGCATCATCATTTGTATAAATAGGGGTCTTAGGGTTATTGGATAACATATCTCAACAAAATGTCTCTTCCTCAATTTCTGATTAAGGCAAAAGTGTAATACAACGACGACAAACCTGCTGTTGAATTCAACCTTCTTGATAGATCTGAATCCTTTGTCACCTTGAAAAAAATGTTGAATGGTTTGCGGCGATTTCGATAACAAAGGGTGTCAACAAATCAAGTTTTGGGAGGATTACATTGGTACAAATGGTTGGGTGAAATACAACCTAATCGAGTTGAAGAATGATGAAGATGTGAAGGCCATGTGGAAATCATTTCGTCGTAGGATAACTAATGGTCTGATCGAGTTGGATGCGCAGATCCAAAGATCTTGACGACATAATGAAGTGTCAAGCATCTAGAGTCATCTGGTAGTTCCTAGATTTTCATGTATCGGAGTATTGATTATGTTTGTTGTTTTTCGTCTGATGTTTGTTAACTATTTCGAGTTTGTTATTTGTGTTATTTTGTTTTTTTATCTAATCGAAACATGTATTAGCCAAAAAATATTATGCAATAAACTAGATGTCTATTTGTCACAACATATACATATAATACAATCATAAAAAAATAAATCTACATAGGCCCTCCACGGGCAACGTCAACCAACCTAGCTAAACCAGTATAAACCTCACCATCAAGATTCACCAACCCCATGAGGTTATATAAGTGAACGACGATGAGCTGTAGGCGATTGTCCTGATCACCTACAAGAGGAGGTAGGAGTGGTGGTGCATCAGAAGAATCTCTATTACCTGAAGACCCTGAAACATCAGATGCAACAACTGGTGGTATGACCCGAGGAAGTGACACACTGTGGAACCACTCCAGGTATCCATCCCCGTACTGCCCAGGCTCTTGAACCCCAACGGCTACATCAATGATCTCATGGGGAGCTGATTATGCGACTCTAAAACCATTGATCAATGCCACCAGCTATAGCCTCGGATTGAATGTGGGATGTCATGTATATAACCATACCGACGTAAAACCTCTCGAGCGGTGTTTAGCCTCATGGCTCTTCCATTTGACATATCCTAAATATAAAATAGATACCTCAAAAGGATGATGAGGGTGATGAGCTGTATACAGTGTCCAAATGACATCATCCAGGGTCAGAGCATCCAACCTTCTCCTTTACTCCATCAACCCTCCTGGAACGACCTGTTTGGCTTTCCACCTCTTCGCAAATGAGTCTCTAGCCTCAACACGCTGGATCTTCCGCTCACATATGTGAGGGAAGTGCTCGTATATCCAACACTGCATAGATAAAAATCATGAAATTATTATACTAATACATAATAATTATAAAAAAAAATCATCTAATGAATTATAATATACTTGTAACAAGCTCAGATAACCAGCAAATTGTCTGGTCTCAGGACGGGATGCAACATCGAGTGTCGTGTAAAACATCGTCAAGGATGCCACTCCTCAAGCCCAACATGGAGTGTCAAGGACGCTGAATAGAGACAAGTATCGAACATCAATGTAAACTCCAGACTTGTCCGCAAAGAGAGTACATGTCACCAGATGTATCATGTACGCCCTAGCGACAGCCTCATACCCCCTGCCTCCACAAGCTCCGCATAAGTAGTCCTCAACCAAGACATACAAAGGTGAAATCCTCGAGTCTCACCAAACTCACGTAGCACGTCCACCTCATCGACCTCCAAAGCATCCACAACCATGCGCACCACCGTCGCCTGGTCCCTATAGACTGGTGTGAAAAACGTACCAGCCATCGGAAGGTGAAAGAGGGCATCTACATCATCCAAAGTCATTGTCATCTCCTCAAATGAAAGATGGAAGAATGATGTCTCCGGGTGCCACCTCACATCAAAAGCGAATAATAGAGAGGCGTCCAGCATTGTCAAAGAGCATCTAGTAAAGTCCAGGAGACGAAATCTCTAACTATCTTCTTCACCTGCTCAGACACCGGACTCTCAAAAAAGTTCTTCAACTTCGACCCATGAGAAGCGACCTTTAACACTGGACTGGACGCTCCTGTAATTTTCAATAGTTGAGTGTTTGCAAAAGAGTGTTGAAAATAATGTGGATTAATTGGTGTTGAAAAGATTCAACAAGTTGAATGAGAGGGAACGAAGGCCACATACAATACTTTGCAAAATTTTATTGGTTGTTTTGATTATTTAGATTTTTAGTGTATTGTGAATGATGGTGGAGTAGGGTGTTGAATTTTATTAAACAAAACTATTGTAATGAGTAAAAATTAAATGATTGTTGAATTATTAGGTGGAAGGAAGAGAAGATGATGGGAAAAATAAAAAGTAAAAAAATATAGAGTGTTGAATAATAAAACTATTGTTCATAGTCTAATTTTGTAATAGAGTGGCAAATAATTTAAAATATCCCAATTTAGGGACCAACGGACCAGTTTAAAAGGTCTAAATTAGGGAACAAAAGTGCAATGTTAGTTGACTGGTTTTTCCTTTAAGAAAACCATGGCTGTTACAGATTGATGACGAGTGAGAATCAATGTTTTAAAAACCGGACTGAAGATCAAACCGGTAAAGGTACTGGGTCACTAGTTTAGTGGTTGAACCACTGGGTCACTGGTCGAACCGCATGACTAAACCGGATTAAACTGAATAACTCGGTTGAAGAGACCGACCTTTATAACAAAACTATATAGGTATAAAACTTGTCGAACCAGATGACTCAATCTCTACAAAATATAATTAGAACTATTTTAAAAAAAAATATCATATCATAAATAAATTCACAATTTGATAATTTAAATTTTAAATATTTTAAAAATATCATATCATAAATAAATTTACAATTTGATAATTTAAATTTAAATTTTAAATATAGGTATCATATATAATAAAATAGTACAAAATTACAAAGTATAATTGCAACATAGTATAATTGAATAATTTATAACAAAATAATTTTATTATCTACTATTTAGTTTCAAGGAGTAAAAATTATTTCAATATTAAGATATTCTTCTTCAATATCAAAATTATCTACAAAATCAACCGTATCAACAACATTTTCTCTGTCAATAATATAATTAATTAATTTTATTTTTTATTTAAATATAATATTTTAATAAAATAATCAAAATGAATAAAAAATTTAAATTGTATATTTTTAAAAAAATTTAATAGTTTTGAGTAAAAAAAATTAAAAAATACAGTTGAACCATCGGTTTTAGAAAACCGCCGGTTTTTCCGGTTTTCACCGATTCTTATCGGTTCTTGCCGGTTCAACGACATCTCCGATCCAACTATTAAACCAGACTGGTTACCTGGCCGGTTCCCAGTTCGATCGGTCCGACCAACCGGTCCGATCTGATTTTTAAAACACTGGTGAGAACAATATCATATTTATTTATTTATTTTGTATAAATCAATAATGATAGTATTTTCTCTGCATGTAAACAAGAATTATACATACTCATAGATGAATAAAAATCAAATTAAACTACTTAGGATGACTGTAAAGTATTTGATTTGTTACTGTTGTAATTTATTTTCTGCTTCTGTAACATCTAGACCAAAGAATTATAAAGTTAAGCACTCTATACCCTATTATGAAGCTTAACATTAAACCCAAATTGGTCCATTTCTGTGACTCTTTCAGACCTTGTTGACTTAAGAACTCAACTCCATATAATGTGCATTCCCCATTGTTGTTAACTTGTATGCATCTCTTTTTCCCTTGCTCACCTCCATACTCATTTATCATAAGGCACTCAAATGGATACTTGAATAGACTTATATAGTGCATAAAGATCCAGTAACTAGGTATTTTTTCCTTTGATATGAAATACCCTGAGAATAGAAAGAAAGACCCCATTAGACCGGCGATCAACGAACTTCCAAGAATGAAATTCGGGACTAGGGCGCTGAAACAAGCCACGAGAGAGTTTGACATTAATAGGACCAACCAAACCACTAAGGAGAAGTAAAGGAAACCGGCCATGTCTTTTCGTAAGCCTACCAGCCAATAAACTGGACTAGTATAAAGCAGACCAACCATTAGAAGAAAAGGAAGAAAAACAAATGTATTTGCTAAAACATATGAGGAAACTCGATAAGCTCCTCTTGAGGTCTCTCTCATGAATGTTGTTCTTTCCTCTAAGAAAATAGGTAGACCTTCTGTTGTTGATGATAACAAAAAGGTAAGGCTGAAAGCGAAGAAGCCGCTTCGCGTTTGTAATGCTATTTTACTTTGTTTGTTGCCAACATTCAAGAATATGGTTCCCAATACAAATCCAGCTACTAAGGCTTGTATGACCCTTGTAACAAAGAGTTGTTTGGTTCTGAATATGTTGCTGCAAAATCTTTGTCCTAGGATTAGAATCTCCTCCATTGGAGAATTTGAGTACAGCATAGCCTTTTCTTTGACAATCATAGAGCACTGCATCATCCTCATCTTGTGATCTTGCTGCTCTTTGTCTTCATTGAGGCCGGATTCTGAGGTATGTATAACCAAGGTTTGCATGACATCAAGAGCAAATTCTAGGACATTGACATGGTTAGGAATGCGATGGCCAGATAAACTGAGCCTTGCCTCAAGAAGATTCAAAGAACCGTTATGCATGACAAATCCATCCGATAGCAAAACAAGGCTATCGAATAGCTCTAAGATTCGAAAACCAGGTTGGTGGATAGTTAAAACAACTGTCTTACCTTGATTAAATGCCATTAGTCTAAGCAACGAGATCACACTAAGAGCTGATGCTGAATCCAAACCTGAAGTTGGTTCGTCCATCAAAATAACTGCAGGATCATGAACCAAGTCAACACCAATGGAAACTCTACGCCTTTCCCCGCCCGATATACCATGGTCTGATGCTGATCCATTGCCGATTCTTGAATCTGCAATAGAATCCAACCCTAGCTCCTTCATCAACTCTGCAACTCTCGTAGCAGCCACTTTCCGCCCGCCGGGAAGCCTCAACAAAGCACTATACATGAGTGTCTCCCTAACCGTAAGCAACGGAAACAAAGCATCTTCTTGCGCGACGTGCCCGGATTCTCGTCTGAATCTGTTCACATCCATAGGCATGTGATTGACAAGTACTTGTCCGAAACTTTACAGGCGGGTATTCTCCACCAAGAATTTCAAGCAGTGTGGTTTTTCCAGCTCCACTAGGACCAGCAATAGCAGTAATCTCCCCTGGCCTTGCTTCACAGTTTACATCCTTCAAAATGAACCTTGAACCTCTCCTAGGATTCAAACCAAAACAAAGACTTCTAAATTCATCAAATTTGCTGCACAATTTGTATGATAAGTTTCTGGTTTCTAATATATACGAACCTTTTCTAGTGCATGAGATGGAATTGAATGATGGTTCCATTGTTGTGTTTGTGTGCATGCAAAGTGAGAGAAGAAAACCATGTATTGTTTATGTTATGTGAAGAAAACACAAAGCAACAGAAGGAAGATGAGCTAACACACCAAACTCTGAGCTAGTAGTTATAAGCTAAGAAGCCAAAATATATTATGTAAATATGTAATGAATGGACCTTGACATTTTGTACAAGAGATTTGACTTTATATACTTTTATATTTTCTATTGAAGTGTAGGACTTGAAAAGTGTTTGAGAAACTCAAACAAAGAAAAGAACAACATAAGAGTGTTTGCATAAGCAGCTTTTCTGGTGAGCTGAATATTGACTGTGCAACGTTGATGTTTGGTTGCCCCACTATCTTCCCAATGCATCATAGGTTGAAACAGCTCAAAGTTTGGTTGGTGGTAAATAAAAAGTATCAAATATTCTAATACAGTTTCATAAGTTAACTGGGATCTTTTTAAAATGTGATTAAGAAATCTCTGTTCACATTTATTCAATTTGTAATTCACAATATTATAAATCTCTCATGTAACGGATTGATATTTCTATATATAAGTCAGAAATAAATAAATGGGTAAACCACTAAAGAAATTTGTTTATCTAGCGACCCAATCTTTAACAAATAATTGTACTTAATAGTTACAAATTTGTTAAAAAATATTATGTTGATGATATTCACCTTAATTTTCAATACCATTAATATACTTTAGAATTTACATTATTATGAGAACAACATAAACTCTTTTTTTTCTACTAACACATGTGATATGAATATAACATGCTAGTAAAAATAAAAATATGTTATTATAAATTTCATTTTATTTTTAATTAGTGTTTATATTATATCAAAGTTTATTTGATGATGTGATTAACTATTATAAACTTTATTCAGTTTAGTATTTATTATGCATTGAAGTAACTAATTTATCGCCGGGTCTAAAGGTTAGTTGGTTTAATAGGGTTGTTTAGAAGCGTTTAAGGGAGAAGTTGTCATGAACAAAGCGTTAACGACAGAGAAGACAGCGATGATAGAGAAGGCCTACAGTGGAATGTTATTGAGTCTTAGTGATAAGGTTCTTGACGGTATCAAAGGAGACGACGACGGGGTTAAGGGTGAAACTTAAAAGTTTGTACATGAACAAATCGTTGGTGAATCGACTCAAAGCAAGCTTTGTATTCATGCAAGATGATTGAAGACAAAGTGTTGGTGACCATTGGATATGTTCAACAACGGTTCTTGATCTTGAAAATATTGATGTGAAGATCGATGATAAAGATTAAGCGTTGTTGTTGTTGCGCTTTGCCGGATCACATTCTCACTTCAAAGAAACCATATGGAAAAGAGTCTCGACCTTTGAAGAAGTTCAATCGTCTTGTATTCGAAGGAATTGAACGAACAAAATGAGCATAAACTTTCGACGGTTGGTGAAGGTTTGGCTGTTAAAGGAAAATTCTTGCAAAATGATAGTAAGTTCGACAAGAAGAAAGGTAACAGTCAGTAGAAGTTTTACAGTGGCGAATCATTTGGTATTCGTTGCTATCATTGTAAGAGGGAGGTCACACAAGAAAAGTGTGCCCTAAACGCCTAAAAGATCATGGAGGAACGGATAATGTCAATGTAGGTATTGTTCAAGATGATTTCGACTCATATGATGTTCTTGTGGTTTCGAGCAACAACTTGTCGAAGGAGTAGATTATGGGTTCTGGGTGCACTTGGCACATGACTCTAAACAAAGACTTGTTCGAGGAATTATGTGATCAAGATGGTGGATATGTATTGTTGGAAAACAACAAAGCTTGCAAGATTGCAGGTGTTGGATCTGTGAGGTTGCTCCAGGATGAGTCAATAAGGTTATAAACTGAAGTTAGGTATGTACCTGATTTGAAGAGAAATTTGATTTCTCTTGGTGAATTCGACAAGAAGGGATATGTTTTTCAAGGAGAGAAAAGTATTCTAAGAGTCATGAATGGATTGAAGGAAGACTTGAGAGGCGTGAAGAAACAAGACTTGTATACCCTTGAGGCTGAAGTTGTAAGTGGTTCAACAAATGTTGCATTCACGAAACCTTTGTCGAAGACAGAAATTTGGCACATGAGATTGGACCATTTTAGTGAAAGGGATCCGGTCGAATTGGGGAAACAAAATTTGCTTAGTGGAGACAAAGTCGAAAAGTTGAAGTTTTGTGAACCTTGTGTACTTGGAAAATCTTGCATAGTGAAGTTCAACAAAGGCAAACAAAGAACACATAGATATCTTCATTACATTCATGCTGATATATGGAGGTCTGCAAGGTGCCCATCACATTCAGGAGCAAGGTATTTTCTATCCATAGTAGATGATTATTCCAGAAAGTTATGTGTATTCATCCAGAAGACTAAGGATGAAACTTTTGAGAATTTCAAAAGTTGGAAGACTCTGGTAAAAAATCAAACTGGCAGAAAGGTCAAAAGGTTGAGAACAGGCAATGGTCTTGAATTTTGCAATGAGGCTTTCAACAACTTTTATGATGCCTCTGGTATTGTAAGACACAAAACTACTTAAGACACTCCACAACAAAATGGTTTGGCTGAAAGGTTTAGTCGAACCATCTTGGAAACAGTTAGATGCATGTTGACTTGTGATGGGTTAAAGAAGATGTTTTGGGGGTGAGGTTGTTTCGACAGCAACATGTCTGATTAACAAATGTCCTTCGACAACTAGATATGAAGACACTTGAAGAAGTTTGGTCGGTACATCAACCAGATCTCGACAAACTGAGAGTATTTGGTTGCGTAGCCTATGCTCACATTTGGCAAGACAAAGTCGAACCTAGAGCTTTTAAATGCATGTTCATGGGATATCTTGAAGGAGTCAAAGCTTATAGGTTATGGTGCCTAGAGCCAGGTCACAGAAGGATTATCACCAGTCGAGATGAAGTTTTCAATGAAGCTGAAATTGCTTTCAAGAAAATTGACGATGTTGATCGAAGTGCAGAAATATCTAACAAAGAGCTGGAACAGATAGAGATTCCTGTTGAGGTGGAGCATGTTGATTTTGAATAGATAAATTTTTTTTTTGAGGTGGAGCATGTTGATGTTGATCTAATTAATAATTTTATTTAGATTCTGAATCATATTTCTGTAGTAATTTTTGTAGAACCAATTTGATTCAGATTCAACCAACCTTTAGTAAATATGTCATTTGTTGTTATGCCCAAACATGACCTGGAGCTTATCATACTTTGAAGAGATCCTGAGGTATGCTTGTAATATTCAGCTTGCATCCTATCATGAATATAATATTAATTTATTTTCATTTTTGTTGTCTTGTGCATTGTTAATAAAAAAGTTACATTTATATTAAATTAATATCATGAAATTTGTGAGGATAAATTATTGCACAGGATGTTATTTTTGGATACTTTAGATATCATGTTTTCAATGGGTTACTTTAAAAAGAATCTATAATATTGTCTCTAAAAGATGTCAAGTTACAGAACTTAAATTAATCACTCAACAATCCTAAAGCAGAATAATGAATATAAACATTGTTATACGTGTGTTTGTAAGATTGACAATAGACAAAAAATAATGTGTATAATGAAAGCAGTGTTTGTTTAGATGAGATAATAATTATTGTTAGCTCCACCGCTAGAGGAATTAAAAATAATATAATTGTTGTTAGCTCCACCGCTTATCAACATATATGTAACCTTTCACTGTGAACCATCAATGTTTCTGTAGTTATGTAGATGGTGCCATATTGGTTAGTTGTTGAATTTTAGTGACCATTGGATTTCACTTTATTTTTAACTTGATATGAATGTAATAATAGTTAGGATATTTTAGTACATAATATAATAGAGGTTTATAAACTTAGATGTTTTGAAATTTTTAGGAGATTATAATATTATAATATAATATCGAATAGATAGATAGTGTCGACGTCGTATGCTTCTACAAAGACGAACTTTCAAGTAAATAATTATGAGTCGGTATAGAAATTTATAGTTACAACAGTTCGATCAAAGTTAATCAAATCGAGTTAATAGTTTGTTTCGAATTAAACTGGCATAGAAATTTGGTTCATTTGTTTTATATTTTTATATCTGAACTACCTTTAAAAGAATTAGGCTGTACTTTTTTTAGTGTAAATGTTTAATTACTCTATATACTTTGAATTGATTTTTATTGTACACTACATAATTAATATATTCTTTCTATGATATAGGAAAATAAGAAACACTTATTTTGGCTAGCTAAGTGATTCTATTTGTGGATTCAACACTTTTGGTTCGTGAAGTATGGTTACTATTTGATGTTGTTTTGTTGTCCTTTCTTGTTATTTAGGTGTTTTTCCTTAGAGAATGTGATTGTTTGTTTTAGGATTGAAGTACTCGTAGTTGGAATTAATGCATGCATATACAAATTTGGCTATGCAAATGCCGTCTTTTATTAGTACATTAAAATGTTATAATATTGGTAAATAAGTGGATTTTGTCTAAAATATTATTTAGTATTGAATTGAATGTAGTTTTTTGATATTTGCATACAAAAATAATGATTTTGTGTAGAGCAAAAAAAGTGTAATATAAGAGTGTTTTATAGAGATTGTTATTAATGACATTTTCTATAATATCACCTTAAAGAGAAAGCACTATCAAACATGTGTCATATATTAGCGTTTGTTTGAAAGTGAAATTAAAAATGTGTCATATAATAGTGATTTGTTTGCTATTAAACATGTGCCATATAATATCACTTTGTTTAAAAGTGCTATTAAAATCAAATAAAAAAACATACTATAAAGTGCAAAATGTCCACTTCATTAGCGCTTAAGTAAAAACGCTATTAAAAATAGGTACTTTAATAGCATTTTTAAAGTGCTATTAAGCAAAAATGTTTACAATAGTGGCGCGTTTAATAGCTCTTTTAAGCACTATCAAAAACAAAAACAAAAAAGAGCGCTATTAAATAGGTTTTATGGTGTAGTGGATGCTGAATTGCGTATCCCAGATGAAGTCAAACAAGCAGAAGATACTTATGAAGTTGAGGAAACTGTCGATGACTACCTATTGCCAAGAGATATGACAAGAAGAGTCATCAAACCACCTCATAGATTTGGGTATGTAGATCTTATAGCTTATGTCTTAATCTTTGCAAGTGAGGTTCTAGACGAAGAACCAAGAGACTATAAAGAAGTTATGAGGAGTCGAAATAAGACTGAATGGCCGAAGGTCGTGGATGATGAGATGAAATATCTTCATGATAACAACACTTGGGAACTGATTAAGAAACCTGCTGGAGCCAGGTTAGTCAGCTGTAAATGGACTTTCAAAGTTAAGGAAGGAATCGAAGGAGTGGCGTCGAAAAGATACAAGGCGAGGTTAGTTGCAAAGAGTTTCACTCAAAAAGAATGTGTCGACTTCAATGATGTGTTTTCCCCTGTTGTGAAGCATAGGTCAATTGAATGTTGCTTGCCATGGTGGCACAGTTCGATCTTGAACTAGAACAAATGGATGTGAAGATCGCGTTCTTGTATGGTGATCTAGATGAAACAATCTTGATGAGACAACCTGAAGGGTATATCGAAAAGGGAAAGGAAGATTATGTGTGCAAGGTGAATAGATCTTTATATGGGCTGAAACAATCTCCTCGGCGGTGGAATAGTGAGAATGAACAAGTTCATGGAACGCATAAGTTTCATTAGAAGTCAGTTCGAACACTGTGTTTACTTCAGATTTCGACATGGTAATTCATTTGTTATGTCTTGATGATATTCTCATAGCAAGCAACAATGTCGAAGAGGTGATGAGGGTGAGGGCTAAACTCAATAAGGAGTTCGAAATGAAGGATCTGGGAGCAACTTCTAGAATTCTTGGGATTAACATTCGAAGAGATAGAAAGCAGTCAGAATTATGCTTATCTCAAGAGGCATATCTATGGAAGATTCTAGAAAAGTATGGTATGTCGAATTTGAATCCTGTTGTGACTCCAACAAACCCTCAATCCAAGTCGAGTATTGATCAATGTCCTAGTACTGAGGTCGAAAGATCTTATATGAATAACATCTCATATGCTAATGTAGTAGGTCCTTTGATGTATGATATGGTATGTATAAGACCCGACATAGCATATGCAGTAAGTCTTGTAAGCAGGTACATGGAGAATCCTGGAAAGTCTTACTGGCAAGCATTGAAGTGGATTTTAAGGTACATAAATGGGTCTCTAAACAGAGTCTTAATTTATGGTGGAACCATGGGTGAAGATAGTAAAGTAGTAATTGAAGAATATGTCGACTCTGATTATGCAGGTTGTATGGATTCCAAAAAATCTATTCCTGGATATGTTTTCACTATGTTTGGTACAACAATTAGTTAGAAAGCAACACTTTCAGAAGGTTGTTGCATTTTTTACCACTGAAGCAGAATATATTGATTTAATTGAAGTTTTGAAATAAGCATTGTGACTTGAAGGTTTTTCTAAGGAGCTTAAGATTCAAGGTGAAGTTATCACTGTTAAATGTGATAGCCAAATTACAATACACTTGTCGAAGAATTCAGATTATCATGAGCGAACCAAGCACATCGATGTGAGGCTACATTTCGTCAGAGGGGTAATCGAGCATGGAGAAGTCCAAGTGATGAAGGTTTTGACAGAACATAATGCTGCTAATATGATCACCAAGGCATTGTCAAGTTGCAAGTTTTTCCATTGTATGCAGTTGATAAAGTGCGTGAAGAAAGCTAGTTCGTTCTTTGATAATAGAGTTGGTTCCAAGGTGGAGATTTGTGATGTATTGGATTTAACTCTATTGGATCAAAGGGTAACTTCTATTTTGACATGATTGAGCATGTCGTCAAAATCTGTTCACGTGTTGGTGTCGAAGACCTCCATGCTGTAATCGAAGTGTATTCTAGTATGTGGGTGTCAAAATACTAGGGTTGTTAGTATTTCGAATTGGGCCTGTTTGTTATGTCCAATTGTTTAAGTTAGCTTGTACCCTAAGTTAGATTGTAATGGGTATTTGTGATAAAAGCCCATTAGTTAGTATGTTAGGTTTGTTATAAATAACATATTAGTCTCTCATCATTGCATATTGCAAATTCTAATTTAGGGTGAGAGGGTTATTTGTTATTCTCTTATACTTGTAATCTTGTTTTGAAGATAAAAGAAAGAATAGAAGTTAATAACCAATTCCTTGTGTTCGTCGTGTTCCTCATATTTTCTATCCTTATTTGTCTCTTGATCATTAAGAAACAAATTTATACTCTGTTTCTAAGGCATTTGATTCACAACATAACAAAATTCAAGAGGAGCCCTCTTTCTCGTTCTTTATGAACCCTTATGTCTTTTTAGATATTTTTGGTGAAATTCCTATAATAACTTTAGATTTCAGATATGCATATTCGAACTCATCATATTCTAGTTTTTATCAAATAGATTCGGATATGCATATCCAAAAACATCACGTTTAATTTTGGATATGCATATTCAAAATATGCAGAAGCAATGAATGAATCAAAACCCTTGAAACCAAATTAAGTTAATATAAATTTAACATAAATAGTCGAAATTACATAGATAGTAGAACAAAATTAACATTACATATTGTTATAAACGGGTAGATGAGGACGTCCCTATTTGATTCTCTCTCAAACTCCGTCAAATTTGTGAATTCTTCCATCCTTTCTAAAAAGTGATCTAGCCAAGTTTCCGCCTCTTTTGTGGAATGTGTCGTCCACTCCACTGGTGTAGCTAAAATATGACACCCCGATTTTAAATAAACCTGAACAAAATGGTGTGATCTAAGGTGTCGAATACACATGATACGGCCAGATGGGTCTTTAGATGGGGGACTCTTAAGTAGAAAAAATGTCTCAGAAAAACCATATCTCGTCAAATTGATGCACACCCCTTCATAGGCACTTACTATAAGATTACTCATTTTAGGGAAGCTCGTTCACTTTTCAACTAGTGCGCGAATGCCAACACTTGGAACAAGAGCATTGTGAACTTTATTGAATGTTTTCTTAGTCATATATAGTTGATCGTAAAGTTCCTTATGCACCGTCAACTCCAAAATAAGTGTTTGGCGCACAAGAATGTCATTCTTCTCTCCTATACCAGGTAAACCGGACACGACTCAAAACTTGAAATTACCATCACTCTCCACATTTATGATTCTTTAAATGTTTGTGCATAAAAAGCGGCATCTCATTGTTAAGGACTAAATTGTAGTTATTTTGTACATTATTTTGTGGTCCTTAACAATGTCTTTTTATTTAATTTGTATATTTATTCTAGTGTTTTGTTTTAATTAGGTTTTTATTTAGTTTTCGTTTAAAATATATTATTTAACTTATTTTACTCTTATTTGTAGGAAGTTATTGACTAATTCTCCCAAGCTTGGATTCAAGGCCACTTGAAGAGCTTTAGGGATGATTCTTTTGAAGATAATTTTGGGTGAAGGAAGCAAGCTACAGTCGCTGGTGCCACATGAGTGCGCTCACGCGACTTACCAGCTCGGTGGTCTGAAATTCGAAAAAAGGACAGCCCATGCTTTCACCTTTTGAGCCACCAACCCATCACTTCACCTGATCTTTTTGGCTTGAAAAGGAAGGAAGAAAACACACACCATCATTATCTTTTCATCTTTGTAAAAATCTAGGGCAAGTAGAGAAAGAACACCATAGCTTTTCCTTCTTGATTTCTTGGATTTTTTCATCATCACTACCAACAATCTTGAGAGCAAGCAACCATGGGAATGAGTGGCTAAGCTCTTTTTGTGTCAAGATTAGAGGTAGTTGATCTATATAGTATGTATTTCTATTAATCCATTTGTGTATGAACATGGTTGATGATTAATATAGTTGAATATCTTTGTTCTTCATCTTTATGCTTTGAGTTTTGCTTGGAAAAGAATATTTCAAAGTGACCTAGGATATTCATCCTCTAATAAACAAATGCTAGGAATAGATTTGTGTGTTAGAGTTTACAAAATATTGAACTTAATGATTATCATGCTAATAGTTGTAGTGAGGAATCATGCAAGGATTAACATGATAACATTCACAATCTTGGTGGAAATCTACAAGATTGAGAGGATATGTATTTGTAGAAATCATCTATTATGTTCATCACTTGATTAAATGAATATGTATGAAACTAGATCAATGAAACTAATCTTGACATGCCTCCTTAACTTGAAAACAATCTCAAACTCTCTCTAATCCAAACTATAACTCTCTTTGAAAGAATTAATCTAGTTATTGTTTGGAAACTCATGGTTCTAGTAGAGTAGATAACAAACCCATTGGTTACATCATCTTAAAACATACTTTTCTATTGAAAGACTATAACATGCACCAATCCATGTGGAATCGATAATTAAAAATACTTGTTTACGGAAAAATCCTACAACACTCATCAATGTAGATAACTGGAGATGGAAGTGGTGGCTTGGAAATCGGAGGTGTATGTGGTTGTTTTTTAATAGGGGGTGCACGAGGTGGTTTGGAGATGCGAGCCCCCTTGAAAACAGTTGTTTGCAATTTTGGAGAATCTGGGAATATGGAATCAACAATTTCATGGTAAGACAGAGTCCTCTTTGTTGAATTGTCTTGTGTAATTTTCACCTTTTTGGTGCATCTTTGGTTTTTACCGGTTTCGAATGAGGTTGGTTTCAAATCAGTGGTTTCTGAGTAGGAAATTTTCCTCAATTGTTCCTCTATATGAAATCTCATTGTATCAACCGCTTTAGAAAATATATCTCTGATCACTTTCATCTCGGCTGTGATGGTTATACTCGATGTACCATCCTTCGTTACATTGTAGTCATCAAACTGGAGTCTTTTTTAATGACCGTAGACCTCGTCCATACGTATGGGGGGATTTAGCTTAATTTTTTATAAATGAGACAATCACATGGAAGTCTGTAAATTTTCCTAATTGTACACCCACATTTTAAACAATATGGCTCTGTTGTCTGCGCTCGCTTAGCTTCACAAAAAATTAAATTTAATGTTGCCCGAAAAATGTTGAGAACCAACTACGAGTATAGAGTGATGTCTTTGAATCGATGCTCTACCACGATTATGCTATGACCAAAAGTTGTTTGAATTTCATTATGTTTATTTTGGAGCATTTGGTTAACAATGTCTCGTTCCCTACCATGATCTCCCATGCTATCACCCAACCATGTCTTCAATGTTGAATGTGCATATTTGACTCTATTAGTTGTTGTGTTTCCTAAATGACTAACTCGGTCCGTCCAAGCACACACAACTTTATCTTTCACCTAATAAAGAATAGTAGACTAAATGTATTTAAAAAAACTAAATATTTCACACAAAAGCTTCTGAAATGTACCACATTCTCATCATACAACTCTTCTATAGAAGAATTTAATATATTTGTCCATGCATTCATTATCTTCTCCACCACCACACTAATTTGATCATGTCTCCATCTTCACCCTTGATTTCTTTGTTACCAACTGCGAGTTTTAGCTTAGCTCTCACATTTTTTGTTATGTGATACAGATAAAGTAATGTGTATAAAGTAGAAAACGCACTTCCAACCGCATTCATAAGGGAGCTATCTTGGTCGGTTACAATGACACTATGCATATTTTGTGGATCCTTCAATAAAAATTTGCATATATCCAACGTCCATCTTACGTTGTCTTCTTTCTCAGATTCCAAAAATGCAAATCCAACTGAAAATATCTTCTTCGTAGAAGTGACACCAACAATTTCTAGAAGCGGAAGCCTATATTTGTTCATCTTGTACGTTGAATCAATTATAAGGACAGTTGGAAATGTATTGAACAACTTGATACTTTCACGATGAGTCCAAAATATGTCACGAACACTTACTTTATCCTCACACATTGCACCTTAAAACATTGTGGTTATCGTCCAAAAATTTCAAAAGTTGTTGCATTTCGAATCTCGAACCTTTATTCATCATGTTCTATTGATAATGTTCATTATATATTTGCTTGATATTTGAAACACTTTGTAGACTCATATGACACATCCCTTTAAAATTTCCATGTGACATGGAAGGCGCATATGAGATGACGTATAGGTTTAATGGTGATGCTATATGAAATGACTCCAAGAAATAAAATGACTTTATACATCATCTTGTATAAGTGCAATGATGATGCTATATGAAATGACTTTATATCTCATCTCGTATAAGTGCAAAGATGATGCTATATGAAATGACTTCTTAAAAAATATCTCATCTCGTATAAGTGCAAAGATGATGCTATATGAAATGACTTCTTAAAAAATAAAATGACTTTATGCATTATCTCATATGACACATCCCTTTAAAATTTACAAAATTTACATGCATTATAAGATGGTTTCCCAAAAACATAGTCATTTAGGTGTTTTAGTTATAAAACCTAGTAATATATATTGCAGTGACTAAAACTAAAACAAAAATAATAAGGATAAAAAAAAATTTAAGACCAAAACTGAAAAATTAATGAACTAAAACCAAAAATTTATATATTTATAATAACTAATTTCATATTTATACTTTCTATTTATTTATAATTTTACAATTACCTTCATCAACTATTAAAAAACAAATGAAAAACAGTATAATATTTGGTTATTATAGTTATAGTTAAGTTATGAATAAAAACCTATAAGCTGAAAACAAAATAAAAACTTGGCAAAAATGACCGTACCTTACATGCACTACAGTCATAGCATAATTCAAGAGGAACTCTCTTTCTAGTTCTTTACAATCTATTCAAAGACTTGGTTATTCATACATAAAGGTCTGATACATTGGCACAAAGTGTTACTCATTTAAATTACATTATGGGCTTGTGAACAGTGTTGTATTTGCGAGTTCTAGAGCTAATTTGCGTCCAAACAGCTTCTCCACTATCACTAATGCAAACTCGATGGAGGTTCCTGGGCCTCTGCTGGTAATAAGGTTACCGTCAACGACAACCCTGTTTTCAACTTCACTTTGATCTGATAACTTGTTAGACAAGGCAGGAAAAGAAGTTGCCTTTTTGCCCTGTATCAAAGAAAATACAACAATGACTCAAATTAACACCACAAAGCAAAATGAAGTTATAACCAGGTTATAGAGAAACACATGTATATGATTGACATTTTACTGTGATAGATTGATACAGAAAACACGGATACCTTTAGCAAACCACGAGGCTCCAAAGCTAAAGCTGGGGATGCACAAATTGCTCCATAATATCTGTTTGATTCTTTTTGATTTTTCAACAAATTCACCAAGGTTTCCGAGTTTGCATAAGCTTGGGCACCACCAATCCCACCCTGTAGATAATTGGAATATATTACGAAAACCAACTATTACACGCTACTTAATTACTACAAAGAAAACAAAGCCCCCTTACTGGCAACACAATCAGGTCATATGAAAGTTTAGCTGCTTCATCAAGGAGTATGTCTGCCTCCAGTTTAACATTACGTGATGCCACAATTTCTAGTCTGTCCTCAATAGAAGCAACCACAACATTTGCCTTTGCTCGTCGCAGAATATCAATAATGATCACAGCTTCCATTTCTTCTGTGCCATTAGCAATTGGTACAAGAATCTGAGAGAATTATGATTACCGAAGAAATTAAAACTATATTCTGACAATTCAAAGAATCACAACATTCTGCTTCTTTTCCTCAAATATTCTTGTCAATATAAAGAAAATTAACTGAGATAATGTTCAGGCCTAAACTGCACCTTGGGCGAATTGTCAAATGTCCACTGCACTGGGTTTAGCTCCAAAAAAGTATGCTCATCACTATGATTAGAACGCATAAGCTGAATGTTTAATTACAAGAGAATCCAAAGCGAAATGGAGAGTAGTCAGTGTCATAAAGGGAATCCAATATCGTCAATCACAAAAACATCTGCATAGAACTTGTTATCTATGTCAAAAATCCGCATCAGAAAGCTCGATACAAGTACATGCATCAGTCTGCTTATGCATTACCAATAAGCTCAATCACTCAACTGTAAGAAGTATGAATTAAAATGAATTTTCTCTTTTTTCATTAGGTTCCAAAAGAAGAAAAGAGGGAGGGTGACACAATTACTAATGGTGTAAAGGTGGAGCATGAAGATGCAATGCAACAAATTTGAAGTGTTTTCAGCAGTGTATAAACATGGCTTCATTCATCTACAAACATGTATTAACATAGTTTTATTCAAGTATAAACGCCAGTGTATCATAATGCTAGCTTGATTGGGACTATTGCTAAAGAAATACATATTTTTCTGAAGAGTTATTTCTTTCTCCAAACCAAGCTATTCAATCACACATACAATTCACATTTCTTTGCTCCTAAAAAACAAGTAGAATCATCATAAATGAAATCCTTACTCCTTACCAATGGACCTGCAACTTCATCCGCTTTCTCCTTTCCATATAATTGCTCAACTATTGCCAAGGCAAACTCCATGGTGGTACCGCTGCACGACTGGTCACAACTTTGCCATCCAGTTGTACCCTTGACTCAACAGAAGTGGTATAAGATGCCAATTTTTCCTTGAACGAAGGATGACAAGTCGCCTGCCCAAAAACCATAGAGTCACACACACACATCCATCATCATCACTAGCTACACAAAAGTAGATTGTGAAACGAGAATAAACACAAGATGCTAACTCTACCTTCAATCCTTTAAGTAAACCCCACGGTCCAAGTACCACTGCAGGAGCAGCACACACCGCAGCATAAAGCTTTCCATCCTCAACATGCTTCTTTACCAGCCCTTCCAACACTGCAGAGTCTCGAAGATTGTCCACGCCTGGAACCCCTCCCTACACACAAATTCCCAAAAAATCTAACATAAATAAAGAAAACAATCAACAAAAAGTCGCGACACCGATAACAATTTAAGAAAATGAAAATAATTGAATGTAACTACTTGTTTACACTAAACACCTCACCAATCCAAGCTACATCTTGTGAATTATATCTGACTAATATTTATACAAAATATAGTGAAAACTGAAAAATATAGAAACAAAAAATTACATAATTTAGTACTAATAATTAATAAAATAAAATAAAAATCACAGAATTAAATACTTAAAATCAAATACTGAATCCTAAACCGAGCTTAATCTGATAATTAAGTGAATAAACGTGATTGCTAAATATAATTAACGATACAAAGAAGCGATATCAATGATAGAGAGAGGAATCTATACAGGGAGAGCGATAAGGTCGAAAGCAGTGTTGGCGACATCAGAAACAGAGGTGTCGGCGATAATCTTAACGCCGTGAAGAGCTTGAACGGAGGGAGTGTTTGCGGCTGATGCGACGGTGACGTCGGCTCCGGATCGGCGGAGGACGTCGATGGTGATGACGGCTTCCATAGGCTCGGTGCCGTCGGCGATCGGGACTAAGACTTTGCGAGCATTTGAAGCCATGGCGGTGGTGGTGTAAGAAGAAGAGTGTGGAGGTGAGAAAAGGAATCGGTTATGGTTGAGTTTGAGTTTTGGTGTGAAGTTTGTAGAAACAAGTGTGTGAGGGTGGAATCTTATGTGACATGAGGCCATTTGTTTCTTTTTCCTTTTTTTTCTTCCTCGCTGTGTTGGAAACTATAGACCCGTGCATTGCACGGGATAACACTCAAATTATTTTAGGAAGAATATAAGATAAATAGAGATAATATGAACAATATACACTCATATATGAAAGTAAATAACATCCACATTGTTAACTTTCTTTTTCTTTTAGCAGCTGTATAAAACTATAATAAAGAATGAATTACAAGTACATAGTCTTATGCTCGCTTTTACAATCGAAATATCATATATAATTAATTAAAGTAAATATAATCGAAATATTATATCTAATTAATTTTGTAACGCCAAGTAACAAAATCATAAAATATAATCAAAATGAAAATCCTATAAATTTTATTAAAATTAAAATATTATAATGTGATATCGATATATTAAATTATAAATTTAAAATTTAATATATCACTTGTCCTTCTTACTCACTTTTTCTTGGTTGATGGTGTTGGTTAGAAAACAATATATCATGGTTGAATACGATACTCCAGTTCACAATCGATGATTTCACTATCTTTTCTTAGACCCGGATATTTGATTGATGGTGAGCTTGTTCAATTTATTGAAAGACCCTTAAATGGCATTGGCATCCCTCTATCTAATCCGGAATTAGACCTTTCAAAGCTTCAAACTCAATAGAGAAGTACCATGTGATTATGCCATAACTCAGTATCAGGCCCAGAATTAAATGGAAAATATTACAATGCTAAGGTTATGGGAAGAGTATAATTATATATGCGTGGCTGTTCAGAACAAAACAAAAACAGAAACAAGACCATATGACATGAAAAGTACAAAACTACCTTTCATTTAAACCATTTGAGAGTAACAAGACGTCACTTGAAACGAAACAACAAAATTCCAATAACCACAACCAGTTTCAAAATTTGAAACAAATGCTCGATATTTTGGGGGTCCATAAGGCATCAAAAATTGATCTAAATAAAGATTATTAAAAGTAATATAGAAGGCATAAGTATATAAGAAAAAACTATTAGCATCCAACCCGACCGCTTAAGTCTGCGAAAACATAAAAAATATTATTTAACAAAATTCTTGACAGCCTCAAAGCCATAACCATCATCGCCTGCAAAGAAAATAATTACTTTAGTCACAGGTGGCACATTATAGAAAAAATCATCTGAGAACAAAACATTGTCTAATTAGGTGAAACTTTAAGACATCGATCGGAATTATAATAAGGTTTTTGGGAAGAAAGGTGGGTTAGGGAGGTAAATAAAATCTATGAACATTAAACCATGAAAACAGAACAAGTTATTCATTCAGTGGTTTTGGAAAACAGCATTTAAATAGAATAAATCATAGTGTTAAACCTTTTTTTCATCCGTGTTAAACCCAATTTACATTAATTAATTCACTTTGAATCTATTTTAAACAACCGATACCTTAAAATATCATGGTTGAGATAAGAAATGTAATAATCATGTAAGTACCACAGAGCACAAACAAAAATGAATGCAATTTCAATCAAGTTTAAGAAATTGACATAATTTTCAATACTTTTCAATACAACTAGGAAAAGAAATTTAAATGCAAATATAATTTTTTTTTAAATCTGGGACTAACAATACTGTGCCACAAGCCTACATACAACTATCCTATAATATCCATGGTTAAGATAGGAAATGCAATGATCAGGCAAGTACTACAGAAGATAAACAAAAATGTGGGTAGTTTCAAGTTCTGAGAAAACATGTAATGAAATTTTTGGAGTTAGTGTTTTGCTGCAACATTAAGTTATCCAAGTTGAATAGAAAAATATCATTACCTTTCTTAGCGACTGTGCCTCGTTCCATTGGAGCTCTTTCCAGAATACAAGTGTTTCGGTTTAAGAGTAGGTATGACTCTATCAGCTTCACCACGCTTAGCATTCTTGTTTCTTGTCTTGACAGATTTCCTAGCAATTTTAATTGCCTTAATCTTTTGAGCAGAATCCCTGAGGCCTTCTCCAGGCACAACTTCATGAGGTGGACGGGAGACCGACCTGGAACGTGACCGTGATCTACTTAGACGCTGCTTCTTGCTAGGTGTATCACCATCAATATCCATTTCATCATTTCTGCCATCGGAAGATCTCTCCCTTTTCCGGCCTTTCCTAGAGACAGATCTGCTGCGCATTCTGTTAACGGCCATAGAAGGATCAAGCCCTAGAGATGACAGCTGCCTTCCCATTCTTTCCATTGTGAACTGGTTGTCTTTGTCAAATTTCCTTGCGACAATTGGTCGGCTCTCAGCAGTGCTCTTTTTAATCCGATGTTGTTGGATCAGTAAGTTTTTCTTCCTCCTAATCTCAGTTAAAGCCTCTTGCTGTTCCGGTGTCAATTCGGTTCCATCATACTCAAAATCATCATCTTCAGCTTCTGCCTGCCTTAACCCTTCTTCTCTTTCCAACTCTTCCACCCTATGTAAAATATCAGGATCAATGAAATCATACACATTGTGACCATCCAAAATTTCTGGCAGATTATCTTCTTTCCATTCATCATCAGCCAAAATATATTGTTTTCTTAAGTTCGTGGAGTATACACCCGCGCCTCCATTTTCTTCCTCTAGATCCTTCTCAGTTTTCCTCTTCTCCTCAGAAGCTGCTAGCTTAGCTTTAGCTTCCAAAACAGCTGGAGGAATACAAGTTGGCCTTTCCTTCTGATCACGAGGCTTCGGAACTGCAACATGAAACCTGTTAAGACAGTCATTAATTTTCTTAGACTTCATCTTTATCTCCACTCTCTGATTCAACAATCTCTCACAAGCTGCATTTTTCACCGCAATCACACCCTCTTCTGTCAATGTGCTCATAGTCAACAAAACATCAGCCTCTGTCCCTTCACCTCCTTGACCAATCGCAGTCGTCAACGCTTCAGCTTTCATCTCATTCACTAACTTCAAATCCTCCTCAGATAACCCATCCAACGGCTGCAAATCAGTCTTGTTGCATACAACAATCAGAGGCTTGTTCAAGAACAACGACTTAATGCTCTGAAACAAAGCCGCCTGCTGAGCAATAGTATAACCACAAGACCCAGAAATATCCAAAAAGAACAATATTGCCGCCCTCAAATGCGCAAGAGCAGTAATACTACACATCTCAATAATATTCCGATCCTCAAACGGCCTATCCAAAATCCCCGGCGTATCAATCACCTGGTACCTTAGATACTTATAATCCGTATGACCCACAAACAAAGACTTAGTCGTAAAAGCATACGGCTGCACATCAACATCAGCTCTAGTAATCTTATTAATAAAAGAACTCTTCCCCACATTCGGATACCCACAAATCAAAATCGTCCTCGTATTCGGATCAATCGAAGGAAGCCTAGCCATATGCTGCCTAACCTGTTCCAAATAAGCCAAACTCGGCCCAATCCTCTTCACCACAGTACACATCCGACCAAGTGCAGCCACCTTCAAACACTTGCACCGATACAACGAATCACCATACTTCAACAACTTAACATAATCCTTCGCAATCTTCCCAATAAGATTCCTAGCAGTATTGATCTGCCCAAGCGCAAGCTTGTAATGATCCTTGTTATACAGCACATGAAGCAGATCACCGTAAAAAGGATGAATATCGCCTAACCGAGGAAACTCATCGATGATCGTCGACAGCTTCTCGTGAAAATTTTGCTGAGTGTATTTCACTTTTCGCATATAGAATTGACGGAGACGAGTAATTGCGTACCCTTTGTGGACAACAGTAGGTGTTTGACGTTGTGTCCGAGAGAGAATGATGTCAATGAAATCTTTTCCATTTGGTACCACAGTGATTTTCTTAAAGTTATATTGCACCATTTTTGCAGTGTATCGACCTAGCCTAAAAAATCGAAGATAAATAAATCTAGGTTAAAATTGAAATAAACAGAGCGAGCATTGAATAAGAAGCATATGATAGCATTCTAGCACGAGATACAGTATACAGTACAAATACAATGGCTGCATTGTTAGATGATGGGAAAATACGAAACGGAAAAAAACAATACCTGAGATTTCTCGCTGTTTCAGGCGGTGTTGACGAACTCCGATGGAGGGTGAAGAGGCAGCGGTAGCAGCTGCTCTGTTTTTTTGGGTTTTGTGGTTCAGGGTTTATGTATGAAGAAAGCAAATACTTCGTGGGTTGAAAATTCGACCCGGTGGTACAGCCCGGTTACAATGGTTGTATTGAATTGAAAGTTTCCACACTATCATTACTATTACATCACTTAATTGGATTTTTTTTCTCTCTCTATGGTCTCTAACAATCAAATAGTGACTAAGAATTATGGGCATGTCTAATCCAGAAAGAAAAAAAAAAGAAAAAAAATGGGGATGGAACCGACATCGTTAAAGATGTGGCCTAAAACTTATCTTTACTCTGCAAAAAATTGAGGGCGAGACGGGGAATGTAACACCCCAAATTTAATTATTTAATAAAATTATTTCAGAATTATTTGTTGAAATTGATGAATTATAATATATGTAAGTAAGTTGCATTGTGGTATTATTTAATTGAATGTGTTGATTTAAGTTAGGAAAATAATAATAGAATATTGGAAATATTATTATTATGAAATTGATGGAATAAGTAAAAGATAAGAGAGTTATGAGCTTAGTTATGTGGTGGTGGTAGCAATAGGGAGCTGTAGAAAAGTTAATTCCAATATAAGTTATATTATTATTAGTATTTGGCTATGAGGAAAAATAGAAGTGACAATAAGGAAAAAGAGGTTTTCTATCACAAGGAGGAATAAGGGTTTTGGAGCTTTTGGAGAATAGATTGTGAAACAAAGTTGCAGGCAAACGAAGTTCCGACTGATAGACCGCAAATTATAGAGAAGTTTTCAATCCAAGGTAAGGGTGGGGTTCTGACTCTATAATGGGATACATGAAAGATGATATGTGGGATGGGGTTTATAGATTTGCCTCTGTTTTGGTGTTTTGATGTTGTGGTTTGATTTCAAATTTTTGGTTGTTGCCCATAAAATTGGTTGCATAAATTGGTATATGTTGCTTGGGTTTAATCCTTTTGTTGTTGTTATACTGTGTTGATTCGTTTTGGTATGTTATGGAATTGGATACTAAAACTTGAAGATAATGGTGCTTGAAGGATGTTGATAGCGTAGAAAATCTCTGTGTTTCGTTTAGTTCGCGGCGCCAACGTCTGGACGCGGCGCCAACGTCTGGACGCAGCGCCAAGGATAGGTTGCGACGCATACTGTGCAGTTCTGGCCATATTTTTTGATTTTCGAGTTCTGCCCATATTGATTAGTTGATGCAATTAATTTCTAGTAGGCTACCTTGAGTAAAACAATGCTTGTGATTAGCAAAGAAATTGGTTTCGGTAATTGAAGTAGTATGCCATTAGAATCAACTAAGATAAGCGATTAAAATTAGTAGAAAGTTTATTAATAAAGTGATGATATAAGTTGTATGGTGTTCAATTAATTAAGTTGGTTCAGTTGGATTATGTAATTTATATGAATACTAACGGTAGCAGGATGGTTGTAAATAGTAGGCGGAGTTTTGGTTAGTCGAGGTATTGTAGTAGCATTGAAATAGTAGAAGTCAGTTAGTTGCAGTGTTGTGGACTAGTAGATACAAACACTTAGTAGTATACTTTAATGACTAGAATTAATATACTAATTTGAAAATGAAGGAACAATAGCGAAATAGTTGTTGATAGCAGTGCAGAATCGAAAAAATACTAGCAATCATAACCAATAAGTAGTTAATGAGAATTAGGTGAAAACAGTCTGAATGATTATAAGTTGAATTATAGTATAAGTTGGTAGGAGATTAATGTAGTAACTAATAGTGGGTTATTAAGTGGATGAAGGTAGTATATGTCGGTAGCAAATGGTATTAATAAGACTTATAATAATAGTATTGGTATTACTAAGTTGCAGGCTTTTAACCAATGTTGAATTGTTACTAAGTTGTAGGTTTTTAGCCAATGTTGAATTGTTACTAAGTTGTAGGTTTTTAGCTAGTGTTGAATTGTTACTAAGTTGTAGGTTTTTAGCTAGTGTTAAATTATTGCTAAGTTGTAGGCTTATGACCAATGTTGAAGCGATTTGAGTACCTCTATTTATTGGTATAGTGTTGATATAGGCTTATGCCTTGGTGATGATGATTGTTGTTGTTGTGTGTGATTGTTGCATTCATTTAGTCACATACATTTGCATATTTAAGTTTGCCTGGATTGACAATTTTTTTAAGTTGGAGCGAATGCTCACCATGTTGGCCTGGATTGGCAAAATATTAAGTTGAAGGTTTATGCCTTGTTGATGCCTCGGTAAAATGGCAGATTTCTAAGTTGGGGGTTTTACTCCAATGGTACCACATGCATGTGGATAATTGAGTTGCATTTGAAGTTGCATAATTATAAGTTGTTATGTTGATGTGTCGAATGATTTAAGTTCTTGTTGTTATTCATAAGTTGTGAAATAGTTGTTATGCTGTGTTGGAAATTTTGTTGTGATACAACTGTTGTCGTTATTATATAACTTTTGTTAATTCTATTGTTATTATAAGTTGTGAAGTGGCGATTTTATATGATCCGATCTAACATATTGTTTATCATGCATTCAATTATATTGTTAGATATCTCACCGCTTTCATTTGTTTGTTGCCTTTATATTGGTAACGTGCGGTATTCAAGAATGAAGAATTAGTTGTTGTTAGTCCAAGTCGGTTTAGTTGCTCGATCGTAGCACTCGGGGGATGAACGATTGTTGTTTAATTGTTGTTATTATTTTAGTAGTTGAATCTTAAGTTGTTGTTATTAAAGAATCGTTATATTAAAATTGTTTTGAGCTTGACATGAGGTTATGTCATTATAAGTTGAATTATGTGAAGACTTATTAATAAAAGTTGTTTTGTTTTAAAAGAATAAATCGAGTTATCGGTTTATCCGAACCAGTGTTATGTATCTGAATTAATTCTGGTTATATGAAGTTGTTCTAAGTTGAAAATGTGGCATCTCATTTGTTTGTTGAAAATTTTGCACTCGATTTTCTTATAATTACGGGTAGAAATGGGGTATTACAGGAAAGCATCGGGCACTTGCACATTTTATGCCTAAAACACAACAAAAATGCACATTCCGTAAAAGTCCGTGTAGAAAATGGAGCGGGACAAACACATAGAGGGTAGGGGATTAAACTCTTGACTCTCCCTGCACTAAAGTGCAAGCAAAATGGGTATGCCCAATGGACCAGGCCGATTTTGTTACTCCTACTAAGAACGTTATTCAATTTTCAATTTATGGTCTCTTATTACTATTACTTTTGAAATAATCCTGAACATTTGAGTCCCATGTCTCGGCTAAAGACTCTAAACTACTTGGTCCCGATTTTCTAAAAACAATTTAGGGGCCTTAAGCATTTGGGCCCTACACCCCTAGATAGAAGTATATCATCCTATCCTTGAAATAGTTTGTCTGATTGAGCCAAGGGGACAACCCAACAATATCGAATAAAAACTCATCAAGGCTCTCCCGACAAATAAATAAGAGCAATGAGTGCCATGATCACCAAAAAAGTTGGGGATCTTTTCGGTCTAGGTAGAGAACTATAAAAAGATACATGAGACTAAGGATAAACCAAGTTATAACCAGTACAATACTTCTTATATTATACTTCAGCCTCTCCCGACCAGCATCGGGGAGATTATCAATATTATTCTACAAGAATAATTGACGTCTACTGCGAGGCCTGGTAAAACTCTTATAGACCACACAAAATTACTAATAGACAAAATCATATGGGAGCAGCCACTAACGACCAGGAAGCTCGAGCTATGGAACAATTGACCATTATTGTTGAGCTCTTACAACAATATAATGAAGATCTACAGAACATTGTGAATGGCCTCCAACAAAGCCCTTCGAATCAGCAGGAAGTGGAGGGCTTCCAACATTTGATCCACCTTATCTTTCACACCTTCCAGGTCCTCTCTTATCAATACTTGATTATGTCCCAATTGGTCTATCGGACTTGCCATGAGTGCAGGAAATCAGCTAGCTGGCCAAGAACAAAAGGTGACATGATTTTTTTTGCCGTGGAGGAGAAAATGCATGCATGCAAATGCATGATTTTATTTCTATTTTTGAATGCAAATGATTTCTTTTTTTTTTTGTGAATGCAATGCAATGGAAATGCATGTAAAAATGTAATGTGATGCAATACATATTGATGTCATGCGTAAAATTTCAGGTAAAGTTAAACAGACAAGGGTTTAAAAGGACGGTCGGCCATGGTTTCAACGTCTACCCAACAATTCCCCTCACAAGGTGGTTCTACATGTTTTTTGGATAACAAGATACCTAGAATCCAGGGTCCCATTTTGACAATAATAACGACGTAGCATAGAAATACACGTCATTATTATAACTTATGGAAACGATTCTAGTAAAGGTTTCCTCGTGCGACTTAACAAAATAAATATCTGATAACCACTACACAACCATCGGTTCGGAGGAGTCAAAGATTTGTTTTTCAGGGTTCCTAAAGTGATAACTAGAGTCATAGGCCACCATTGAAAGTTTTATCGACAGTACATAGACATGTAAAGTCAACAACATCCCAAGAGAACCGACTCTAGGCGGGGTCTTTGTACCGACTTGCAAGTCAGGAGCCTTGCAAGTCTAAGTACTACACAACGCCCTCTAATCCAAATGTTTTTTCTCAGACCTGTGTAATGAGTCTCGCACATAGTAACATATTACCCTTGAGAAACCCAACATCACCGCATTGAAATAAAACATCATATAACCATAAATAATATAAAACAATAAGAAAGCAATAAAATAGTAAAATACATAAACACACAAAAAACCAAACTAGGGTTGACTCGCTTATGGTATGTCCCTAGTGAAGTCGCCAAACTGTAGCGCCTCGAAAAATTTACAAATTTCCGGTACAATGAAGTCGCCATCGAGTATTTATTTATTCCAACAGGAATGGGAAAACATCGAGTAAAACCCACGAGCAAAGGATAAGATAGTCTACGAGACCAAGAGATGGATTCGGGAGTCGGTTATGCAAGGGGAAGGTATTAGCATCCCTCACATCCATCGTACTCGATGAGACCCGTTTAGTTCATGTGTGTGTTCAAGTGCTAATGATAATTGCTATCTTATAAGTAATGATCGAGAAAGGAGAAGAAAGAAGGGTTTTGTTTTTATATTATTTTGAGTTTGCCGCGGTTTCAAAACCTTGTGCCTACGTATTCCCTCGTGCAATGGGAAAGTCAAAACTCCGTAGTTCCTCTTGAAAATGAAAAAAAGTGTTTGTTGATTTGATTTTAGAAGAGAGTGATGTGCAAGGGCACAGAAAAATATTTGAATGAGTTTTGGTTGATTTTATAGGACACAAGTGTTTGTATGTCCAAAGTAGATACTTGGGACTCGCACACTTAGAGCGAGAAAAGGTAGATACCTTAACTCCCTTTTTTAATCCTTTTCTTAAGAAAAATGAGATGTCTTTAAAGTATTTTATGATTCATCAATATAAGTCAGATGGCTTATTCTTGATTAAATCTCGAGAGAATAGACAGATGTATATTCCCTACCATTCGACCCTTGTTTATTTGAGAAAAGAAATTTTTGAAAAGTCACTCGACGTTGGATCGAGGTTTGGAACTTTAATTATGAAAGTGTTTTAATCGGGTTATGATCAATCAATATAAGTCAGATGACTTATCCTTGATTAGATCTCGAGAGAATAGACAGATGTCTATTCCCTACCGTTCGACCCTTATTAGAAGAAAAATGGTATGTGGACTAAAGCGCGTGAAATGGGAGAGAAACGAATAAATAATTGTGAACACTCGTGGAAGTAGAGAATAACTCGATAAAAGCCCATACAAGGTGGCTCGCACAAATGATAAGACAATTGATATTGTGTAGGTGTATGCACGAAATAAATTTAATCGACTAATTAAACAAAAATTAATCAAGTAATTAGTTTAATAAAATTAATTAGATAGACTAATCAATTTTAAATAACCTAATTAGATAATTAAATAATGTTTAACTAATCAATCAAAATTTCATTGTAAGCCCAAGAGCAAGCGTGGTGTGTGCACAAATGTGTGGCCGTTGCGACGCTTCTAAGCTTTGTCGACTCAAGGTAATGAAAATGGATCGCAATCGAGTATTAGTTTGAAAAGTTTTGATTTGTGAGAGTGATGAATAATTAAATAAATAAAGCGATAAAATAATTACTAAACTATTACATCATGTGGGGATGGGGATACAAATTATAAATGGGGATGACGGAAATAAATTACAAGTCCACGTAAATGTACAAATGAATATTAAAAATAATTCAACAATTAAATAAAATTAATTCTAAAACCTAACAATAAAAAAGATCCTTTTTTTGTTATCTATTTTTTGAGAAAATTTAAATAAATGAAATGTTTGGCTTATTTTTTTTGTATTTATTGAAAACATATTTTATTTTAATTACTTAAATAACTATAATTTTTTTGTTATAATAATTAACAAGTAAACAAAAATAAAGAAAATGATAATGGACCTCTTGGGTGAAAAGGAACCGGTCCGGTTTAAAGGGCAAAAGGCCCAAAACGAAACAACTTCTGGGTGGAAAACCTAGGGCTAGCCGCTCCACACCCTCATGTTACTATTATCACATTTTATTTTATTTTAAATAAAAAAATAAAAACTCTTCCTCTTGCCTATTGTACGCTCTCTCTGTTCTCACGCTATCTGTCTCTCTCACTGTTCGTTCTCATCGTTCTCGCCTCATCATCTTCCATGGCACATCGATCTTCTCTATCTCTCTCTCGCCATGAAAACCAGACAAACATAAACATCACAAGACTGATCGAATTAGCCTCATCAAATCAAACCCTAACCCCCAATTAGTTCTCAGATTTACTATGTTCAAATGTTACAGAGTTATATGATGATAAACAAATTTGAAGCGTGAATCAATAACAACAGCAAAAATTAGTGAAAACCAGGTATGCTTTCAGTTCTGCTTCCTCTCCGAGTTTCTGTCTTCTCGATCCGCCTGCGAGTCTCTCTCCCGAGTTGTTGTCGTGTTTTCGCTGCGCTTTGTTACTTCGAATCTGGAATTTGTGCGCGTTTGGCTATCGTTGTTGTTCGGTTAAGAGGTTGCGTTATTGTTTTCTGGGTTTGAGTTTTCCGATTCTGGGATCTGCGTTCTTCTAGGTTATGAGTTGGCTTTGAGGGTGGTCTGAGTTTGGTTTTGAGGGTGGTTTAAAGGGTTCTGAATAAGGTTGAATGGTTGAATGGCTTGAAGAATGAATGAGTTTCGGTTTGGATGAAGGTAGTATGAAGTGAAGGTGATAGTTAGTGTTGTATTGAGGTTTTGATGGAAGTTTGAGAGGTGAGGTTCGAATGAAGTGTTTATGGTTTTTAGTGTTGGAAATTTACTGGTTGGAGTATGGTGGTTTGGAGAGGATGAAGAGTATATGAGATTGAATGGAAGGTGGTTGAGGTAGGTGATGATGGTGGTGAACCGATCAAAAGTCCTTATGGAGGAGTGAGAGTCTTTCCTATATAGCAGTTAGAAAGGTGAGGGTAGAAGAGGAAAATAGCTGAAGATTTGGATAAGAATTGAGGAATCTTGTTGAAGAAGAATTGAGGTACAAGTAGTGGAGTAGGATAGTGGTGAGGAGTGAAATGGTTGTACAATTGTGTAGTGGAATGGAGAGGATCCAATGGAATTTTGTACTGATTTTGTCTTTCTTGTTTTGCAGGAACACAAGGTGGTGGCATAGAGCACATTGTGAAGAAACAACATTTTTCATTCTTTTAATTTGTATAGTGTTTGTTAAAGAAATTGAAAAAAATCTGCATTTTGTATTTAAGTATTAGAGGAAATTGTTACTACCTACTTTTTTATTATAAAAGTTATTAAAGGAACAAAAAATTTACTTTAACTATTTTATCTTGAACAAAAACAAAAATAAAATAAACTACATATTTAAACTAATAACTAATTGAATATTATATTAAAAAAATGCAATCTTAACTAATTGTGCAAAAATTCACAAAATGCAAAATTCAGTGCAAATATGACTCACCAAAAGACCAAATTTATTTTGAATGCAAGCGATGCAGATGAATTGATAAAAAGTGCAAATGTATGTTATAGATTAATGCCATGATCAGATGAAATAATTAGGATATGCTAATGCATATGATTTAACAGTTAAAAAAAAATTATGGGCGAAATTTTGGGTGTGACAAGTAGCATTTAATATATTATTTTGATAAATTTATGTTTTTATTTAGTTTTTGTTTATAATCTATTATTTTACTTTGTTTATGTTTAATTTGTAGGTTTTTGGTGATTTTACTTGGAAGCATGGATTCATGGAAGCTAGAAGAGTCCTGTGAAGGATTTCAAGCTATTTTGGGAGTAGAAGCATGCTACAGGGCGCGCTAAGCCCGATTGTAGCATGGCCATTTTTGCTTCAGTTCGCGCTTAGCCCGATCTGGAGGTTGTAGCTCCCTTTGAGGCGGTTTAGTTTTTAAGTGTAACGAGCTTAGTGCGGTCTGCTAATTTTGAAAAGTGTATATAAGCTTAACTTATATATTTTTTCAACAAATCCCTCATTTCCTCACCAAATCAGAACTAGGGCAGAGAAAACATTATTCTTCTTCATTCTAACTCAAAATCATTGAAGAAGATCTTGAATCCTTGCTAGTTTTTCATCCATGTTCATCATCACAACTCCATTTCTTGATCATTAAGTGATAACACGAAAATGTATCACATATTTGGCTTGATTCACATAGATTATATTTTTATTTTATCTTAATTATGTTGCTTTATATTCGTATTATGTCAGTATTTTCTATGCTTTCAGGTATTTACTATTTACAAGGCAAAAGTCAAAAAAATGGAGAAGAATCGAGTTTAAAACCACAAAAAAATGAGTAAATAAATAGCATGGGGTGATAAGCAAAATGAGAGGTGAAAGCATTGTGGAAAGGAAATGGAACAAGCATGCAAACCCATCCCATGAAGACACGTTCCTCAGCCCAACAGGCCTTATAGCGACCGTCACACCTGACCTGCCAAGCCATAGTGACTGTTATGCATTACAAGGTGAGATTCCCTCAATAAGCAAGTTATAACTATCGTTACACCCACCCGTAACGGTCTCCACACACCCTTAACGACCGGAACACATTCCCCATGGCCCACTATCTGCTTGTGACGAGCGTCACGTTTCCAAAAGAAAATCTTTTCTCCTTGCTTGTTGCAAACGACACAGAGTGGTTACATGCAGTTCCTATTTTTTCTCCACGTACTGAGTCAAGCAAGGAAGGAAACTTCTTCCTATATTTTCTCAACAGGCAGTTTTAAGAGAATATATAAATAGTTGGCATTCGACAGCAAATGGGTCTCTCTCTTCTTTGGGGATCCAGATTTTAATTCATAGTTCTTAAGCAATTTTCATTCAGGATGTAAACGAAATAATTCTCCACACCGAGGACTATTCCTAATATAGTCTTAGGATTTATTTCTATATTAATTTACATTTTAGGATTTAACTCAACCAGTATGTTACATGTAACACCTCTTCTAATTACCCGCGATTTTATAAATAATAATCAGAGTATATAACACATATCAAGAGGCATCACAATTTTTAATATAATTCAAAACAGTTGTCATGCTTTCACTGAAGAAAAATCATTAAATGAAACATACTTAAGGTTATGTTTAACAGCGGAAATGAAACACAACGGATCCCGAATACAACATCCATAATTATTCCAGGACATAACATCAAAACATGATTCAAAACCATTAATAATATCCATAGAGGATTTCAAAACAAACGTTTCCCCAGTGCTATATCTACCAGAGCACGACATTGACACGCGGATTAACTAACTGACTCAACTCTAGAGCTATCCTCACCGATTCCAAGTAGCTAATCACTTCGGATCTGAAATTGTTAAAGTAAGGGTGAGATTTCAATTCAATATAACATGCATTATACGTTTTTAAAATGCAACAGAATAATCGGATACGTTAATCCATTAACCAAACACAAATCGTAATCAATTCACAAGGCAATTCACACAATGAACATGTATATAACAAACAATGGAAATTTCAACACTGGAATCCATCCTAGCATGTTACAATCCCATATGCAATGCAGACTCTATGCATGTGGTACCAAAACGTGAACCGAGTTCACCCACCGCTCTGTTTACATGTGGAAAGACAGTGTAAATCCATGATTCGCCCAGAACACTGAGTCAAGAATCCAATCCATGATTCGCCCATAACCACCGGGTCAAGAATCTAGCCTCACTACCTCTGCACCAGGTAAGTCTATTGGCTCTGCCAGTTCACTTCCGCACAATGAGAATGAACCAATTTAACAAATGTTCATGCATGCATCATAAAAGCATGCAACATCAATTCAACGGAATATGATAACAACATAATTCCACATAAATGCCAATACCAATCTATCACATGATAACAACATAATCATGAATTAAATTATCACAAAGCATGAACATGTCAAACGCTTACTCTTCAATCAGTAAGACTATCACCAGTATATAATGACAATAACACATGATACCAATACAATCATGAATAAACCACAAGGGAAAGAAAACATCACATGAACGTCAATCTCCATTCAACTTGTCAAACAATCTAAACCAATTCACAGATTATGATCTCAATATAATTCACTTATTGCCAATCACCAATGTATCACACTCAATCATAATGAGTAATCAACACCACATTGTAAGCATTAGTACTCATCCGATAACTCAGGCCATTCATATTAATTTCCCCTTTATCCTTAATTAATCCATACTTTTAAAAATCGGGAGCTCGACTCTTTTTAACATAATTTCAACAAAATAATATTTTTCCCTTTTAAAAGATAGTATTTTAAATTTAAGAAATAATGCCGAAAACGGCACTCGAATCGGAGTTACAGTTTAGAAAATATGAATTTTTGAAGTTTAAGTATTTTTGAAAAATTGCACATGGAACCCGGTTCCTACCTATACAGGAACCGGTTCCTGCGAAGTTTAAAAATGAGCTCCCTGGTTTTTTTTATGGGAACCCGGTTCCGACATAGACAGGAACCGGTTCCTGAGCCTAATTTTTCCCAGTTTTGCAAATTAACACTGGGAACTCGGTTCCTCCCCACAGGGAACCGGTTCCCACGACCTATAACAGCATTTTCTGCTACTTTTGACAGCATTATGCATCCTTTATCATTTCCACACTTTCCAATACGAATTGTGATATTAGGAACACCAAATTATGATCATTTCACACCATTATAACATCAAACAACATAGTTTACTCATCCCTACTATTTATTTGACATACTAATGATCCTAATTCCAAACACCGACACAAAATAGGGTTTCATTCTATAACTTATAATCATCAAAATTCAAACTTCCTAACATACCCAATTATCCGTTTGATTCCCAAAACCCATAAGGCATATTAATCGAAAGAAATCACCCCTTACCTCGCGATGATTCTCGATTCCTTCGGCGTCGACTTTCCTCTCTTCTCTACTCTTCTCCAATTCTACGTGAAATAGTTTTCTCCAAAAAAGACTCCTCTTTTCCTTCTTTTCCTTTTTATATTCCTTTTAATATTCCAAATGAAATAAATAATTAATACTTAGTAAAAGTAGAGTGATTTACTCCTCACACCCACTGTTTACTCTGCACACCTCTAACCTTCTTCCTTCAAATAATCCAATTAATTCCAAAAATATAAATACTTAAGACTTTAATTAAATAAATAATTAATTTCCCATTTATTTAATATTCGAATTAAATCGGGGTGTCACATTACAATTCTAGTTTCCATTTTCTGCATTTACAGGTTCTTCATTTTACCGCTTTATTATTATTATCATTGTTATTCATTTTATCGGATTATTTATTATTATTATTTGGTTTGTCAGATTTAATATGTCGTTTTTAATCGTAACTATAATTATTCATGTGTTTTTAATTAGTAACATGTCTGGCTAATTAGTCTTGAGTCCGGTGTTTGAGGACCGTTGTTACTGACGGACTCGGTAGAAAATAATAGGTGCGAATTTATGATTAAAATTCTGTTTTGGTTTTAATTTCCAAGTCTAATTTAAATAGCTTTGTCACGAGAGTGAGAGGTTATTTAACACGATTTTATCACGAGAGTGAGAAATCAATTAAGGTGAGAGCCGACACTGCGAGAGTGTGGGGATCGAACCAGATAGTGGAAATTAAGCAACAAATCTAAATACAATGAGAGCGCTTTAGATGCGTTTAGGATATTATTGGCTTACAAAATATATTTCTTAGTTATCGGGCGAGCGAGAGGAAAATCTTGGGATTAGGAAGTATGTCTTTTTTTAATACCTGCGAGAGCGTGAGATGAAGTCTACGTAATTAAGTTCTAGTCGTAATTAGTACCCGTTTTCTATAAGTCCTTTGGGAACTCGAAAATCATATCCCGACCTCGTTTTTGTATTATTTTCTAAGTTCATTTATTTCAATTTTAGTTCGTAGTTTCCCCAAAATCAAATATTCATTAGCCTTAACTTTACAAAGCAACGATAGATTACAATAGGTTGACACTGGTCTTTGTGGTTCGACAATCTTTTATATTACTTCGATATTTCCGTGCACTTGCAGAATTTACCCATCATCAAGCTACCATGAGAATGGATAGCTAAACTCTTTTGTGTCAAGATTAGAGGAAGTTAACATAACTATTATGTATTTCTTTTGATCTTTTTGTGTATGAACTTGGTTGATGATTAATATATGTTGAATTTCTTTGCTTTATTTACTCTTTTTATGGTTTGGATCATGATTGATAAATATGTTTCAAACTTGACCTAAGATATTCATCTACTAAGAAACAAATGCTAGACATAGATTTGTGAGTTAATATTCACTAGTTTTAAGCTTAAAGATTATCATGTTAATAGTTATAGTGAGACATCATTTAAAGATTAACATGATAATACTCACAATATTGGTTAGACATGTCTAACCAACACAATATTGGTTAGACATGTCTAACCAATATTGAGAGAATACATGAATATATTGATCATCAACTAGTTCATCCGCTTAATTAATCAAATATATATGAAATTAGGTTAATGAAACTAATATTGATATGCTTTTACCATTTGAAAACAAATCCAAAACTCTCTTTAATCCAAACAACTCTCTTTGTTAAGAACACTAAACTTGTTTGCATGAAATTTATGATTTTTGTGACTAAGAATCAAAACCCTTTTGTAACTAAATCTTAAATACACTTGAACTATAGAACAACGGTGATATCACACCAATCCTTGTGGAAAACGATAATTTAAAATACTTGTGGTAGAAAATACTTATAGCATGGGGTATGAGAGATGTTTCAACCACCACTGTAGATAATGTGGCTTCAAATGACGTTGCTGTTAAATATTTAGAGTAGAAATTAAGAAACATGAATGCACTTTTATTGGATGGTTTGAATTTCACAGGAGGTGTTGTGCATATATTATGAATTTGGTTGTGAGAGATGGGTTAAAAGTAGCCAACAACTAAATTTCAAGTGTTACAAATGCAATTAGGTTTGTAAGACCTTCACCCCATAAAATTTCAAAGTTAAATGAGTATATGAATATATCAGGACTACACGTATGACGTTAGTATGTCTTGATGTTTCAACTAGATGGAACTCGACATATTTGATTTTAGATGTGGTTGAGAAGTTTGAATTTACTTTTGATAAGCTAAAAAATGAAGATGAAGACTATATAGATTTCTTTGATGGTGATCTCCCCTGGTAGTCTAAATTGGGGTAATGTTAGAGTTTTTATTAAGTTTTTGAAGAATTATTATGAAGTAACAAAAGTTTTTTTTTGTTTCAACAAAAGCAAGCTTGCATATAACTTTTGTGTACTTAACTGCAATTTACATTGAGCTTAAGCAATTAAACATGGATCTTAATAGATTATTTGCTAATGTAGCTAGGGATATGTTGGATAAGTATAGGAAATAATGTGTTTATATCATTAACATGAACCAACTTCTTTATTTGAGTGTTATTTTTTATCCCTAATACAAGTTAAGATTTGTGGAATAGTGCTTTGATTATATGTATGGAAAAACCTTAGACACTAAGAAATCCTTATTTGAATATATCAATAACAATCTTTCACAATTTTTCATGGTTTACAAACAAGCATATGGCATTGATAAAGACTCAGTCCCATTTGTTCCAGTTATTGTTTCTCGTGGTGAAAAAACTGCCAATGTCGAAGTATCGATCAATGTAGCTAGAGAAAATGCTTTTCAACAACATGACTATGGATTATGTGGAAGAAGAAATCGATCTTTCGAGATATATAGCAGGAAAATGTTTACCTTATAAAGAAAAAGGATAAAGAAAAATTTGACATTCTTTGTTGGTGGAAATATAATGTTGGTAAATACGTAGTTCTGTCCCAAATAGTTAGAGATATCATGCCCACACCAGTTTCAACTATGGCTTATGAGGGTGCTTTTAGCATGGGAGAGAGGATTTTATAGGTACAAAGAAGCTCACTTAAACCATAAATGGCCAATGCTTTAATTTGTGCTCAGAATTGGTTGATATCTTCCATTTACCAATTCAAAGACATGGAATTCAATGAGGAGTACATAATTTTTTAATATGCTTTACTAGGTATTGCGTTTATCTTTCTTTAAGTGTAATTTCTTAATTTATTATGTAATATGTCGTTGATTGTTTTTTAAATGTATTTTAGGATTTACTGAAACTTCAGACGAAAGTGGAGCACCGTCTTCTTCTCAGGCACAGTCACAACCTTTAGGTTGTGCTTGAAACATATCCAGGTTTGTTTCCCTTGTATTTTGTTCATGATTGTTTATTAAGTATATCATGTATTCTGATGTTTTTGTATTGTATTTGCAGAAAACATTTTTTGGAGCCGTAAGTGATTCGTAATTTTGAATACAAAATAACACAATCAAGCACTTTTTGAAAGAATATCAAAAAACTTGTGTTCCAAGACACTTTTGAAAGATACTTTTATAGGTACCACTTCTATATGTTTTTAATGTAATTTGTATTTTGATTTGTAATGCTTGGCTGATTTTATGTAAAAATCATTGTAGGATTGACTGAAACTTCAACTAGAATTTAAAACAAATCAAGGTATGTTCATGATGTGTAGAGAAATTCTGGTTTAAATGTGCTTTGAAAATATTTGGTTTGAATTCTGAAATATTCTAGTTTAAATTTGCTATATTAAATTATATAATACATTAATACCTACTTTGAAAATAAGGTGATTTGAATTATGGGAAATTATGGTTTAAACGTGATATGTGGAATTATGGAAAAAAAAGTCTAAATAACTTCTTGGCATAACTTTATATTGATGGAAAATCACATACATTTATGGATTTCGGACAATAAAGCCTCAATTTATGAACTGGCAGACTTCGTCTTTACTGCACAGATTACTAAACTTATTGCCCAAATTACTAAAGTAATGAAAAAGGAGGAAGCAAAAGAAGATGATATCACCTGTTATGTTTGGGGTAAATGAGGTTTGGATACTTCTTTTATGAAATCTACCCATTTTTTGTTTGTTTGTTTGTGTGTGTGTGTATATATATATATATATATATATATATATATATATATATATATATATATATATATATATATATATATATATATATATATATATATATATATATATATATATATATATATATATGTGTGTGTGTGTGTGTGTGTGTGTGTGTGTGTGTGTGTGTGTGTGTGTGAAAGTTAATCTTTGTCTATCAAAAATTATAACATTATGTTTCTGTCTTGCCTTTAAATAGTACATGTCTCAAGAGTTATGAGATGAATTCCTAAGAATGCAACTTGTTTCATATCTGCTTAAGTCTGCTCGCTTTTGATTTTGGGGAAGAGATCAAGAACGTTGTTAATAAATTCGTGCAATTTTGATTTTAAGTCTGTTCTACCATGACATCGGGATGCGTTTATTGTCATGCCATTGAGTTGATTTTTTAATAACTACTATAAAAGGATGGTACCGATATAATGATTTTGTGTTCATATAGCCATTTTGAAATATTAGATATGTTCTAGTATTTCACCAAAAGATTATGAAGCTCAAGAATGATTTGGTTGTGTTATTACATAGGGTATATATATATATATATATATATATATATATATATATATATATATATATATATATATATATATATATATATATATATATATATATATATATATATTTGTATTACATTTGGAATTTGTAACGTTGAAATTTATGTTGAATGTGTTATTATTTTGTTGTAATGTATTTCAACTATGAATTTATATTTTAGAATATTTGGTTATATGTTGCTTGAAATTCATATTAATTGGGGTTGAAAAATTTGGAAACTGCAAAAAAAAGAAAGAAAGTAAAAGTTGTAAATTTTGGATTTAGGCTTGAAAATCCAATAAGCCCCTTTAGTAATTGCAATTGATTTTAACCACTATAGATACTCAAATTCGATTCAACCTGAACCCAAAATACCTGATTTATAACCTAGTTATTAAGGACCAAATTGTAGTTATTTTGTACATTATTTTGTGGTCCTTAACAATGTCTTTTTATTTAATTTGTATATTTATTCTAGTGTTTTGTTTTAATTAGGTTTTTATTTAGTTTTCGTTTAAAATATATTATTTAACTTATTTTACTCTTATTTGTAGGAAGTTATTGACTAATTCTCCCAAGCTTGGATTCAAGGCCACTTGAAGAGCTTTAGGGATGATTCTTTTGAAGATAATTTTGGGTGAAGGAAGCAAGCTACAGGTCGCGCTCAGCGCGGTGCCAGCATGAGTGCGCTCAACGCGACTTACCCGCGCTCAGCGGGGTCTGCGAAATTCAGAAAAAAGGACAGCCCATGCTTTCACCTTTTGAGCCACCAACCCATCACTTCACCTGATCTTTTTGGCTTGAAAAGGAAGGAAGAAAACACACACCATCATTATCTTTTCATCTTTGTAAAAATCTAGGGCAAGTAGAGAAAGAACACCATAGCTTTTCCTTCTTGATTTCTTGGATTTTTTCATCATCACTACCAACAATCTTGAGAGCAAGCAACCATGGGAATGAGTGGCTAAGCTCTTTTTGTGTCAAGATTAGAGGTAGTTGATCTATATAGTATGTATTTCTATTAATCCATTTGTGTATGAACATGGTTGATGATTAATATAGTTGAATATCTTTGTTCTTCATCTTTATGCTTTGAGTTTTGCTTGGAAAAGAATATTTCAAAGTGACCTAGGATATTCATCCTCTAATAAACAAATGCTAGGAATAGATTTGTGTGTTAGAGTTTACAAAATATTGAACTTAATGATTATCATGCTAATAGTTGTAGTGAGGAATCATGCAAGGATTAACATGATAACATTCACAATCTTGGTGGGAAATCTACAAGATTGAGAGGATATGTATTTGTAGAAATCATCTATTATGTTCATCACTTGATTAAATGAATATGTATGAAACTAGATCAATGAAACTAATCTTGACATGCCTTCTTAACTTGAAAACAATCTCAAACTCTCTCTAATCCAAACTATAACTCTCTTTGAAAGAATTAATCTAGTTATTGTTTGGAAACTCATGGTTCTAGTAGAGTAGATAACAAACCCTTTGGTTACAATATCTTAAAATACACTTTTCTATTGAAAGACTATAACATACACCAATCCTTGTGGAATCGATAATTAAAAATACTTGTTTACGGAAAAATCCTACAACACTAGTCATAATTAGACATTAAAGTGTCACCCGTGGATTAATTAGGTTGGGGGGTTTGGGCCCAAACCAACCTGAACCGATGTCAACACTCACTATATACAATAGGAGTTTCCACATGACACCTACACAATTAAAGAATTGAGTGAATAACTCATCTCCATAACTTAAAACTTGGTAAATCAAAGATATCACTAGAGCTAATAAATATAGTTTTGTCGGTTGAATAAGGTGATGGCATTTATCATGCCAATGTGTGAACTATTTACATTTACTTCTCGATGAATAATGAGAACATAATGATACTCTTTTCTCTTGCAAAGATAATGGTTTTTAACAATGCACCTTATTTAATTTATTTATCTATTGGCGTTATGATCTGTATGAAATGTTATAGGTAAATTATGAACCTTAATTGACAGATCATTGTCACCCTCATAGGCATATTGATTTTAGAACTTTAGTGAATGATTATTGTTTCCTTACGAGGCATATTTGTCCTTGCCTTCCTACGAGGCATATTAATGTTGGACCTTCACTAAAAGACTATTGTTGCCCTATGAGGCAGATGTTGAACTATAATTGTCGCATAATAAGTTATGTTGATGTTGGATCTTCTCTAGAGGATCCTTTTCGTTATATGAGGCATATTAATATTGAACCTTCACTGGATGATCCTTGTTGCCATACGGGGAATATTGACATTAGACCTTAATTGAATGATCATTTCCACTTTATGATGCATATTGATGTTGAACCCTAATTGAGGTATCCTTTCTGCTCTATGATGCATATTGATGTTGGATCTTTGATGATGGATCATTATCGGCATATGAGGCACATTGTTGTCGGACCTTCAATAAAGAATCTTTGCAACCCTATGAGGCATATTGATGTTGGACCTTCAGCGAAGTATTTTTACCACCTCATTAAGCATATGTGCATTGGACCCTCGTAACCTCGTTGAAGGATCTTTTCCAAGGGAAACCCAAGCAACATATAAAGAACTTGCCCCAAGCAACATCTGAGAGACTCTCCTTAAGAAACACTTGAGATACTTTTATCATACAATAAAATCATGCAGTAAAAATGGTACGAAAAACTTCAAAATTACTTAAGAAACTACAAATTAAGAAGCTCAAATATTATAATAAGTTACCATTAAATCTTAAAAGAATGTGATTATAAAATGAAAACCTAAAAGAGCGTGATTACAAGATAAAAGACCTCTAAGTGCAATGATTGAATCATCAAAATATAGAAACGACCTTAGTCATAAGGCTGGTTGACTCAGACTCATTTAAATCCCCCATTTTTGGCAAAAGAATAACCTCCGAATAATGGGTGATCTCTTCTTGAGGGCTTGCCTCATAATCCACCGGATCCTCTTCATCCACTAGTTGGTCGTCCTTAACAGTCCTGAATAGATAAAGCTTAATGAGGTTAAGGCTATTGTAGAGATTAGCCAACTAAGCCATATTTTTTTGAATGCCATATACTCAGAAGCTACAATATTGTTATGGGTGTCCGCCTTCTTCCAAATTAGTTCTAAGAAGGGCATCTACATTAACAAACTCATTCAGCTTCGCTATCTCCGCTTTCATCTGATCGAGCTCATCTTTGAGCTTATTGGGTTCATTAAAGATTGATTGTTATTGAGTCGAGTGCCTTTTATGTTTTGAGAAACATTGTCGGTTTAGGCAATAATGCTTGACATCATGAGGGCATTCCCTTTATCATTAACTTATATTATTGCCTCACTATTTTCTCAATGTTTCCTCGAGATCTTATCTTTTTCTTATGCTCACGAGAAAGTATCTTACAAACATCAATGTGGTGGCCAATCATTTTACAATTTTAAAAAAAATTAAGAAGATTTTTACAATCAATTTCAACAAAAAAAAAAAAATACCTTAGCCTAGAATATTATGCCTTAATTGCATGTAACTATGAATGCCAATGAAGATTCTAACAAAATGTCCATAAGTTATATCAAACATAGATATATTGGTTATATCATGAATGCAATTAGGGTTTCAATTATGTTGGCCATGGGAAAATAAAATTTTAATGTTCTTGAGAGATAGTCCATAAATTCAAATCCAAACACTAACTTTGTAGATTCTATATGCAAGTTTCATTTCGTATCAAATATTCATCCTCACTGATGACTATACACAACCTTTTACGCAAATGTACGATAAATACCTCACTAGAATGTCACAACCATTATACAAAATCAAAATTTGGATACAAAACTTCTAAGTACTAACACTTTGATGGAGAAGTTAATAACATGAATAAAGACGAAGGTTGTAAAATTTAATATTTTTAGTTATTTATGATTGAACTAGATAGACGGCAATTTAATAATTTAAAAGAAATGAAGATTGAAGATTCAAAATCTTAGTCGATCAACAATCAACAACACCTTCAAATAAATGTGTTTTTTAATTAAAAAAATGTTTGATTCATGAATATAAATTTTATTTATAAAATTAAGATTTTTAAAATCTCATTTTTTTATTTTTGTTTCAATTTTAACAAATAATATTTAGATGTTTTTTATTTTTAAATATAATTTGTCGATAAATTTTTATTATTTATGTTCATGTAAAAAAAATAAAAATCTTATGTTTTTAAGAATTATAAAAATAATAGTAATCAAAACTATGGGTGGCAAAATTGATGGATTGAATTGTTAATGGATAGATAAAAACAATTCATTAATCCATTACAATCTACTAAAACTTTCTTAAATATATCAAATCCAATCTATTCAGTAATAATATTTTAATGGATAGATATTAATCCATCAAAAAAAAAATATTTATTTATTTAGTTTTTTATTTTTATTCTTTAGGAAAATATTTTTTAAAAATATTTATTTTGGAGAAAATATTTTTACGGATATTTTTTTCCGAAAAAAAATATTTTTACTTTTTTCTTCGAATTTTTAATTATTTTTTTCAAAAAAAGTTTTTCCACATTTTTTTTGGAAAAAAAAACTTTCAGTTTTGTTTTTCAAAAATAATATAAACCTGACTATTTTATTTATTTTTTAGAATTTCTTTTTTCAAAAAAAAAATATTTTGATTTTTTTAAAAAAATATTCCAGTTTTTAATTTTTTTTGACTTATTTTGAGAAAAAAAAATCTTTCAAGTATTTCTTTTTCAAAAATAATTCATTTTGACTTTTTTTTTGTTGGAATTTTTAAATTTTTCTTCATAAATAAAATTTCATGTTTTTTTTCTTCAGTTTTACTTATTTTTTTTCGGAAAAAAAATATTTTTCAGTATTATTTTCCAAAACTAAACTTTTCAAAAAATAAATATTATGACTTTTTTTTCTGAATTTTCAAAATTAAACTTTCTAGTTTTTTTTTCCAAAAAAAAGTATTTTTCAGTTTTTCTCCATGAAGTTTTTTTTTTTACTTTTTATACTTTTTGGATTTTTTTTTGGATTTTTTTTATATTTACCTTTTTTTGGAATTTTTAATATTTAATTAAAAAATAAATATATTAAATTTAAAGAATAATCAATTTGATCATTAAAATTTGGTGGATGAATTTATATATTAAATGGATGGATTGAATCTATCCATTAATTTATTTTTATTTTTTATTTAATGGATTAATTGAATGAATTTTTTAGTGAATGAATTACATTAATTTTGTCTTGGATTCAATTGCTATTCCTACTCAAAACTATTAACTTCAAAATTATTATAACATATTTTTTCTTATTTATTTAAAAAAATAATAATAAATAATTAAATTCTATATATTATTTTAAAGAAATCATTCAAATAAACACACCTACAAGTAATTTACAGAATATACTAATAAAAAAAAAACATTTTCGGTTGCTCCAAACATTAGAACCGAACCGCTATTAATCAAGTCATGGTTAAAAGTTAAAACTCAATCCACATGAAAAATCCACGTGTCTTCGAAATAAACAAGCCTCGTGTTTAATTAAGACAAGTCTAACTTACTTTCGGACACAGATAAATATTCTCTCTTAATTACACCGCCGCATAATCTCAATTAATCACATTTAATGTATTTAGCCACATAAAAAAAAAATGGTATTTCAGTTTCTCTATTCACCTGAGAGAAGAAAATGAAAAAAAAAAGATGGTAATAGAAGGAAGTTTAATTTCCCTAATCGGTGGGGTCCATTTAGCAATTTCCATAGAGAGTTGAGGCAAGAAAATCTAAAATGAGTGTATAGTTGCTTCATTTAAAAGGGTTCTTAAAAGTAAGCCACAAATAGACAAATCCAAATGGTGAATCAAATAGGGTACAGGCAAGTTGTCACATGGGAAGGGATATGCTTTTAGAGAGAGAAACTCTTTTTTTCTTTGGGATTTGGTGAAGCGGGGGTAGCATTGCTGGAAGGTTTCGGAAATGGAAGTTTGGTAGCTTGCGTTTTGGTTGTTTTATGCTTGCAGATTTTCAGGAACCCTAATTTTGGAGGAGGCTCTGGTGGTTGAATCTGGGATTTGATTTTCTTCGGAATCTCAGCTGGTTAGGTTAGGATTTTCGATCTGTGAAAGTATTGCGCTTTTTGCTTTGAATTTTCTTCTCCATTTCTGCTTTGTGTTTCAATGCTGTTTCTTCATTCATGCATGTGGATTTTGTGTTTTGGATTGGTTCTACAATTTGGGGTTTCTTCGTTTATTTGTAGTGATTTGATTAACTGGTATGTGTTTTTGTTTATTTATTTTAATTTTAAGTTTTTGGTTTTTTTTTTTTTTGTTGATGTTTTTCAATTCTTAGCTTTTGAAGTTTGATGATGATAACTTTTGGTGATATGTGATTTTTGATGCTTAGGGGTAAATGAATGCATGATATTCATCAATGTTGCCTTGCGGATTTTTGCGGAAAATGTTGTTTAGTCTTTGTTGTTGATAGGAAGCAAGCATAGATTGAAATGTGAACTGAATTGGGAGAGGTAACTCCTACAACTAGAAGCTGTTAGAGCTAAATCAGATATGTTAATGGGGTAATGCTCCTTACAACATTATTACAGAAATGAAAAATGGGATAGAGAGATAATACTAATTTCGAGAGAGAGCAAAATGAAGTATTTATAGCACTTATCCTAGATTAGTAGACTGGATTGGGATTATTACAACTCTTTCTATGTTCAAAACATCTCTGTTTGTAAAACAACTCTCTCTATGGTATTGCATTGCATGGTCTTTTAGTTCAATGCATGGATGAATCATGATTGTTTTGTAAACCTGAAGTAATCTTATTCTGAAACAAAAACTTTCCTTATTTAGGTGTTTAAATGCATAAATGGCATAATTAGGAAACTATTTTCTTATGTAGATTCTCGAGCCCTTACCATGTGATTTTATTTGTGTTTACTAGGGTTTGCAGTGCAGAAATGAAGTTCATCAACTAGGGAAATATGGCTAATATGGCTGTAAAAACACGTTACTATGCAAGAACTAGCCATTTATAATGGTGGCAACATGTAGACCAGTAATAGAAGTTGTGAAGTGAAACTGCACTAGTCAGCCAAAAATGGAACATTTATGCAATGATAACCTTGAAGGATCTAAGGAAGAAAGACAGATTTTTACAGAGGTCTTTTTTGGTGATGACACTTTTCAGTCTAGTCAGAGGCGTGTTGTTTCTGGAGCCATCAACCTTGAACATGAATCCACTATAAACAGATCTAAATCATTTGGCTCTAGTAATGAAAATTCAATCTTATTGCGTCCCTCGTCTTCAAGATTTACACATCATGAGGAGGACATTAATGTAATTCAGCATTCCCATGAGACTGCCCTGGGCTGCATGCCAGAGAGTTTAACTTGTGAAGACTTGAATGATGAGATTGTAAATGTTAAACGTATGAAGTTTTCTCTACATGAACTTCCTTGTAGTAGATCTAATTCAGAAGATGTTCTGGGTTCATCTGGAATTCCGAAAGTAGTAATTTCCAACCTGCCTTGTGCTGCTATAGATTGTGATAGTGACCCAATTGCATTTCGGACAGTTGAATCATCTAAACTTGGCGTGGTATCTAGTTGCTGTCTATTGAAGCATAACTTGGTACAGAATAAACATGCTTCGATTAATGATGTAGATGTTACAAACTATAAATCTGAAACTGCAAATGGGAACATCACAAAAGAAATGTCTGCAAATAAGGTAGTTGCTTCTCCTGTATCCCAGGAGAGCTCAGCAAACAGGCTAGCTGTAACGAGTTCATCAATCACTGTTGCGAAGAAGTCTTCCTATCCTTTAAAAACTGAGGAAATGGCAGAAGGGTTTCAATCTTCTAATATGACTATGTCAAATTTAGTGTCTAAGCTAGACAAAGAAGATCCCCGTTCCATACTGCAGTTTCACATTGTGCAGTTGCTTACGATGTCAGGCTGGTCTATTGGAAAGATTCAACGGCCTTGTAGGCGGTGGGTGGAGTCAATCTACAAGACACCAAAGGGTAAAACTATTAGGGAATTTACCAAAGTTTGGAGATTATGTGGCCATCTTTTGTCTGTTGAAAAATGCAAAGTACCATATGAAGGCCGTAAGGAATGGGTGGGTATTAGTGATTTCTGGTCTGATCTACTGAGTGCTCTGACAAATGTTGATAAATCAAAAACCCAGTCAGAAACAGCAGCTATGATGGCTTATCAATGGTGGCTTTTGGATCCTTTTGTTGTAGTTGTATATTTTGATAGAAAGATCGGTGCTCTGAAAAGGGGAGAGGTAATAAAAGCATCTAGTAGTTTAGTTTCTAGTAAGGGTAAAATGGCATATGATCCTGTTGATTCAGCCTGGGAAGATAGTTATCGTGCTCATTCTGATCAAAAGCACGGCCAAGCCGTTTTATGTGACTCTTCAACAGCAACCGGAGCCAATAAAATATCTGCTTTTGTGATTAACAATCATGCCTGTAATAAAAAATCTGGTGGCAATCAAGAAGATATGTATGTTGGAGAACACAAACCAAACGTCATAGAAAATCAATGTAGGGAAATGTCAGTGAGCAAAAGTGGCATGGATCTAGTGTCCTTACCTGCTTGTGCATTGGGCAGCACTGTTACCCAATCAAATGCTTCCTCTTTCAATGTTCTTCCAAGCTCAGGAAATTTGGACTTGGATTCTAAAGGGAATGCTGTTCATCAAGATGAACTTGGAGATTCCAAAACCTTTGATAAGTATACATCAGATAATCGGTCTGAATATAGTGAAGAGGGGAGGAAAATCTCAGTGGCTTCTGTATTTGGGAAAGATAGTACATGGTCCTCATCTAATGGTATTCTTAAAAAGAAAATGCGGAGGAAGTGCAAAGGATATCTCAAATAAAACTGAGTATGTTATACCATAGTGACATACTGGGATCAACTATCACTGACCAGGTGCAGTCGTTGAATGGCGATGCATGTGGCATTCAAGCTGGGTTGGAAGAAGTTCAGAATTATGTAGTTGACAGTGTGGGAAAAAAAAGGAACTGCAAGAAGTTATCGGGCACTGCAAACCAGCGACATATTAGGAAAGCAAATAAGTCCAAGAGGTGCCATATTGAAGATGATGATCTATTAGTGTCAGCAATATTCAAGAATAAGGACTTCAACCCAAAGACAATCCGAGGCAATTCTAGAGCTAAACCTGGCAAATCAAGGGGTTTGAGAAAGCTTAAAAGCCATAAAGGTCGTTGCAGGTTGCTACCAATGAACCCTTGTTATGGAGGGAAACATAATAAGGATGGGAAGAAGTATTATCTTGGGGAAAGGACTCTCTTGTCTTGGTTGATTGAGAATGGGGTCATATCTTTAAATGATATCATTCAATATCGGAACCCTAAAGATAATTCTGTCACTAAGGATGGTAAAGTCACTAAAGATGGTATTGTTTGTAAGTGTTGCAGTAAGGTGCTTACGTTATCAGAGTTCAAGAATCATGCTGGGTTTACCGTGAGTCGCCCTTGCTTGAATCTTTTCATGGAGTCTGGTGAGCCCTTTACACTTTGCCTCCTTCAAGCTTGGTCAGCTGAATACAAAGCCAGGAAAAGTCAAAATCAACCTGCAAATGTTGTTGATAATGACAGAAATGATGACTCGTGCGGGTTATGTGGTGAAGGAGGTGAGCTGATATGTTGTGATAACTGCCCTTCTACTTTTCACCTGGCTTGTTTGTCGGCTCAGGTCTGTTGCTCTCGGGTTTTCTTTTTTTCTTTTGTTCTAATCTTTTTCTACTTTTCATCCGCTGTCATTGCTGATAAATTGTTTTTATTTAATTTACTTTGGGATTTTAAACCTGCTATTGAGTGATTGTTATAACATCCTCCTGTACCGTCATTACATATAGATACCTTTACAATAGCAAATCACCTGTAGTTCTGCCCCTTCATGCGTGAAACTCTGCCGATGGTTTGATTTTTCTACTCGTAATGGGGAATATTTATTCTGACTTTGCTGATTGCTAGAAAATATTGTTACAATTAAAATTTTCTTTCATAGGCCTTATCGTTTTTGAGAACATGAACAAATCATGATCAAGAGTAAAATTTCTCAGTGCATGCACTATTTTACTTGCTTTTTACAAGCCAATCCGAATGAACTGTCAAACTTTATGCTCTGTCTGGCCGAGATTTGATGAGTAGATTCAGTGAGTAATTTCTCTCTTGATATAGATTTGATGACATGAATGAGTTGCTATGTGTTACCAGCCCGTGAACATGTCTATCCGTGGCGATCTAATAAGCCCACTTCTTTTTATTCCATGCATTTAAATATCAATAAGTCTTTTTAATATTATTTGTATTTATACATTTGACTATTGTTGGGTTTCTCTACCCTTTCTCAGAAGAATAATACATATTTTGTTTGTGTACATCAGGAGATCCCCGAAGGCAACTGGTACTGCATAAACTGCACTTGTCGAATTTGTGGAAATTTGGTCATTGATAAAGAGGCTTCGGATACACATGATTCATTAAAATGTTCACAATGCGAACAAAAATGTAAGTTTGACCTATATCTTCACGTAATAGATCATATGGTTCAAATATTGCAGCTATTACAATCCTTATTTATTGCTGCCGCTGTTGATGTTGTTTCTGCCTAAAGGCTGCATATGTTTGAGTCTTCTAAATCTGGAATTTTTGTGCTTAGCTGCACTAGTTGTAATTTATTGTAAGAAATGACCACTTAATTTTATTGTGGATAATGCTTTTTTTTATCTGAAAGTTTGTGCTCTCTTTTGCCTTTCTGATGCTTTTATTCCAATACCATTTGATTATGGTGGACTTGTAATGAATAGATCATGAGAAATGCCTAGGAGAAGGAGCTAACCAACAAGGAGCAATTTTAGACACTTGGTTTTGTACTCAGAGTTGTCAGGAGGTACTATGCTACAATTTCTCAAACTTCCTCACTACTTCCATTTGAAATGAGTTTCTTGAGTTTAGAAATCAATGGCTTATTGTCTGTGACATTATTTGAGAGTGTACTGTAGTGGCTTGTCATGAGCTAGTCATTTTACTATATATAAATTGAAGATCGTATTCATTACGTTTTGAAGGTTATGTTTGCTTTATGTTTTAAACTACACGTGTAAGTTTCTGGCATGTCAAATGTTGATATTCTGATTAAAGTTCTTTTAATGTGGCAAATATAGTTCCAGAGGGTTGTGGTTTTTAGATAAACAATTTTAGGATAATTAATACAGAATATTGCGAGTATGATTTCTAGTTATAGCATTCTTAACTAATGTGTGTGTGTGCGGTAAGCTGGTAACAATAGGTATAACTAAAATAGCCATAGATCTTATTCATTGCCATATTTTACTCATAACTATTACATGCTTCCTTTTTAGGCAAATACTGCTATGGATGTTTAGTCTTTTTTTTTACCTGCTCACCATATAAGATAAGTCAAAACCTTTTTACAGACATGACCGAAGAAGTTTTGAATCTTCTCATTATTTTTGAAGATTGTAATTTTCTCTAAACGTGTTGTGAATTGATGCAGTTCTTTGGTTAAGTATATGTGATGGGAACTTAGGAATTATGGGGTGCCTTGAGTCCCACATCGAATATTATGAGATGCTCCGTGGAGTATTTAATTGACTTGGTTGTTCTCCCTTGATAGCTAGCTTATAGTGGAGGGTTTCCAAACTCCTTGACACTTATTAATCGGCATAAGAGCTAGTTGTTGGTCTCTCGGAAAGGGCTAACTTAAGGAGGGGCTTACTAGAAAGGCCGAGTAAAGTGTCGCAGAGTGCCATCCACAAAGACATCGGTTCTCATGGGTGGTTGTTAGGAGTTAAGAGAGAAATGGCTTATATTATATAATAGAGTGCCATCCATCAAGACCCCGATTCTCAGGGGTGGTTGTTAGGAGTTACAAGTTTGCAGTTGGGGAAGAGAAAGTAGAGAACGACAAAAGGGCCTATATAATAAATGAGTGCCATCCGCCAATTGCGGAAAGAAAATAGAGAACGACTAATGGCCTAATATTATAATATTGATATGAGAATGCGGTGAAATACTTCTAACAACTAGGTCAGGTGCTTGTACTAAAGCTGCAAGCTGAAGTACTAAAATCCAGACAAATGAGTAACCTAATAAAACATCATAGCATTGGTGTTATTTATACAAGGGCCTGACTTTCTGGCATGTGCAGGTATACTCTAGTCTCCAGTCTCAGGTGGGGCTAGTTAATCAAGTTGCCGATGGCTTTTCATGGTCACTTCTTAGATGCATACACGATGATCAAAAGGTTCATTCTGCTCAGTGGTTATCCCTAAAGGCAGTATGCAATACAAAATTAGCTGTTGCCCTTACCATCATGGAGGAATGCTTCGTGTCAATGTTAGACCTAAGAACAGGCATCCACATGATACCCCAAGTTTTATACAATTGGGGGTTAGTGATTCTTCCCAATGAATTTTTTTCCACCTCTTTTGTGTGCTTCATCATTTAAACGTGACTGAATACTACGCAGCCTCTTGTTTTTAGATTTTTGTTTTTCTTTTATAATTTCAACTTGATTTGAAAGACTTTTACTTCCATGTGATTTTCAGGTCTGATTTTGCTCGTTTGAATTTTCAAGGGTTTTACACGGTGGTGTTGGAGAAACAAGACGTGTTGATATCTGTAGCATCTATCAGGTGAAAACATAACACTCACATGGCATGTGCCATTTATGATATAAATCAAAGCACTTAAATTCTTCTCTCTGACGTCTATGGGAAATAGCTCAATTTCAGCTACTTTTCTATTTATGTAAAGACAATTATCTAAATGTTTTTCATTTATGCTTAAGCTTATACTTCCAGTAGATTTATGAAAATGAATTGGGGTTATAGTTACAGTTTTGTTTTATTCCAAATAGTATCTCTGCTTTTTTGCAATGTTCTTAAGCCTTCTACTTCGTTTCAGAGTGCATGGGACTACAGCTGCAGAGATGCCTCTAATTGCAACTTGCAGTCGGCATCGTCGCCAAGGAATGTGTCGGCTCCTTGTGAACTCAATTGAAGAGGTAAATTTGGCTGTCATTTCATGTTTATTCAATAAAAAAAAACAAATACAAAATATTGTTTCAATTTCACCCTAGTTGGATTAACACTCCCTTGTTCATCAGAATAATTATTCTTTAAAATTTGATATGAATCTGCATTTGATTACTTTCTTTTATTAAAGAGAAATGATATGTGTATTCTCTGTTACCGGGAAAAATCGCGCTGGTCCCGTTAAACAGGGAGCGGGTGGTCCACATGATTTAGTGATACTCACATAGAATTTCACTTAATGGTAAAAGGAGTTGGGAAGAGTGTGTTAATGCAGAGCATATTGCTAATTATTGCTCTGCGCATAGCAGTTATGCGTTTGGAATGTTTTAGTATTCACTTCTTTTGCCTTTCTCTTGTGGCTTTTCATGTTTCTAAATCTACTTTTTTCATTAGCAGATGTTAATATCTGTCAAGGTAGAAAAGCTTGTGGTATCAGCCATTCCCGATTTGGTGGAGACATGGACTAAGGGCTTTGGATTCGTACCTGTAGGTGACATTGAAAAGCGGAGATTAAAAAAGCTCAATTTAATGGTTTTTCCTGGAACAGTGTTACTTGAAAAATCCTTGTATGACAAGAAGAAAAATGAAGGTATTTTTCATTTGATGTATTTGGTTAGTGTACTATTATTACAAGAGATTAGTTTTAGTCTGTGTTTGGCAAAGCGGTTACTCACCGCTACCGTACGTTCAGAGCACTTCACACCGTGTTTTTGTGAAGCTGCTAAAGCTAGCTTCAATCTACCGCATGGTCACACCGTGATTTCTACATAATCCCAAACATAGGCTTAATACTACAATTTTTTACAGTCAACCAATCATGAGTCATCCTTTTTATGACTTTAATGGTAAATATGATTGAAGTAAAATATTTTTAATGGTTGTGGTTAATTGAAACTTTGTCTGCTGAAACAGGACTGTATGATCAATCAACTTTAGCTTCAGATGAATTGTTTGAAGTAGAAATCTGTTCTGAAGGAATGGCCATAGCCGAATCATTGCCGCAAGATATTGAGAATGTAACACCTAATGAAATTGGTGCTAAGTCAGAGTATGAACCTATGGACTGCAAAAATCAGCCAGTCAATAGGACTGACAGTGAAAGCGACAGAGTTGAAAATAATCAAGCTGTTGAAATTGTCCCTTTTGAAGGAAACAACGTGCAGGAGTTGATAACAAGTAACATAATGCAAAGTGAGAACTGTTGTGCTAACAAAGATGGTACTGAATCAGGTGTAGGACTTATTGAGGACAAGAGTATCAAAATAGACAACGTTGAGAAAAATGCTTTGCATGAACATGTTTCAAATATGTCCTGCAAAACATTTTCGGGCAACAATTTTGACGCAGTTTCTAATTTTGAATGCTCAGCTATGTATGATGAAACAGCTATTTTTGGAACATTAGCAAACTCTGAAAAATCAATGGAAAGTTTAAAGTAAGTTAGAAAAATGGCGTGTTAATTAACTTGTAATTAGGTAGTGTAAAGCAAGAAAACTATAACTAATACTAGATTCAAATATAGGTAATCGCTGAAACTTAGTTAAAAACCAATTGTATTTGATTTGGTGAGATATAAAGCGATGAGAGCGGGTAACACGACTGAGAAATCTAAAGTATGGTCTACAGCTTGGCTTAAATCAGTTCTGTCAAAAGTATCATGCTTAGTTTGGCTTAAATCAGTTCCGTCAAAAGTATCATGCTTAGTTTGACGCTTATTTCACAAATGACTTCCAACTAATCATAGGCCAGGATTCTAACCAATGTGGGGCTGAAGCAGCACCTTTTCTTTGAGTGTTCTAGATATACTGCCATTTGGTATCATTTGGTATCATGTCATTCCAAATGACTGTTGGGAACATATTAAACGAATGACTGTTGGGAACGTATTGAATGGTCTAGCACGCTCGGACTGGATGCTGTCTTGCCAAACATATTGAACGGTTTGGCACGCTCGGACTGGATGCTGTCTTGCCAAAGGACTGTTGAGAACATATTGAACGAACGACTGTTGGGAACATATTGAGCGGTTTGGCACGCTCATCAGCAATGTTAAAAGTTCAATTCAAATTCATAAAGTCAGAACAATTTGGTTTGCTTGGATACAAAGTATTTAGAAAACAAGAAATAATAGGATATTCAAGAACAAGGTTATATCAATATGGATCATATGCTTGATTATAAAGAGTATCATGGAACTGGTTAAGTTACATTCCTCAATCCGTTCTAACTCATATCAATGGCACCAAAATCCAAGTTACTCCTCAGATAGTCTTCTGGTTCTTGGTTTCAGTGGAGGCCGTGTGACCTAAGAGCAGTTTTAGCGGGTGTTCTATAGGAAGTCTTAGTGCACTTCAGAGTTTGTGTTGTCAGAAGTAGTTGAGCTTTTGTGATCGATCATTATTGAAGCAAGTGGAGTGTTATGGAGGTTATGGTACCCATGTGATTGTTGGGAGGTTTCATACTGTGATGATTGATGGTATGTTGGATTGGTTGGGGAATACTCTTCGGATAGGCCAATGTCTGGGCTAAGGCGAGATGATGATGGACTCATATTGGGGTGTTTGACATATGATTTTTGTTTGAAGTATTGGATTTGAGTGTTGGGCATGTGAAGTATTAGAATTGTGTGTTAGACATGTAGGAGTATTGAAATTGTGTGTTGGGCATGTGGGTGTATTGATATTGAGGTTGAGAATCGATGTTTGTGGATCTGTATCATCAGAGTGTTTGGCGGGAGGTTGATGTGTGTTGGATTGTTGTTGAGGTTGTTGTTGGTAGTGTTGTTGCGAATTTGAGGATTGGGTCCATTGGATGCGTGGGTTGACCAAATATAGTGGGTGGAGACACAAACATTTGTGGGTTAGTTACAGACATGTACCCGTCAATGTATTGATCAGTGTGTCACATAATATCTTGAGCGAGGAAAATAGGGAATTGTAAGACATGTTCCCGACACCTTTTCCACATCTTACACCAATCCTTAGCATAATCTTTCCAATTTTCAAATTCCCATTGAGCATCGACCCTTTTGAGATGCCAAGTACGCAAACATATTGGGTCGGGCAATATGTCTTGATGCATTCTGAATTGCATCTTGACACGGTCGTTGTGGTGTATTTACACAATGTTGAACTGTATAATTGCAGTCTTCGCAGTCCAAACCTTTGCATCCTCGGGGTTGGGTTCTTGGTTCAAACTCAAATATGGTCTTCAGATGAACCGTGAATAAAATATAATCAGATTAATGATAAATTTTAAAAAAATATACTTTAAAAGTAGTTGGAGTTTAGAGGAACTACGACATCAGTCGAGCCAAGGTGGTCCAAAAGATTATGATAAAGGACAATATTGAATCTTGTTGTAATCCGTACCCCTTACACAAAGCCTAAAGGAATGAAAAAATAGTTAATTAAGTATGTATATATAGCAAAGAGATAAATAATAGAATATTTAAGCTATAGACTTACTTTCTTGCGTAGGGGAAATGAACGGTTGATAGTTGGTGGGGTTAAGAGACTCCATTCTCCAACAACCCCATGCATGTAGCAAGAAAGCGCAACCATAAATAGTAACTTTGTTGTTGATAACATTTTTACATAAGGAATTGTATAGATGAACTAAAACTGCGGAACCCCAACTATATTTTATTTTATTATATCAATATCGCCAAACAAACTTAAATACATAAAATTCACGCTAATCCTTGTACTCTCAGGGAATAATAAACTCCCAAATAATATCATAATATAATTTCGAGTCTTAATTATTTTTTGTTGTTTGGAGAAATTTTCATTCAACTCAAGAGACCCATAATGCATTTTAAGTGTGGTTGATAAAATACCTTGGCCTCTTGCAACATTATGATCCACCATATCTCTACCCAATATCTCATCGCACAAAGAATTAGCTTGTTGAACTGGCTCATTCACCGCCTTACCGTCAATACGAAGACCCATTAACATGTAAACGTCATCTAGTGTGACGGTACATTCACCTATGGGTAGCTGAAAGCTGTGTCTCGGGTCTCCATCTTTCCAATATTTTATGAATAAAACTTATATCTATCGTGCAATTAGAGATTTTAATAACATGCCAAAAATCGACACGTTCAAGATATGGAATGATCAATGGATCGGGAACAACAAAGCTGTGTGAGCGGCATCTAAATTTTTTCGTATCCTAAATAAAAACATGTAAATAAAATAAATAAAAACATGTGTGAATAAGTGATTAAAACTAACATTTATAAATAAAATTTACAAACGTAGCAATGTTTTCTCTTGTTCCTCTATGTCCAACATACCAAACACTCATAAAACATAAAATAACATCACGACTAAAACAACAACATAAACACCATATAAATGGTAAACATTTACGCAACATCAAAATAACACAAACAACACAACAATATATCTAAGAAATTACAACCGTCAAAACAATTTAATTCGATCCGTGCATCATCTCCATTACATCTAAGTCTGTTTTGACTTCCTCCAACCAACTTTGAGGCATTGCTGTTAAAAATGAAGTTTTCGTCCTTCTTCTCTGGATCCTTCTAATTTGTTTCACAGATTCAATTTTCCCTTCTAACAATCACATCAACTCTTTCTTCAGTTCGGTCATGGTATGAATGTGCCAAAATTTTATTTCCATCAGAGATTTGGTGGATGAGAAAATAACGTATCCATCTCTCATGAAAATTATGAGAGATGTAATGACGCAAAAAGCAGAGACAAAATGAGAAGAAAGTGTGAGAAGGTGTGAAGAATGATAGAGAATGGATGATTTATTTATAAAAACATAGATACACGTATGAGCCATCTCAGACGACGTCTTCTCCTAAATATTGAGTGTATGTGCGATCTCACATGACTTTTTAGGAGTACATGCGCCTAAGACAAAATCACCAACGCACGCGCCATTTGAGACGCCTCCTGTGTGGATACCTTTTCCTTTTCTGAAAACATAGTTATTTCATAATTTTTTCTAATTAAATATACAATAGGTTAAATATAGTTATTCCATTTTTTGTCCCACGTGGCAGGCCAACTGGATTTTCATTTTAGATATAATTTTTAATTTTTAAACGATAACACATGGATTTCCTTTATGTATTTTTTAATAATGTAATAAGTAGTTAGTTTAACAATGTATTTTTCCTCTAAGGCCTTTTAACTTTTTGTTAAAACCCAACACTTAATCAACTTTCTATGGATGTATCAAAGTTATTTATAAAACTTCCATTTGTATATGAATTTTCCATGTGGGACTATTGTTGCTTCTACTTTTGCTACAACAGTGAGAATGTATCAGTAAACTCTTTCTGCAACTTTGTTATTCATTTGTCCATAAGAAAAAGAAACAACATACACAATACACATGTTCAACACATCAACTTCAAATGCAAACCATTCTCATTTGCCACTGTACACATTGCACTATCAATGGAAAAATTGGCAGAAAATAATGAGATTCATCAATCTCATCATCGTGATCATGAATGTTTATGTTGCATCTTGTGAATCCAAAAGATAAAGTATCTATGAGTTGATCTAATGAGCCACCATACCATGCATGAATTGAAAGGAAGAGTTTAAAGTTGAACGTTTATAGTATCATGGTTGCAGTTCCTTTTTTTTCAAGTTCGATAAAATTATATCAAGTGCCTAATATATATTTGCATTTGATTGTATGGGTTGGATAATTATATTTGCATTTTATTAGTTACTTTGAGGTAAAATGTTCTAATGCAACACAACAACAATCATGGGAAGTGACAAGTATGTTGAATTGGGAAGTAGATTTCAAATGAGTCCACATTGTTTTGTAGACCAAAATAACTTGTGCTTATAAATCAAATTCCAATCATTACATATAAGTTGAACCCAATGAGGGAAAGTGGGTGGGCTGGTATCAAAACTAGATTTAGCTCTAAAAGTAATATTTTGATAATTTTAAAAAGTAATTTTCAAAAAAATATTAATAACAAAAATTTAAGAAAACGTAAAAGCGAATTTAAGAAAACGTAAAAACGAATTAATACAAAAAAATATTAAAAAATTGATTAAAAAACGTACAAAAATAATATATATTAAAAAAGTAAAAAAAAAGAATTCCACATGGCTATAAAAAATTTAATCAAAAATAAAATAAAAAATCAGATGTACTGTCAAGTCACTGAAAAAGTGGAATATGGACTGAAATATTACATTTAGGACTATAACAAAGGAATCTAGATATTAAGAGAGACGTTTTACGAAAAAACTTTATCACGCAGCTAAAGCCAAACTCACTAACATTATAGAGGGTGTTATATATTTAACCCTATAAATAATTAACATTACATAGGGTGTTATATACCTATAATTATTTATGTTTTTTTTTTCAATACCTTATTATTGTTAAAAAAACTTCAAGTTTTAAAACACTTTTATTTTTTAAATAATGTTTAAAGTTACTATTAAACAATAAACAATTATATTTTTTAAAGTATCTCTAATTATACAGTATAATATGTAAAATTAACACATTTCTAACAAACTATGAAGTAAAGCTGTCAAAATGAGTTACCCGGTCTTAAGCGGGTTGACTCATGTGGACCTCAGACTTTTCAGGGTTAGATTCAAAAAATCAATATTTAAATGGACTCCATTTTTATTATTTAGGTCCAACTTTGTCTGGACCGCGGGCTACCCAATCATAAACGAACCCATTTCTAAAAAGAAATAATTTTTTTTTTTCATTTTTGTAAGTAACCATTTGTGATTTTTTCCTCATTTTATATATATATATATATATATATATATATATATATATATATATATTAAATTTCATATATAAAATTAGAATTTGTAAATAATTCATATAAGTTAACAATTAAAATGTAAAACAACACATTAACTTAATTCAAATTATTGAAAATACATCACAAATTATCTAATGTAGTACACAAAATTAAATATCCTGTTCCAACAAATTTTTAATTATAAATATTCATGACAATTATATTGTTATAACAATTATAACAACAATTATTATACTAAAATTTTTAATTTTTTTCCAGACCGATGGACTACACATGACTTATACGTGCGAACTCATATTTTTTAGCTTATCTACATACAAAAGTAAATTAAGATTGATTTTATATTTTTTAACAAATAAATAGTCTTTTTTCAAAGAAAAAACAAATAAATAGTCTTAAATTTTTTAAAAAGTTGTCAAAGAAAAAGAAAGTTGTATTTGTTATAAATGGTATGATTATGGATACCCATCAATTAGGAGATTTTGTATTTATTTTCTATTTGTTACATGTCTTATAAATAGGACTGATATTTTACATGAAATCTACACCGATAATGAAAATAATACAATATTATTTTCTCTATTTCTCTACCTCTTATTAATTTCATAATACGTTATCAGCACAAAGCTTAGAAGATATTAATAGCAAAATAAATCATTTATAAAGTTTTTTAAGAACCTATTAAGTTATCCCTGAAGATAGAAAACGAAGCTCTGACACTTAAAAGGTATTAATAGCAAAATAAATCATTTATAAAGTTTGAATCTATAATATTAATGAATTCTAGAAAAATTGCATCAATTATGTAAAAAATTAGCAAAAAGATTGCATAAATTATATTATCCTGAGAAAGATTGAAAGAATAATATTGAATATGCCATAAGCATTTCATAAATATATTTTGTTATATCGATCTAAAAAATTGTAATATTCTCATAAATGAAATATATTTTGTTATATCAATCTAAAAATTTGTAATATTCTCATAAAATAATTGTTATTCCAGAAGAATGACACAAATAATTTTAATGCATTATAGAAGGATGATTATATTTTTTTTAGATCATTGTTTATAAAAAATAATTTTAACACATATGGACAATCATCCCAAAAGAATGATTATATTTTTTAGATTATCTTTTATAAACTAATAATTTTAACTCATCCCAAAAGAATGATTATATTTATTTTAGATTATTCTTTATAAATATTTATATTATTCTAATTTTTCTCTCTAATATTTGACTGTGTTATAAATTCGTCAAATTATTAGAATATAATTTATTACATGTTTGAGATTATAAATTTATATAATTAATTATATTAAATTTAATTAATTTATACACACATATTTGATATAATATATTTCAATTGAAAATATATCACTTAATATGTTTATGTATCAATTAGTCAATTTTATAAATTTTATTGCTGCTAATAAATTTTTAAATTAAGAAACTTTTTTTCAAATATTAAGGTGTGTTTGATATTTTAAGGTAATTTTTAATTAATATCTTTTGGTGCTACAATTTTAAAAATATTGTGTTTTTTATTTATTTATATTATATAATAATAGCTTATAGTAATAAATAAAATTGAATTGCATACCGTTCTTTTGGCTACATGTGTGTGACCTGAACAATATTATTATAAATGAAATAAATTTAATTTAATTTATAACAATTAAATCATATAAAAACATGTATGTATGATTCATGAAGATTTATTTATTAGAGAATAATATGTTTGATTCAAACAATTTAGAATAATTAAAATACATATATGTATTATTGTAAACCAAAAATTTATGAATCACACTTAAGTGTGTTGTTGGTAAAATTGATTGGGTTATCTCAAATGTATTATAATGTGGAAATTAACAGTGAAGAACCTAACGTTTCTTCAATCTAAGTTGAGTTTTTATATAACATATGTAAGGTGAGTTTTTATATAACATATGTAAGGTGATATTTGTGAATCAATACACCAATATGTGTAGACGATTTAAATATTTTACTATATTAGTTGTTGTATCGACTAAAAGATAATGCATATGTTTGTTTTTACTCACAACCAAAAGTTTGTGAAATTGTTTTCTCAACTAAAAGATCATGAATATGTATCACGATGTGAAAACTCGTGATGAAGAACCAGGAATTCCTAAGAATGTGAAAATAAAATTTCTTTAATCCAATAAATTTTGTGTGTTTCTAAATGAAAATAAAATTCTAAGAATGTGAGTTTTTCAGGACAATTATTACATAGACTAAAATATCATGTAAATGTTTATTTTCTACTTGCAGCCAAAAGTTTGTGAAGTTGTTTTCTCAGACTAAGATCTCAATTTATGAATTTTTCAAAACTTTCTTGATAAGTATCACATATATTATTAAAATTAATATTAAACATCAAGTAGCATATGTTCATTAAAAAAATAGACTTGAAGATCCATTCTTTAGACGTCTATAGATAATTGTATGGTTGATACTTGTGAGATCACAAACTTTAAGCTAGATATTTGAATCACACAAAATATGAATATTGAGAAATTTATTCGTATTAAGCTGACAAATTAGTATATGTTAATTCTCTTCTTAACTTACAAATTGTTGTAGGTTAATAACCTAATACATCTCATCTAAGTAAATATTTGGATGTGTTGAGATTATTCAATTGCTCTATATAGTTAGCTAAGACAAATTTTTGAAAGAATTTTGAGAAAATGTATTTTATATGAATTATGTATTTGAAGATATATCTTGATCCAATAATTGGATACTTGTTTGAAGCCCAATAGACTGATTATCAATTGATAAATTAATTTTCTCAATATTAAGGGGAGAGAATAAATAGCTAAGTGTGTGAACTAGAAATTCAAATGAACACTTTAAAATAAAATATTATTATATTATTTTGATCCTCAAAGCTCAAAACACAATTCATTTGCAAAGTTTATGAAACAAATTACCAGCTGCTAATACTCCACTTAAAGTGGATTTTCCTATTGGATAATCAAATATTACAAATGAGTTGTAACCTTGCCTGAAATGTGGTAGGAAAGTCAGTTCCAATGTTAAAAAGTCCTCTACAAAGAAAAGAAACTAAAGCTAAAGATGACCCAAGTAAGGATATGAAAATTCTAAAAGAATGTTGACATAATTTATTTTTCAGTTCAAGAAGAACTAATCAAGTACTTGAAGTATGAAATAAAGAATTCTCGATAAATCATGTCATGGATGAAATAGAATGGAATTGAAATTAAGATAACCAAATAAAGTCGATATTGACAATGTATTTGTATACAATATAGCACTAAAGATGATAAACGATAACGAGGATCATGAAACAAAGTCTACCAAATATTATAGACAACGTAAGAATTGGTCGAAATGAATAAATCATGAATCAAAGTCTATCAAAGATAGTAGATAATGTGACCAAAATAAACAGATCATGAATCAAAGTCTATCAAAGATTGTAGAGAAGTGAGAATTGGCCAAAATGAACAGATCATGAATCAAAGTCTATCTAAGACTATAGACAAAGTGATAAGTGACCAAAATAAACAGATTCAATTGAAGAATAATTAAACTCACTTTAAAAACGAATCGTTTTTGGACCCGTAGTCTGAATACCTCGAGGTGTGAAATAAATTTGATATAAATGAGTTTTTGTGAAAAGCGAAATAAGACGGGTGAAAATAAAGCTTGATATTTTTTATCAAGGATTTTCACAAAGACCGAAGATCGAATTTGATGAAACCTATCCACCTGTAGTGGATTCTATTAAGTTTCGATAATTAATTAGCCTTGTAGCACATGAAGAGCTTGATTTGAAGATGATGAATGTTGTAATATCTTATTTGTATGAATCACTTGATAACGAGATAAAATTAAGCAAGTATCTCTATGAGTTAAAATAATATGGACACATGTGGTATAATAGTATCGGTAACTATTTACTAAGGTAGAGATATACTAATAACTCCATATGTCCTTATATTTTTATAAAAAGGTCTGGAAAAGAATTTGAAATAATATATGTCTATGCGGATGACATAAATATTATTGGAACTCTTGAAGAGTTTCAAAAACCTATAAATTATTTAAAGAAATGGTTTGATGTGAAGGACTTGGAAACCAAGTTCATACGAGGTGAACATTTAGACAATAGAATTTGCGTACTCCAAGAAGGTTATATAGAAAAAGTGTTAAAACATTTCTATATGAAAAAATGTCGTATATAACAAACATGTTAAAATGTTCCTATGTGGATAAATATCATGTGTTGTCTACGTCTATGATGATAGATCATTGGATGTGTAAAGAGTCTTTTAGACCTTGAGAAGAGGATTCAAAATTAGTTTGTCCTGAAGTACCATATTTCAGTGTAATTCAAACACTGATCTATCTTGCTAATTATGTATACCACGAGGTATCAAGTACACATACTCTATTAACAAGATATAGTTCTTCGCCTACACGGAGACATTGGAACGAAGTCAAAATATACTTCATTATTTTAGGGGTAAATGTACATGTGTTTGTTTTATTCCAAAGTATCCAAATTATATTTAAAAAAGAATGCAGAAATAAGTCACTTGTCAAATCTGCATAATTGTACATTGCACAAATTATTTATTTGTAAAATTCTCATAATGGTACAACTATTTTATGGAGACAAGTGAAACAAGTCACATAAGCAACTTCATTATTTATGATTTTTTAGCACTACATGAGAGAAATCAAGAATGCGTTTGGTTGAGATCCCAAACTCAACACACACAAAAGACTTGTGGGTTGACTTTTGTAAAAAGAAATACAACAACCATATATGAAGATAACACTACATGCATTACCGAATTGAAAGATGATTAATTTAAAGAAGGTCAAGAAAAACATGTTTCTCCAAAGTTCTTTTTCACTCATGATCTTAAGAAAATTGGTGATATAAGCTCCAACAAATTTGTTCAGGTGGTAATCTTACTGACCTTTTAGTGCAAAAGATTGACCTTCATCGTAGAAGAAATCAATGTTCAACTGAGGGGCAGAACTGAATTCGTTCAACTGAGGGGGAGAAATAAATTTTTCTTAAAAGGATATGTACTGTTTTTCCTTCACTAGATTTTTTTCCGCTGAGTTTTTTCTAGTAAGGTTCTAACGAGGCATGTCCTGAACAAACATCCGAGGAGGAATATTATGAATAATGGATGATTGTCTCCATATGATTTTTTTCTCATTTATAATAATTTGTATTGATTAGTGACGAGGTAGTTCCCTCACAAAAAATGTTGTACTCTTTTTCCTTCTCAAGAATTTTTCCCACTGAGTTTTTTCTAGTAAGGTTTTAACGAGGGATATTCTTTATGGACAGTAAGAGAAAAGTCAGAATCTCATAATTGATTATTAATGATCATAACTTAATTTCTATGATATGGTGATCCTTAATTATAGAAATCACATATCAATACATTTACTGCATATCATTCTGCATTATTATAGCAATTATTGTAATTACTATTAGCATGATTATAGGATCATGATTTCATATCTCAATGTGTATATAAGCATACCTGATCTATGTACAAGGTGAATAAGACAGTAACATTTTCTTTCTTGGTATCAGAGCGCTTAAGCCTAAAGGCTCTCGATCCAGCCAAACTAATCATGTCATCCCTTGCAAACTCAAACCAGAAAAATGACCTTCCTCAAACAGTTTCTGTCAAGTTGGACAGAGATAACTATCCACTATGGAAATCATTGGTCTTACCATTGATTAGAGGCTGTAAACTCGATGGCTATATGCTAGGGACAAAATAATGTCCAGAACAATTTGTCACCTCAGCCGACACAACCAAGAAAACCAATCCTAACTATGAGGATTAGCAAGCTCATGATCAAGCCCTCTTAGGATGGCTGATAAATTCTATGACAGTTGATATTGCAACTCAGCTGCTACATTGCGAAACCTCCAAGCAACTTTGGGATGAAGCTCAAAGCCTTGCAGGTGCACACACCAGGTCAAGAATCATTTACCTGAAGTCAGAATTTCACAACACACGCAAAAGAGAGATGAAGATGGAGCAATACCTTGCTAAGATGAAGAATCTTGCTGACAAATTAAAACTGGAAGGATCACCCATTTCCAGTTCTGATCTGATGATTCAGACACTGAATGGGTTGGATTCCGAATACAATCTAGTAATAGTCAAGTTGTTCGACCATATCAACTTAAGTTGGGTTGACTTGCAAGCCCAATTAATAGGTTTTGAAAGTTGATTGGATCAGCTCAACAGCTTCAGCAATATCAACTTGAATGCATCTGAAAACTTTGCTAGTAAAAATGAGACGAAAGGCAACCGATTTGGATCACGAGGCAATTGGAGAGGAACTAGCTCCAGAGGCATGAGGGGTGGCAGAGGAAGAGGAAGGATGTCAAAACCAACGTGCCAGGTATGCGGCAGAATCGGTCATACTGCAATACAGTGTTATTATCGTTTTGATAAGTCCTATACAGGAAAAAATAATTATGCTGAAGGTGAGAGACAAGGAACACACAGTGCCTTCATAGCCTCACCATATCATGGTCAGGACTATGACTGGTATTTTGACAGTGGAGCTAGCAATCACGTAACGCACCAAACTGGCAAAATCCAAGACCTCACTGAAAGCAATGGTAAGAATTCTTTGTTAGTTGGTAATGGAGATAAATTGAAAATAATTGCCTCAGGTTCAACCAAATTGAGTAATCTCAACCTGCATGATGTGTTGTATGTGCCAGAAATCACCAAAAATTTATTGAGTATATCTAAATTAACTGCCGACAACAATATATTTGTTGAATTTGATGCAAACTACTACCTCCGTTCCTATATATAAGAGACAATTCAATTTTTAGATTCATTGAATAATCAATGTACCTAGTCTATAAATTGACCAAATACATTGATTATTCAATGAATTTAAAAAATGAATTGTCTCTTATATATAGGAACAGAGGTAGTATTGTTTTGTGAAGGACAAGCTAACAAGGAAGACACTTTTAAAGGGGAAACTTAAAAATGGACTATACCAACTTTCTGATGTCAGCCCCCAAACCAATAAAGACTCGTGTGTCTACATGTCTGTTAAGGAAAATTGGCATAGAAAGCTTGGACATCCAAATAATAAAGTCTTGGAAAAGGTGTTGAAGGACTGCAATGTGAAGATACCATCCAGTGACAATTTTACATTTTGTGAAGCTTGTCAATTTGGCAAATCACACTTGTTACCTTTCAAATCTTCTTCCTCTCATGCTAGTGAAATTTTAGATTTAATTCATACCGATGTATGGGGTCCCGCCCAATTCCCCTCATCTGGGTTTAAATATTATGTTCACTTTATTGATGATTTTAGTAGATTCACATGGGTTTTTCCCTTAAAACAAAAGTCAGAAACAATTTATGCCTTCAACCAGTTCAAAGCTATGGTTGAAATTCAATTTAACAAGAAAATAAAAATCATTCAATGTGATGGAGGTGGTGAATACAAACCAGTTCAAAAAATTGCCACTGAATCAGGAATTCTATGCAGAGTGTCTTGTCCCTACACTTCTCAACAAAATGGCAGGGCTGAAAGAAAGCATTGACATATTGCTGAACTAGGACTAACACTTCTAGCACATGCCAAAATGCCCCTACATTACTGGTGGGAAGCCTTCTCCACTGCTGTCTACCTAGTCAATAGATTGCCATCATCAATAAATCTAAACAACAGTCCATACTCCTTAATTTTCAAGAAAGAGCCCGACTATGAGGACTTGAAACCATTTGGTTGTGCCTGCTACCCTTGCCTTAAACCATACAATCAACACAAGCTTCAATTCCACACAACTAGGTGTGTATTTATCGGTTACAACAACTCACACAAAGGCTACAAGTGCATCAACTCTCATGGGAGAATTTTTATCTCAAGACACGTGATCTTCAATGAGAATCACTTTCCCTTCCATGATGGTTTCATTGACACAAGAAATCCATTAAAGAGACTGACTGAAAATACATCTATTATGTTGCCTAATTGTCCTGCAAGTACCACTACAAACAACACAGCTGAACCCGACAATTTCGGAAAACCAAAGATGAAAAAATTCAACCGACATCCAGTTGACAAGACGATGTGAAAGTCAACCAGATCTCAACGAGTCCTTTGCCAATGCAGATAGCAACACATCAAGAGAAAGCGAAACAGATGATTCAACCTCAGTAGAACCAATGGAGAGCAGCAATCAAAATGCACCAGAGATTAACCAACAAACTCACCAAGACGACACCAACACTCATTGGATGCGCACCAGAAGCAAAGCTGGGATTTACAAACCTAAGTAACCCTACAAAGGACTGACAGAGGAACATACAGATGATAAAGAACCAGAAAATGCCAAAGAGGCACTAATCAAACCAAAAAGGAGAGAAGCTATGGATGTAGAATTCAAGGCCCTAATGTCCAATCAGACTTGGACATTAGTTCCATTTCAGGGTCAAGAAAACATCATAGACTCAAAATGGATCTTCAAGACTAAGTACAAAGCAGATGGCTCAATTGAAAGGAGGAAAGCAAGATTAATTGCAAAAGGGTTTCAGCAAACAGCAGGCCTAGACTTTGATGAAACATTCAGCCCTGTGGTCAAATCCAGCTCAGTAAGAATCATCTTAACTATTGCTGTACATCTCAATTGGGAATTTAGACAATTGGACATAAATAATGCATTCTTAAATGGAAGTCTCAAGGAAACCGTGTTTATGTATCAACCTGAAGGATACATAGACTCAACCAAACCTAATCACATATGGAAATTGTCCAAAGCCATCTATGGACTAAAGCAGGCTCCAAGAGCATGGTTTGACAGCCTAAGAAACACTTTACTAAAATGGGGGTTTCAAAACACCAAAAGTGACTCATCCCTTTTCACTCTTAGAGGTACAAACCATATCACATTTCTCCTTATTTATGTTGATGACATAATAATAACAGGAAGCAACAACAAGTTCTTAGAGACATTCATCAATCAACTTAATATTGCCTTCTCGCTGAAAGATCTAGGGCATATACATTATTTTCTGGGTATTGAAGTTCACAGAAATGATAGTGGAATGTATCTAAAACAAACAAAGTACATAAGGGATATGCTTAGGAAGTTCGACATGGAGAAAGCATCAGCTTGTCCAACACCAATGGTAGCCGGTAGACAATTCACTGCTGAGGGGGAACCATTGTCTAATCCTACTTTGTACAGACAAGCAATAGGTGCATTGCAATACCTGACTAACACGAGACCTGACATTGCATTTGCTGTCAACAAATTGAGTCAATACATGAGCTCACCTACCATGGATCACTGGCAAGGGATAAAAAGAATATTGAGATATCTTCAAGGCACAATAGATCTATGTTTGCACATAAAAACTTCTAATGATCTTGACATAATAGGGTTTTCTGATGCAGATTGGGCAACTAGTACTGATGATAGAAAATCCATGGTAGGACAATGTGTATTTCTTGGTGAAACACTAATTTCTTGGTCCTCAAGAAAACAAAAGGTAGTGTCACGATCGAGCACGGAATCGAATAGGCCTTGGTGATCTTGCAAAGTAGCATGGGTTAGATCACTACTGGAAGAACTAAAGTTACCAATGCCCAGAAAGCCAGTCCTATGGTGTGATAACTTAAGTCTTGCATCCAATCCAGTTATGCACGCTCGTTCCAAACACATCGAGATAGATGTCCACTACATACGTGACCAAGTCTTACAAAATGAAGTCATTGTGGCTTATGTTCCTACTGTTGACCAGATTGCCGATCGCTTGACCAAACCTCTCACTCATACAAGATTCAACATGTTGAGAGACAAACTTGGAGTGATTGTGTCACCACCAGTTTGAGGAGGGGAGTTAGAAAAAAGTCAGAATCTCATAATTGATTATTAAGGATCATAACTTAATTTCTATGATATGGTGATCCTTAATTATAACAATCACATATCAATACATTTACTGCATATCATTCTGCATTATTATAGCAATTATTGTAATTACTATTAGCATGATTATAGGATCATGATTTCATATCTCAATGTGTATATAAGCATACCTGATCTATGTACAAGGTGAATAAGACAGTAACATTTTCTTTCTTGGATATCCAAGGGGGAACGTTATAAATGGTATGATTATGGATGTCCATCAATTAGGATATTTTATATTGATTTTCTATTTATTACATATGTCATATAAATATGACTCGTATTGTACATGAAATCTACAGTGATAATGAGAATAATACAATCTTATTTTCTCTCTTTCTCTACCTCTTATTAATTTCATAACAATATTAAATTAAAATGATTATAATTCTGATATATTCATATGTTGAAATAGCGATTTAATTAAATAACAAAAACACAAAAATAAAATAATTTTGTGTTTTAATATTATTAAAGATGGTCTATAAAATATTGTTATATTAAGATTATTAGTTTTAATATATTTGTGGTCATTTAATTTAGTGTAAAATCTTATAGAATATATATATATATATATATATATATATATATATATATATATATATATATATATATATATATATATATATAGAATATTATAAACATATTATAATATCTTTTTATATAAATTTATATGATCTTCAAATTAATATATAATATTCCAACATTAATGAATGGATCACTCAACTGAACTGATAGAACTCGTTACTTGTGAATCGTTCACACCAGACTGCATTTTGACTTTCTAATTTCCGGAAATCTTGAAACTGTGAAAGTAAGCTTCTCCAAATTAAATGTTTTGATGAAGCCAACATATGTGCATGTGTATCAAGAAAGGATGTGAAAAAAGGATGTGCAAAAAGACACTCAAGTCTTGTACCATTCAAGTATCAAGTTTCAAGATCCTTGAAGACTCTTTGATGTTTCAAGCTCCATAGGTACAAGCATGCTCTTATATTGATAATTAGTGCTCAAAATATCATTAAAACATATGCATACATTGAAACTTTTAAATAGGTGCAAAACAATTTTAGCATGGAAATGAAAATATAATTTTTGCTGAAAACTCCCAGGAAACCGATTACCTATATTGGTAAATCGATTTCCTCTTCATGCGTTGCAAAAATTCTTACAAATAGCAATATGTAGCAGGGGATGATAATGAAATAATTTCATCATTAGATAAAGAACATGCAAATCTTGGATTAATAGCAACACATCATTCTGATGTCGAAGAAGAAGAGGTTAGCAATGAAATATCTTCTTATGATAATGATTATTTAAATGTTATTAATGAACTACTTAATAAATATAAGATTTTGTATAAAAAGGTGTCAACTCAAAAGAAACATATATCATCTCTTGAAAAAAAGATTGACATCATTGAAAAATATTTTCAAATTGAAAAACAAAATTTTCTTGAAAAAGAAAAACAAAATCTTACATGCAAAGAGTGTGAATCATTTTCCTTCCAAATTATCCAATTAAAAAGAGTTCTTGAAAGATATGAAAAAGGACAAATTGGATTGGATAATGTCCTTAGAAAACAAATATTTTCTAATGATAAAAGTGGTCTTGGTTATTCAAAATTTAACAAATCATGTACTAGTAAAACTATCTTTGTTAAGGCAAATGATCAATCCAATAAGGAAAAAGTAAATAAAGCACAAAAAGTTCATCATTATCCTAAAAAGAAAATATTTGTTAAGAATAAATCTTATACTCCTAGATATAGAAGCAATTTTGTACCTACTTGTTTTTATTGTGGTATTGTTGGCCATACACCTAATGTTTGCTATGTTAGAAACTTTAGCATGAAAATGGTCATTATGTGTGGGTTAAGAAGGGAACTAACTATGACGGACCCAAAGCACATTGGGTACCAAAACAAACTTAATTTTTTTTGTAGGTTTACTTGGAGACCACTTCAAATTTATGGTATCTTGATAAGTGGTGGTTCTAAGCATTTGATGGGAGACATAAACTAACTTTCAAATCTATTCTAAAGTCCAAGGGTTGTTTCAAATATGGGGAATACCTTAAAGGAAAAATTCTTGGCATAGTCAAAATTGGAGCACTTTAACTTTCACATCCATTGAAGATATAATTTATGTTGAAGGACTAAAGCAAAATCTTCTAGAAAGGGAACTTTGTGACAAGGGCTTCAAATTCATCAAGGACGAATGTTTGATGAAGTCACTCACATGAGGTAAAACTCATAAGTATAAAATTTTTTAATTTTCAAATTTTTTACTATATACCTTGTAAGTCTTTTCCCATTCTTTTTGCTAATGACAAAGGGGGAGAAGAAATATATGTGTATATGTATGCTTGTCTCTAACTATTGCAGCCACAAAGATGTAAAATTATCTCAAATCAAGGGAGAGATTTAATCAAGGGGGAGTTATCAAAGATAGGGGGAGCATTCACATAAGAGATTCTCTATTGTTATAAATATTCAAGCATCTCAACTTTCAAAGGGTTGTCATCATAAAAAAAGGGGAGAATGTGAAAGTAAGCTTCTCCAAATTAAGTGTTTTGATGAAGCCAACATATGTGCATGTGTATCAAGAAAGGATGTGAAAAAAGGATGTGCAAAAAGACACTCAAGTCTTGTACCATTCAAGTATCAAGTTTCAAGATCCTTGAAGACTCTTTGATGTTTCAAGCTCCATAGGTACAAGCATGCTCTTATATTGATAATTAGTGCTCAAAATATCATTAAAACATATGCATACATTGAAACTTTTAAATAGGTGCAAAACAATTTTAGCATGGAAATGAAAATATAATTTTTGCTGAAAACTCTCAGGAAACCGATTACCTATATTGGTAAATCGATTTCCTCCTCATGCGTTGCAAAAATTCTTTTCTGGAAATCAGTTTCAAACTGTGGAAATTGATTACCATATATGGTAAATCGATTTCTTGAAGCTAAAATTCAAATTTTAGTCACAATGTTTGAAGGAAATCAATTATCCATATATAGAAATCGATTTCCTGAACATAACAGAAACTTAAACTTGCTGCTTTATGCATAAACAAATTTCCTCTTGCACCTTTTCTAATATTCTTTTTTATATTCATTTGCCTCATTTCAAAAAGGTGTTAAGACACTATATAAACTACATATTTTCTGAATTCAAATACCTCTTTCATTGCAAATAAAACTTATCATATTCATTCAAACTTTCAAAATAAAGTGTTGAGATTATCAAACTTTCATCAAATAATATTTTGCATTTGTTTTCAAAACCAATACAAAAAATTCATACCATATTCATCAACACTTGAGCACTATTATATCTATAGTTGCATGATTGAAAGGAAATATCAATCAAGTGATTGATATAATATTCTACATCTTTCAAACTCTTATTAAATTCAAATATATCTTGTTGTATCCTTGTTGTCCAAGATTGTTGGAAGTAAGTGTGTGTGCATTAAAGAAGATTGTTCTTCTTACACTTGGTGTTCTATATCTTAAAGGTTTTAAGAGCCTTTGATCTCCCTATAGTTTAGAGAGTAAGCATCACCATTGGTGTGGATAGGATGTACAATCATTCTAACTATAGTGAAATCTCTTTCGTGTTGAAAGGGGACTGGAGTACTCTCGAATTGTAAGGGGAACCAGGATACATCCTTGTGTTTTTTACTTTTCCGTATTTACCGCTTTCATCAAAATTATAACCAGAAAAGAAGGAAAAACTCATATATTTTCATACACCAATCCAGAAATAAGAACAAGTATTCATAAAACCGATAAAATTTTTAAAGACCTAATTCACCCCCTCTTAGGCACACTCCGAACTTACAGAAACAAGTTTTATTTCTCTTTATTAGCAGAGGTTTTAAGGCACATTATAATAGTCATAATTTTGTCTGAGGTGCTAAACCCATTTCAACATGCTCTCAAGGTGACTCGGGATGGTGATATTGGTACCTCAGCTCTAGAAGATTCAACTTGTTTCTTCCTTTTTCCTCTGTTTTATTTTGTTTTCTGTAATATTTACTAGGCTTGGCGCCTTATGTATAATAATTATTAACATTTATAAAATTATATTTACCTTACTGGTTCATGTGTTATCTAGCATAGAGTTATGCACTTGGTTTTATTTTATTATTTTTGTTATGTTGTGTGCCTAGTTGTTTGTGAATTGTTGTAACATCGGGGCTTACTCGTTATCCCTACAATGTAAAGTGTGTTTTTCCGGAGGGTATCTTCGGTGTTCATTAAGGTAGCCTTGCGTTTTCTCCATGTTATTTGCAAAGTTTTGCATGCCTTTTTGAAGAGCAAAAGAAAAAGAGAGTTTTATTTTAATGAAGTCACATATATGTTCTTTGGACATTCCTGCATTGTGATTTGTGACTTAGCATAATGGATGATGTTGGCTATCATTTTTTGTTTCCATGTATGCTTGTTGTATTTAGGTTCGTTGTGGTAATGCATTTGTTTGCGTGTTACATTTAGTAAGGCTTGGGACCGGTGAGAACGTCGTGACATGGTCGTATCTTTGTATTGCACTCCGTATCATGGAGGATCGTTCCCCAACTAAGGGTAGGATCCTCATTCTTTCCCTTGAGGCTTAACTCTGATCGAGGTGAACGTCTTTGGGCTCCATAGTCTAAATCCCTTGGATTAGCTAGATCTAAAGGATATGTGCGCCAGGTACACAAAAATACGTGTAATCTTTGTCTATGCAGAAATGCGTGTATTCTTTGTCTACTCATAAATGTGTGTATTCTTTGTCAAAGCATAAATCACTATCTCTTATGGCTTACACATTTGGTGAGAGAATTACGTGTTGAGTAAGGTGGAGTTCGGTTGATCAGCCTTGCTCAACACACAATTCTCTCATGTGAATAATAGCAGGAACAATCATATTATCGTGAGGTTTCACAAGATCGAAGATTTACTTGTATTTAAACAAATTTTACTTTAAAATGTTCATAATTCTGATAATGTAGTTGATGTTGACCAAGTCAATCATTGGTGAAAAGTTCAAAAAATGCTTACAATTCAAACGTGTCTTAAGGCCACTTATTTATTATGAGGAGATGATTTGGAGGTGTGTGGGTGGTGTTAGTGCATGAGAAACTTCTAGTGAGGAGAGAAAGAGAGAATAATAAAGGAGATAAGGATTTGTATTATTGAATTGTACAAATTATGATACAGACTACGACTATTTATATACAACCTTAATTGAGTTTGGGTCTACACAACTTGGATTATATTTAAATATTAAATATAATCAAGTCTATTCTAATCTAATATTTTTAACAAATATAATTTAATATTTCAACACACCCCCATAATCCAAGTTATTGAACATCCTCAAAAATAGTCAATCTGAACTATTCCTAATTTCTTTCTCAAACTCAAGAATCTGTCAATGTTCAGTTCTTTGGTGAAGATGTAGGCCAACTGTGCTTCACTTGAGCAATGCCTAACTTCAAATTCACCTCGATTTACCTTTTCTCTTAGGAAGTGAAATCTAGCTTCAATATGCTTACTTCTTCCATACAAAATTGGATTCTTCGCCAGATTTACAGCTGACTTGTTGTCGATTTGCAACAGTAGAGATTTATTCACTTTGACATCCATTTCTTCAAGTATTGACCGGATCCAAATTGCTTGACAAGCAATATATGATCCTGCTATATATTCAGCTTCACAAGATGACAATTCCACCATAGGTGGCTTCTTCGAACCCCATGAGATTGGGGAACCAAATACTTGAAAGAAATATCCAGTTGTGCTTCTTTCAACTTCCTTATCTCCATACCAATCAACATCTAAAAAACAATTAACTATTTCTTCTTTGCCTCCATAATCTCGTCGAAATAGTATTCCACAATTTATTGAACCCTTCAAATATCTCAGGATTCTTCTTGTAGCCTTAATATGTGTCACTCTTGGTTCACTCATATATCTGTTTACTAACCCAATTGTGAAACCTATATTAGGTCGACTGTTGCACACATACCTCAGAGATCCCACAATTTTCTTGAACAAAGTTGCATCGACTTTGTCTTCCTCTCCATTATTCTCCAACTTCACATTTGGTTCGACATGTGAGGATGCATGATTCAAATCATCCATTCTCAATATCTTGAGTATCTCTTTGACATACTTATTTTAATGTAGCACCATACCTCTTCGACATTTGAAATTCCATACCTAGGAAGTAAGACAATTTTCCCACATCCGACATTTCAAATTCTTTCATCATCAACGCTTTGAACTTACAATTTCTCCAATTTATTTCCAATTACTAGTAAGTCATCGACACATAAGTAAATGATTGTTATATTTTGTGCTACAACCTGAACATAAACACCATACTCTGATTTGCATTTGACAAATCTCAATTCCACTAAGTATGAGTCGATCTTCTTGTTCCATGCTCTAACTTCCTGCTTGAGGCCATAGAGCGCTTTGTGCAACCTATATACTTTACTCGCTTCCTTATGAATCATAAACCCATGAGGTTGTGTGACATCTTTGAAGAAAACCTCGAGCTACTAATCTTTCTTTATATCTTGGTATCGAACTATCTGCATTGTATTTTGACTTGAACACCCACTTCACTTTGATAGCTTTTGTATGTGCTGGCAATTCGACTAACTCCAGTGTGTTGTTTCTTTCAATTTCCTGTAACTCTTTGACCATAGATAACTTCCACTTGTTAATCTTTAAAGATTATTTATAGTTGATTGGTTCAACACCTGCAAGTAAAGCAAAGACTAATTCTCCATCTGGTGTTACTTCATCATCACTAGTCACTTCATAATCCTGAAGTCTTGTTGGATGAAATCTAGTTCGTTGAGGTCTATGGCTTGTGCTAGCCACACCCTCTTCAACTACGACATTGTCTGGAATATCAGCAAATTCTTCGACTTCGACTGGAATATTAGCAATTTCTTTGACTTCGATTTCATTAGTTTCTTCGTCGAAACCATAACTCATCAATGGGTTATTAATTGCATATTTATAATTCCAATCCAAGACAAAATTTTCATCAATCACATTATCTCTACTCAACACAATCTTCTCATTAATTGGATTGAATAACATGTATGCATCCGTTTTATGATATCCTACCAGAATCTTAAGTTCACTCTTGACATCAAGCTTCCTTCTTCTTGCATCAGGAATATGCTTATAACACATAGAGCCAAACACCTTCAAGTGACTCACTGATGGTCGTTTGACACTCCATACTTCTTCAGGAACCTTGTTCTTTAAAATCTTAGTAGGACACCTATTCAAAATATAAACTTCAGTTGAAACATCTTCTCCCCATAAGGACTTTGGAAAATTTGGATTATATTTAAATATTAAATCTAACCAAATCTATTATAATCTAATATTTTTAACAAATCTAATTTAATATTTCAACAGACGGTAGCCTATTATGGTACTGTTCTGGACTGGACCAACATCTGATCCACGTCTATTAAGGCCCAGTCCAATGGGAATTAAGGACCCAGAGATCCATATGCCCATAACCGCTAGGGACGTCCCCACGTGCGCGTTAGGGCCACGTGGCCAACTGTTACTTAACCATCACCACGCTCTCCGAGAATAACGGGTCAACCGCCCCTTATATCTCGGAGCTGCAACCAGGGAGAAGGCCACGTGCTGGACTTCTTGCTCACGCAATCCCTGACAGTCCCTTAGTGGGTCTCGCTGAAGCATCCCACTAACTGGACCTTGGCCCAACGCTGTGAGTTATAAATACCCTCTCATTCGAGAGGGTCAGATATTCTTTCATTCACTCGACTTTTCTACTTGCTTTCTCCTCTCGCCGTTTCTCACTTTGACATCAGAATATCTTGCAGGTACCCCCATCTTTCTCCAACCACAATAGCAATTTGGGCCATCGACGATCCTCCTGACCAGGTAGGATCAGATACAATTCATGGATATTATTGTAAAATGAATTGTAGTATTATATATATCGTTTGTAACACTAACTTTATTTTATCTTCGAAATAAAAAGAAACTTAATTGTTCTATATTCGTAGATGTTTACAATATTCGCCAAATTATATTAAGAAAGATTGATCGGATTTATTATCTTTTTATTTTGTTTTCTTTAATCATTTATACTGGGTCCTGTTCTAATAGTTTTAATGCATATAATACGTCAATAAATTTATGTAGTTGATCTTTCTAATCATTTTGAGACAGTTTTATTCAGATCCAATCATTATTTTATGTGGTCGGGAGAGTTTGGGTCTAAAAACTTGTTCTACATAAAATTCTAAAATAATCTATTTGGTAAATGATGCTAAAATGGAAGACTTACTATTTCAAGTCTCCTCAAACAAATTAATGATGCTAAAATGGAAGACATTTCAACTCTCCTCAAACAAATTAATCATCAGCTTCTTATATGCTAAAAGAGTTTGAAGTAGAACATTAGGAGGTATCACCATGGCACTGGTTTCTAAATTAGTTTCCTTGACAATAATATTATTATTATTATACTGCCTCAATTTGTTTTCTGTGAATGCAAACTCCTACAGAGAATTTCTGCAAATGGGACAGTCAGTCAGAATTTCAGACACAGTAGTTTCATTCGGTGGAAACTATGAACTGGGGTTTTTCTCCAGAGATAGAGACAACTCCACCAAGTACTATGTAGGCATATGGTTTAAAAAGGTACCTAATGACAAGGTTGTTTGGGTTGCCAACAGAGATTACGCGTTCCAGACATCATCAGTGTTTCTTACCATTCAACCTGATGGTAAAATTGCTATCATAGATGGACAAATGACGTACCTCGTCACCAACGTTCCAAACAACAGTGGTAGTACCTATGCAACGCTGTTGGACTCGGGAAACTTAGTACTGTTGAATAGCTCTAACAAAGTGATTCTATGGCAGAGTTTTAATCATCCAACTGATACTCTTTTACCTGGAATGACAATCGGATACGATACTGACACTGGATACAATTTGGCATTGACATCATGGACAAGTGCAGACGACCCTGCTACCGGACCATATACTCTCCAATTTGATTCCGGCTCAGCAAGTCTAACTGTAAATAAAGGTTCTAATGTCTTGTGGATTGATGGTAATTCCAATTTTTCTATTCAGATTGTTTTCAACCGAGCGAGTTTGGGACAGACTCTTTTCAACGACTATTTCACTCTTCCAATTTCTAGCAATTCTAGATTTGTATTGGATGTGTCCGGGGATCTTAAATACGAAAGTTGGTCTGAGAATTCTAAGAGTTGGCTTTCTGTACAGTCGTCTAAGTGCGGAACAAACAATTCGTGTGGAGTTTTTTCCATTTGTAATCCACAAAACCATGATCCTTGTCAGTGTCTACAAGGTTTTGAACCGTTTGATGCTGATTCTTGGGGGAAGGGGGACAGATCAGCTGGATGTGTCAGGCTAAATAACTTGTCCTGCACCACTACGGATGGATTTATTCCATTCGTTCCAGTCGAATTGCCTCCAAATCATGTCAGCCTGATGATGAATTCCCAAGCACAATGTAACCACATTTGCTTCACCAATTGTTCTTGTCTTGCTTTTGCTTATGATTTGTTTACTTTTAACTGCATGTTGTGGAACGAAGAAGTACTGACTCTGAAGAACATCTCAACTGATAAAGCAATTTTTTTCCTCAAACTTGCTGCCTCAGACATTCTTACCACAAGCAATGTAACAAATGCAGCTAGCAGACTTGGAAACAGGAAGAGGAATTTACTTCTAATTGTTATTTTGAGCTCATTTCTAATATTGCTTATACTGCTTGGCTTATTCATTTACCGAACAAGAAAGCAAAGTAAGAAAGGTAAGAAGCAATCTAGTTAACATTAATACTACCCCTTAAACATTTTTGTTTTCTAACTCATGACATCAACTATGACTGTCCTCGATTTCTAGGGGATGATTTGCTAAATTTTGAAGTAGGCATGAGCATGAAAGTTAGTCAAGACTCTGACAAGGGTACAAAAGTTAAAAGGAAAGAAGTCAAGTTACCCTTATTCAGTTTTGTGAGCGTTTCAGCCGCAACTAATAACTTTGCAGACTCAAATAAACTCGGTGAAGGTGGCTTTGGACCTGTTTATAAGGCATGTATTGTAAAAACTTGCACTCTCTTGGAATGTTATTGATATAGCTTTGTTGAATAAACAACTTTTCCTTTCTAGGGTATATTATTGAATGGTGATGAGGTTGCTGTAAAAAGGCTATCGAAAAGATCAGGTCAAGGATGGGAGGAGTTGCGAAATGAAGCCTTGTTGATTGCAAAACTCCAACACAATAATCTAGTTAGACTTCTTGGCTGCTGCATTGAGAGAGATGAAAAAATGCTTATTTATGAATTCATGGCCAATACAAGTTTGGATTGTTTTCTCTTTGGTTTGTACTTTTCAGACACAAAAATTTCTGCTAAATATGCCGCTCCGTTCTATTTCATCCAAACTCTAGTTGTAACATATTTTTGTGCAAAACAGATGCGGAAAAAAGAGAGATGCTAGATTGGGGAACACGGGTTCGAATAATTGAAGGGATTGCACAAGGACTCCTTTATCTGCATCAATATTCCAGGTTCCGGATCATTCACCGTGATTTAAAAGCTAGCAACATTCTATTAGACACCAACATGAATCCTAAAATATCGGATTTTGGAATGGCTAGAATATTTAATGAGAATGTTCTTCAAGCAAATACAAATCGGATAGTTGGAACTTAGTAAGTAAAATAAATAAGCAATATTTTCTTCAAAGTTTTAAAAACTAATAACTCGGATGATTTTTCAGCGGATACATGTCTCCTGAATATGCAATGGAAGGCGTTTTCTCGATTAAGTCCGACGTGTTCAGCTTTGGAGTCCTTTTGTTAGAAATTATAAGTGGCAAGAAGAATACTGGTTTTTATCAAACAAATTCCTTCAATCTTCTTGGATATGTAAGTTTCTAAATTCAACTCAACTAATGTTATTTGTCACAAATTCTCTTTATATTGTTATAATTTTGAGTTCTTTACTTGCTGAATAATCAAGGCTTGGGATCTATGGACCAACAATTCTGGGATGGACTTGATTGATTCAAAATTGGATGATATCTCTAACAAGCATTTAGTGACAAAATATGTGAATATAGGACTTCTGTGTGTACAACAAAGTCCACAAGATAGACCAACCATGTCTGATGTTGTCGCAATGATTAGCAATGACACTGCATCCCTTCCTAGTCCAAAGCCACCAGCATTTCAAAATGTGAGAGGTATTGAAAGTTCAAGTCTCTCTAGAAGCACTGGAGAATACATTTCTGTGAATGTTGTCACAAACTCAATAGTTGAAGCAAGATGAGTTTTAGAGTGACTTAACTAGTTGTGGGAATTGAAAAGTTGTTTGTTTAGGTAACATTGAAATACTTGTTAAATAAGTGCTACTATGTTGTTTTTCTTTACTTTTTCTATGCCAATGTTGTCTTAGTGAAATTGTTGAATTGAGTTACAGAAAAATAATTTTATTCCAACGTCTAAATGTATGGATTTTGGGAAATAACCAATTTAGGAAAATAGATGAAGGCCAAAGCCTATATTGCACTAAATATCGTTTAAATCACATTTTATAGAAATGAAAAACTTGCGTCCACTTAATGAGTTAAATGACAAACTTGCCACATTTTAAAATTACAAGACCAAACTAAACTTACAAATTAAGTTAAGAGGGAGATCACAAAGTTTTTTTTTTGTGTTGATAATAGTGGGGGCTTAAGCTCAAAAGAAAAGACTACACCGCTACGAGTGTAGCAGTAGCAAAATCTGTAATATCCCTATTATAAATCTTTGTGATTTTTAAAGGACATTCTTCAAATATTCTAAGAGATAAATCAAACGTGGAGTCCAAGCTAGCTAGCGCATCCGCGCATCGGTTCACCTCGCAAAAAATATGAATAATATTAATCTTCCAATTTCTATCCATCCAGTCTCTAATTTGATTCACCAGCGAGTAACCTCTAGACACTGTCAATCGTCCTATTTTAATCGCATTTACAACTATTATCGAATATGAATTAACCTCCACCTCCCTAAATCCCTTTTGCCAAGCTAATTTTTTCCCTTCCAAAAACTCTCCACAACTATGCCTCAAAAACACTACATCTCCCAATACCTCGAACAAGACCACCAAGCCACTCCCCTTGACTTCCATGAATAACGCTGCCACACTCCGCAATACCATTCTCCTGGCAAGCCCCATGCGTGTTTAGCATGACATAGATTAATGCAATGCATGAGACATTCATCTTATCATTCTCACCTCACGATCATGATTCGTCACAGTTTGATTAGCTACCATTGCCTTATCATACTCATCCTTAAACCATATAATAGTCATAATCGGATCCATAGATCTCACAAACGTATTGTCATGCGGTTCTTTATTTTTTCAAATCTAAACACAATGACAAATAATAGCCCATATACCACTCTAAGAATATTATTATCAGATAAATCAGAACAAGTTTATTGAGTTAAATTATCACCATATTAAAATGATAATTTAAATCAATACAAAATTTAAGAATAAGGGTTAGAGAGAGAGAGAGAATTTTAACACACCAAAAGATGACTTTGATTATATATATATATATATATATATATATATATATATATATATATATATATATATATATATATATATATTAGTTTATAGTTATCAGAGTAATGTTACCTTTCCATTAAAATATAATGACTAAAATTAGCTTATCTAATACAAAATAAAATAAGATTGATTTTATATTTTTTAATAAATAAAGTGTTTTGTCAAAGTAAAAAACAATAGATAGTCTTAAAAATTCTAAAAAGTTGTCAAAGAAAAAGAAAACTTTTGTTAAATTAAAATGATTATAATTCTAATATCTGCATGTTGAAATAGTGATTCAGTTAAATAATAAAAACACAAAAATAAACTAATTTTGTGTTTTAATATTATTAAAGATTGCCTATATAAAATATTGTTATATCAAGATTATTAGTTTTAATATATTTGTGGTCCTTTAACTTAGTTTTGAAGTTAAGTTTGGTGCTATACCTTTAAAATGAGTTAAGTTGGTCCCTTCACCATAATTCAACCTATAGCCATAAAATTTCAAATTTACTACCTACCATAAAATTGAGGAGTTCAACTTGAAACTCTTGCAATGTGATACAACCTTTAGTGAATACATTTGAGATTTTTTTTGAAGCAAGTTTCATTGACGAGAGAATTAAGAGTTTTCTAATCTTTACATAAAAATGGAAAAAAATCACACAATTAAAAAGAAGAAATTACAAACCAATTTATTATACTAAAAATAACAAAGAATCTTTGTTAAAATTGTAGAAATTATAATTGGAATGTATAATATCTCCCAAAAGAGACCATCTCCATATTAACATTTTTATGCTCCATACCGTTCACTAATATTCCAAGGATCATTTTGAAAACATATTTCATTCTTCAACAACCAAATAATCCAACAAGAAGCCAATCAAACCACCCCTAATTTTCTCTCTTTAACTTTCGTTTCCTTACAAAAAGTATATCAATCCAAAAAATTAGCTACACAATTCTCTACATCCCTCCAAAATTTATCTGACCAAATTGCTATATCCCTCTAAGTAAGATTCACCACCGAGCAATTAAAAAAAATACACAAACTATAATTTCTAAGAATATTTTTAAATAATTCTTTTTCTAACACTTAATACTAATATATTTATAGTTTCTCGTAATTTCTAATATAAGTATATTTCAAATTAAAAAAATTGAGTTAGTTAGGACAATTAATTTTTGTTCCTACATTTAAATAAGATGTCAATTGATCTGACTCTATATTTTATTAATTTTTCTTTTGGTTTTTACACTCTAATTTATAGGAGAAAAAGATCCTATTAATCCAGAGCTCGTGAACTGAAGTATGAATACTGACAAATATTATTCCTGTCAGAAATCAAACTCAATATACTCCAAGTATCATAATTTTATTGATTATTTTTTGTGAATTTTCTTACAGATTTGATATTAACTACGATTTTTCTTATAAAAAATTATATTTTATTTTTGCAAACAAACGTTATGCAAGTAAATCCGTAGAAAATGTGTATAAAATATCAAATATATAAGAAAATCTGAAAAAAGATAAAGGAAAATATAGAGCGATAATTTAATTGGCGCTCCTATTTAAATATAGGAGCAAACACTAATTGCACTAGCTCTTTTATTTTTAAATATCTTTATATTGATATTAATTGTTAGAAAAATATTTATTTGAAAAAAAAAAATCAACTTTTACATGTGATTTTGTGTGTTTGAAAATGAGACATTAAAAAAAATTGTTTGACCGTACAAAGATATACACTTGACAAATATTTTTCATTAGAGAATTAGCTAAAATTAGTGATTTTATTTTTATAATATTGTTGAAACAAAATTGAAAATAATTATAATACATTAATTATACTTTTTACACATTATTTTTGTCTAATTGTTTTCTAGGAAATAAGTCACTAACTAATTGAAGCTTTGTACATGAGACACATGTATCATTAATTAATTAATCAGGTAAATTTAGCGTCATATAAACATACAAATAAAAATATTGATAATACTAATTACAATTGATATGCGTATTTGCTTTTTTATTTTATTTTTAATATCATCGACATAAATATGAATATAATGTTTTAATGATATTTGAATGATATTGAAGACCATAATATTGGACAAATAGAGAATGAAAAAAATAATTTATTTTTGACAATGTCAACTCGTTAGATTATAAAATCAAAGACTCTATTATCATTCTCAATCAAGGTAAGTAAATCGAAATTACTTTTATCCAATATCTAATTCAAGGCAATATTTAAAGTATTTTTGAGAATTTCACCACTTTTGTAGTAGAGATAACATAGGATACTCTCAAAAATCACTTTAAGTTCAATCAATGTAACACTTGCATTCAAAGATGCATATGAATGACATGGTAATGGACATGCAAAATTTAGGTAGGCTAAAACCATTTAACAATCGTATATTCTGCTTGTGAAATCTCTCATCTCTTGGAGACTCACACATAGTTTCATTGTCATAGATGACAATAGAAGGAGGAGAATTACAATAATTTATGAATATTCTCTCTACACTCAATATTTGGAAACTCTTCAACACCTCTTCTAGAATTGAAACCACACATTGCCATTCCGCACATGGTTGAAATCCTGTTATGCATGCCACTTGACTGAACTTCCTTTGTGAACTTTTACATCATTTCTAATTAAGGGTAGAGCCATTAGCTCAAGAATCTTATTATTGCAATCATTTCTTTAATCATCTGAAAAACTTGACAAACAATAAATCAATTTAGATTTAATGACGCTCTGAAATTTTTTGGCAGATATAAAAATAACATGCATAGTTCGTCTACCTCTCTCAAAGGACATATCTATTCACTGATACATGAATTCACTATCTTAAAACACTTTGATATTAAATGTCAACCGCCACATGCACCATATATTATGAAAATCAATTGAAAATTCCCACAACCTCATTATGTTAAATGTAACACATACGAGGTTTCTTGAGGAAATCATAGAATTATAACCTAAGGAAAATTTTTGAGAGTCGTTGGACACATACATAAGTGTATTCTAAACAAACATGGGTATTGCAACATCTTTTCAAGTTAAACTTACATGTATCATTTTTTTATAGGGTATGTTTCTAGGAGATGAAAGAATCAACTTTGGCTTGAAAGTGATTTCCTTTTACAAGCATTCACTATTACTACCATTGTCCTTTAGAAGCTTTTATTCAAATGAAAACACTATCTTTATACCATTAGGTCCTTTTAGTTCATGGTGTCTCACATTTACCTTGAAAACAGTAATTGTGCTTATCATATAGAAAATGTAGGTTTCTACACTCAAGATGAGATCTGGTGGGACTTCATCCCAACTTATGCGAAAGATTGTTTCGCAAAGGATATACTTGGTTTAAATAAATTTTTTTCGTTTTTGTTAAGTTTTTTGATTATGGGTTAAATTTTTACCCCACCATTCGTCTTTTCATTTATCCAATCTATAAAAATAAAGGAGGATACAAAATTGTGCAAATTATAGGCGGTTAAACTTATGTATCATACCATAAAGTTATGAAAAAAATGATTGAACTAAGACTAAAAAAAGAGACTTAAGTCACCAAGAATCAAATTGGTTTTATGTTTGGGAGGTCCATTATGGAAATAGTATGTCTACTACGATGTGTGATAGAACATTATCAAATAGATCAACAAGAATTGGACTTAATTTGTATCGAATAGGAAAAGACGTATGCTAGAGTTTCTAGAGAGATTTTGTGGAAAGCCCCTAGAGAAGAAAGAGGTTATGAATGTATATTCGAGTTATCCAAGATATGTATGAAAGAGATATCAACTAGTATGTTGACACACGGTGGAGAGACAAACTTTCTCCATTATAATAGGTTTGCGTGAAAGTTCAATCCCAAGTCCCTATCATTTTACCTTATTTTTCATGTACTCACAGTATACATCCAAGAACTAGCACTGAGATGCATGCATGCTTTTGCAAATATATAGTCCTACTTAGAGAGTTGAATGAAGATTTAAATGAGAGGTTGAAGACGAGCTTTAGAAACATATGACTTTCTCCTAAATAGAAATAAGACGAAGTATACAGAATGTAAGTTCCCAAAACGAAAAGTGTTTATAACATTCTGTAAGTCCTAACTTGTAGGGTGAAAATTTCCTTCACGTATAAGAACATATTTGTGCTATATAATGTTTGTTGGGAGACTTTGAATACATTGTTTCACACCTAGTAGTAAACATGTAGAGCATGGAAATAAATAATGGGTGTGCTAATAGTGAAACCTGGTAGTGTGTGATGTGTGTGACCCATCAGATCTTAAATTTGACTTTTAATAGGGATAATTTTCATCTTACAAGCCAATTTTATAGATATACGTTAAGCTCAACCACATTTTTTAACAAGATATTAAAGTCAAATTTAAAATTCAATGAACCAATTACTATTTAATTTCTACTAACAACCTACTTACCATTTATTTTTCATGCTTCAAATGTCTTATTCTAAATGTGACGGGATACGTTAAAAATTCCACAACAAACATTATATAAGTTAAACATGTGCTTATTAATAGTTGAGTTTAACTCATTTCTATAAAACTCACTTGTAAGATAGATAAGAATCATCTTCAATTATAAGTTTATATTTATGTAATATAGTATTCGAAATGAGATTTTTAAAAGAAAATATAAAAATAAAATTGTTTTGATAAACAAATTAATATATAAATTAAATCTATAAATTATTTAAAATTACACCATTGGAATAAAAAGAATAGAGGTGGTTCCTACAAATACACCAATTGTAGATTGGAACTTAGGAGAGGAGAGTATGTAATATTCCCTTGACGTTTCTATATTTGTTACACTTACGCATGAGAAACGTATAACTGAAGTTTGTGACTCCTTCTCCTTCACCCTCTCTTCCAATCTCTCTCTACCTACCTAATCTCCATCACCTTAAATCCCTCTCTCACTACAAGTCTACAAACATCACCTAACAAGCAACACCAAATACTGCGATGAAATGACATGATCCAACACTCAATTCCACCACCACAACCGGAGCTTCTCCAAGTTCCGGTCTAAAACAATGCCTTCCTTTCCCCCCAAATCATTCTTCAACGCACGTCAAACCATTTCATCTCGCAGATCCTCCTTCCTCATCCTCGCCTTTATCCTCTTCTTCGGAGTCATTCTTTTTCTCAAACCGTTTCAGAACAACGATCGCTGCCTAACTAGAAACCCTAGATCTGTTCGCGTTCTATGGGATCACGGCACCTCCGTCGCCGGAAATGTCGCTGCTCAAGATAGGCATAAGGTTATGGCATTTGTGGGAATTCAGACCGGGTTTGGATCCGTTGGGAGACGTCAATCTTTGCGGAAGACTTGGTTTCCTTCTGATCCTGATGGACTTCAACGGTTGTATTCTTCTTCCTTTTTCAGTATCCATATTGTGTACAACTGTATCAAATTATTCTCATTGTTTATGGGATTGTTTATATTGTAGCATTGGGGTTTGATTTGAAATGTCATGTTTCATTTAGTGTGTGTCCGGATTCAAGGTGGGTATAATTGGTTTTGAAAGAATTTAGTTTGGTATAATTGATTTTAGAGAAAATGGGTGATGCACTAAAAGTGTAAAAAAGTTTTACAATGTCAACCAATCACGACCATGAATCGGGATAAGTCATATTGTAATATTAAAATAATTTATATGACATGACAGAACATTATGTTTCTATAGGATGAGAGTGTAAAATATTTTTACGGTGATAGTGCATCTCCTTTAAACTCTCTTGATTTTAATAAAATTGAGTTTTTCAAAATTTATTTATGTTTGGTGACATTAATATATAGTAAGTGAGTTGAACAATAAATTTCAAGTGTAAAAATCACGTTAAATCTCCGAAGTTACAGATTTTAGCTTCAAGTAGAATAAATTTTGGAGGCAGAATTAATTCTATTTTAGAAAAATCAAACACCTCAAAATCACCCTAAAATTAATTCTATTCCTTTAGAATTGCTTTTATCTCTTCCAAAAGCCAACTCAAACATGCACTAATTTTGAAGGAATTGATTTTGGTTCTGCGGTGAAAAATTAATTTTGAAGGACTTGATTTTGTAGAATTGATTTTAGTTAAATTGAGTTTAATATAAAGTGGTTTATGTTTGGATATATTCACAACAAAAATAATTTGTATGAAAAATGTTGTTTGGATATTTTTATCGAAATTGCTTTTGGATGTGTAAATGACGAAAAGGGTAAAAAAAAGATTATGAGAGTTATTGATGTTGTTCAATTTAAGGGCAAATTGATTCCTAGAATTGATTTCAAGAAGCTAGGAATTGTAGCTTCATAAAAAATCAATTATAAATCAGAAAAAGCACGGAGGCGGCAGACTGTTTGAGAATGCCAAACACTTCAGAATTGATTTTAAGGGCCCAGAATTGATTCTGATGCTTTCCACTGGGTAACCAAACATAGTATACTACAAGAAATGGAAGTTTCCCCTCTGTGGTAGCTAGCAGAATGCAAGTACTCAAACTTTGCCTTGTGTCTTATGAGTTTTGATTGATTTTAGTATGAAACTGCAAAACACTAAAGTTTTTCTCACAATATCATGATATCCTCTATCACGAATGACCGGCTAATTCACATTTTTTGAATTGTTTGTTATATGATTTCATTTTGTCTCCTTTCTGTATCTAACTTGGACTACTGTCTATTTGATGTAATTTTGTTACTAGTGCTATTTGGGATCTGAAAACATTTTATGTAGTTATTCTCATATTGAGTTATTGGTTGCAGCTTGGAAGAAGCCACTGGTTTGGCTTTTAGGTTTGTTATTGGTAGAACAAATGATAGGTGGAAGATGTCTGCGCTTAAGAAGGAAATAGCTGAATACGACGATTTCATTCAATTGGATATTGAAGAGGAGTACAGTAAGCTCCCATACAAAACGTGTGTTCTGAGAATTAATTACCTGATGAGCTTGATGTCTGTAATTTGTTGATAAGCTTAATATGGTAATTTGTTACAGGTTGGCTTTCTTTAAAGCTGCTTATGCTCTTTTCGACGCCGAATTTTATGTCAAAGCTGATGATGACATATATTTAAGGCCAGGTGCAATATCTTAACCTAGTTTAAATGTGGTGATTACCTTTTCTTAAGAGGCCAATAATTAATAATTTTCCAATCTTTATTGTTAGATCGTCTTTCATTACTAATTGCAAAAGAGAGATCTCATTCCCAGACGTACATAGGATGCATGAAAAAGGGGCCCGTTTTCACTGATCCGAAACTCAAATGGTTAGTCTTATCTAGATCGAGATATTTCATTTCCAACACTTTAATTGTGACCTTTCCTGCTTTAATTTTCCTGACTTTTCAATTTTCACTCATTTCACTTTTTGATAGGTATAGAACATTTGATTGTTTAGTTGTTTCTATCATCACATACCATAAATGTTAGAACTTTGCACTTTTACATGATAATGTTCTTGTCTTCCAAATGAAATATAAATTACAACTATTTTTTGTCGGATTTAAGAATCATTAATTACTAGTTCAAGACATCAAAGTAATCAATTTTACAAGAAGATAAGATGTAATTTTAATTAACTGCCTCAGCTTCAAAGGGAAGGAAAATCACTCCTTAATCTCTCATTCTTTCTCCATCTATTTCCTATCTTTTTCCTTTTTGATTTGACTACTTCCCATACCTTCCAAACATTGTACCATACACTGGGATCAAATCATGCTACATCCAATATTTGTGGGGCCTAAATTGTTATTTGCCTCCTTTTTGGGGTTATCCAGAGTGCTATCTAGCCTCCCTATAGGGACAATCCAAGATTTTCTGTATTCAATTTCTGATCAGCATATTGGCTTCTTTTCCATTTGGAGTAATGTTACCGTAAATCTTGCAGGTATGAGCCACTATCTAATTTGCTTGGAAAGGAGTATTTTCTTCATGCTTATGGTCCCATATATGCTCTTTCTGCCGATGTTGTATCAAGCTTGGTTGCACTTAGGAATAACAGGCAAGCTTTTCTTTGTCCCAAACTTTTGATCTTCAGCAGACAGCAGCTTTACAAATAAATGCCACTCCCTTTTTGGAGTATATTTGTTTTACTGATATTCACTGTAGTAACACATGATGCACTTGCTGATGTTCAGATGTTGATTTTTTATTCATATATTCTTTTCCTTTTTTAGAATTGAGATTTGATGTATTGATACGGTCTTATTTGCATATTCCGCTCTTCCATATTTCTAAAATTGTGAATCTAAGGCTTGCATCTTTTTTTAAACAGTTTTCGGATGTTCAGCAATGAGGATGTTACCATTGGAGCTTGGATGCTTGCAATGAATGTCAAACATGAGAATATTCACGAACTTTGTGCTCCAGAGTGTACATCAACATCAATCGCTGTGTGGGATATTCCAAAGTGTTCAGGTTTGTATTTCTATTGCACTAAATGTTATTAATATGCTATTCATGAGCTTACTTATGTGATTGATAAAACTCTACGAGGCGATGCCATGCGATATTGCTCTAAGTACCAATGAATGAAATATCCAGCATCATATCTGCGGAAAAAAAGACGCACTAAACCTTCAATATTGTGCTTTTTGTACAAATTCATCAAATTCATTGGTACAAAGATGACATGTTGCAGCACTACGATAAAGATATGTAAATCAGGTAGCAAAATAATTTAAAAATCAGAAACTTCAAATGAAAGAAACTAGAAATCCAGATAGGTAATAATTGTTGAATTTTTTAGCATACTTGAATTCTCTTTTGTTTATGTAGTGTACTGCTAGTTTCATTTGAAACATACACTCATTATAATCATTAACCCAAATGGTTCATAAAATTAAAATAAAAACACAAACTCATTAATCGATATCCTCCATGATTCATCGAAAACACTGATTTAGTTAGATATCCTTAAAATAATAATCTTCACATATACCCCACAACATTTCAAGAACTCTTACATGACAAGGATTAAGGCCCAATAGAGGTCAGAATCTCTAGATGAATTATCATCTTTTTCTTGAGATAAACTGTACTCGTTTTGGGTTCTTGATGCTGTCCATGAAGACTATCCATTCCCTTATCTGGAGATGCCCCAATCTTTGATCTACTATTATCATTGCAAACATCATCCTACCATCTATCTCATTTTGACGCTCCTAACCATTGCTGCGATATAACAATATCGCTAACTGGTTGAAACCTTGGTTCTTGTTCATACTCATGGTATGCCCACTTTCAATTTCAGTTTCATGCAGGAGAACCTTCTTGGCATTTTGCACAATTTTCCCGTATACATTTCTGTACCCAACCTCATCGCATGAACCCTTACAAAAAAGTGATACAGATTCCAACTTAACATTTGTTAAGGAAGCTTCCCTTAAAAAAAATTGTACTGATTTCTTATTCTTTTATACTTGTAATGTAAATGAAGCCTGTCTATTCAACCCCCTATAGATGCCTTAGTTGTAGACTTATTAATTATCATCTCAAACGGAAGGGAAAAAATTTACCGTACAACTGTAAGATCGATGATGTTTTACGGAAAAAGTTTATCGGACAACTGTAAGATCGACAATGTTTGAATATTATTAAATATCTTATAATATATTTTATTAATTCAGAGTATCATAAAGTATCTCTTAGAAAACTCTTGGGCTTTGTTTGCGATTTTGGAAGGGATGACTTCGAAGAATTTATATAAGCCTTCCAAAACTCTCCTCCAATAAAAATTGAGTTCCTGAAACTAGAAGGATTTTGTATTATGAATAAAAATAGATCCTACAAAGTCCTTCATACCAAAATCATTCAATTCTTTCCACTCCATCCTTCTTTTTTCTAGGCTCTCCCCTCCCTTCCCTCCAAACTCCCATGCAAAGACTTAATATATTTTATACTGAGATATTTTGCTTTGAAGGCAGAATATCTTAGTATCATGATATCTCTTGGAATTTTCAAGAATAGTAAAATACAAAACTGTTGAAGAGTTTCCCAAAGATGGCTTTTGTCAATAACCTTTAGAGGTCGATTTCTTTTTTAAAACTATTCTTGAGAGGACCTTGGACCTCTGCAACAATAGAATTATGATGAGCTTGGTTGTGTATAATGGGTGACACCTAATAGTGGTGGTGTGTGACTGGAAAACACATTGGGTGATAGAGTCGGATAAGGAACATATGAGGATCTTGTTTATAGAAGGGTATTAAAGTGACTAGGATTAGTCCTTTGCTGGTGTGGTTGTTTGAAGGGTTGCTGCCAATGAAGCAAGGACACAATACGTTTCCGATATGTTGATACGTCGATCATTGAAAAATATAGGATATGATATGTTTTAGATACATATATAAAACTTAAAATTATACATTAGTTAAATCAATGTCCAATAACCAATTGAATTTGCAATTTTTTTTTTGGATTTTATCCACCGGTATAGTCCGGTTCGAGGTCAGTTTTGGCATCAAATGGTTCTAGCTAGGGGTGTTCAAATCCAAATCAATCCAAATAAAAAACCGAAAAACTATCCAAAAAACCGAAATGTGGGGATCAAACTCCGGTTCTCCCTACTAAGTTCAGGACCAATCACCACTGAACCAACTAACGATTGGTTTTGCAAATTTGATGATGGGTAAAAGAATTAGATTATTTAATCAGCATTTATTAATGATTTTTGGTCATGCATGAAGTGTAAATGAAAGCAAAATCTAGTTTCTGAATGATATGGGTGCTGTTTACCTACAGGCCTCTGTAATCCAGAACAGAGAATGTTGGAACTTCATCAAATGGATAGCTGCATTCAGAGTCCAACTATGGTATCTGATGATTAGTATATGAATTCGTGAAAAGCTAAAGAAGGTAGCTGAGGAACCCTTTGTTTATACATTTATCGATCTTTCTAACTATACATCTTCATGTGAACAGAAGACACTTTGATATGAGTTTTTATGTAAAAGCATGAGAAATTACAAATAATTAAGAATGATGATATAAAGCATTGCACAGTTTTGATTGTAAAATTTATACAGATACATTTTTTTATTTAAAACTTGCTTATATTTTTAATAACATGTCATTCTAATATGCCTTAATCTTAAACTTGTTTTAATGAACTATTTCGAAAGTAAAAAATCTACACATAATTTATTTATTATACTCCAGAATTGATTTTAGTTTTCTTATACTTCAGAATTAATTTTAGTTGAGTTTTGACACCCTTATTCAATTTGTCATTCAGATTCACCTATATGTAAATTGACTTCTACACCTTATGGCATGTCATACAAACGCTCTTATTGGCACATCACAAAATTTAGGGCAGTTTCTTTTTCACACTTATACTTTCTTTTAAACTCTTGGTGAAAATTCTTTAATGCCCTTACTTTTCGAAGATATACAATCGAACAAGTCACTCTTATTCATGAATTGATTGTAGAGTAGATAGATAAATAGATTTGTTTTGATATTTATAATATTGAATGATAAATATAATTATATAAAAAATTAATGATATTCATGAATTTGTATAGATTAAAATAATTTTGTATAGTAAATTTTTATTCAAATGCATATTGAAAGTATTATTTATTAAAAATAATTTTGCGTGAATTTAACTGGTAGTGTTCCGTTATAAATTTATTTAATACGATATAAATTTTATCTAAATATACATGTACATTTGAAATGAGTTATTTAATTATAAAATGAATAAAAATAATTTAAAATTAATTTAAATATTTGAAAAAAAAGTATATTTTGTTTCTCAAATAAAAAAAATATTAATTAAAATAAAATGATAGTGTCCCGTGAGAAAAATAAAAAAATTTGAATTTTGTGTCTCAAATAAGTATAATGTTAACTAAAATTTGAAGAGGAGTCAGAAGTTGCAACTTTTAAAGAGGAGTTAGAAGTTGAGACTTCTGAAGAGGAGTCAGAAGTTGCAACGTCCGAAGAGGAGTCAAAAGTTGCAACTTCTGAAGAGGAGTCAAAAGTTGCAACGTCTGAAGGGAAGAGGAAAGATTTGAAAAATAGAGGCACACGTGTCTTTTGATTGTGGAAGGAGTGAATAAAATGTTAGTTTATGAATCGACAAAACCTCTTTTATTAGCATGTAAAATTCAAAAAGGTGGAGGGCAAATTTGGGAAGGTGGTGGGTCTTTCCTTTAAATGCTAGATAGTAGCTAAAATTGTAGTTAAAATGGTCCCTCTTCAGAATTTGAGACTTTTGAAGAGGAGTCAGAAGTTGCGACTTCTGAAGAGGAGTCAAAAGTTGAAACTTCTGAAGAGGAGTCAGAAGTTGGGACTTCTGAAGAGAAGTCAGAAGTTGAGACTTATGAAGAGGAGTCAGAAGTTGCAACTTCTGAAGGGAAGAGGAAGGATTTGAAAAATAGAGGCACACATGTCTTTTGATTGTGGAAGGAGTGAATAAAATGTTAGTGAAGTGTGTGTTTGTATAGAGAGCATGATAATGAAAAGTGAGGGACACATGTGTTGTTTTGAGTTGCTAAGAAGTGAAAATAATCTGTGACTTTATGAATAGACAAATTAACCTTTTTGACATGTAATTTTCAAAATAGGAAAGAGTATTTTTGGTGTAATAATTGTATCTTTCTTTAATGGCTAGATAGTAGATTTCATAAATGCATAGCTAGATAAATTATAATTTTTTTTAACAAAAACTAAATTAAGACCCTTGCGCTGCGCAGTTGATAATTGCGCAGTTTTAAATTATCATATTTGTTTTTTTATTGAATTTTAAATAGGTTAAAAATTTGTTTTGAAAATAAATAATTATTAAATTTATATAACAGGAATTTATTCTGAAATATATTGAGACAATGATATGAATTAATCATATATAAAAAGATAAATTTTATTTAAAAGAAAAATTCATGCTTGTAAACTTAAAATGACATTCGTAATTAGTTTTGTATATTTAAATAAATATAAAATGATTATTATTTTATTTGATTCTCATGTATTTTTTTTAGTTGTTATCTTTGATTTATTAATTTAATTTTAAGTTGTTAAATGTGTGTATTTATTCTTAATGTAAAATAAAATAAAACATTATTTTTAATTATTATAAAGTAAAATTTATTAGCTTAATAATATTTATATATTTTTTTGTTGTCAAATTTTAGTTATTTAATGAATACAAAATTGAAAATGCTAGTTGCTATAGTAGCTTAATTGTTTTTTTTCTAAAATATCTATTTTAATTTTACTAAAGGAATTGCAGAAATTTATCTTTAAATTTATATTACAATCATTTTTTATAAAATATAATTAAGACAGTGATATAAATTAATCACATATAAAAAAAAAATATATGTTATTCAAAAATAAAACATACATGTTTTTAGTCTGTTGGTTTTTGGTTATGATTTTGAGATGGATGGTGAGAGAAGCCTTGTGTAAATTGATTTTGAATTAATATAATTTTTGGTCCAAAAATATATATGTTTGTAAATTGAGAATGATATTCATAATTAGTTTTATAAATTTAAATAACTATAAAAAGATTTTTATTTTATTTTTATTATCATGTTTATTTATTAGTTATCTTTGATTTAGATATTTAATTTTAAATTGTTAAAGATGTGAATTTATAAAATTATATATATATATATATATATATATATATATATATATATTATTTGAAAATAAAATACGTGCTTTTAAATTAAGAATGATATTCTAATTAGTTTTGCAAATTTAAATAACTATAAAATAAATTTTTTTTTTGTTTTGATTATCATATCTTTTATAGTTATCTATTATTTAGATATTTAATTTTAAGTTGTTAAAGTTGTGAATTTATAAAATTAAGAGTTTATGTTTAATTATTATCAAATAAAATTTTATTAATTTTATAAAATTTATGTCTATTTTTATCAAACTTTAGTCATCTAAAGAATAAAAAGTTGAAAATGCTAGTTGTTATAGCAACTTAATTATTATTTTTATAATTATTTTAAATTTATTAATGAGTTTGTACATCTTTATCTGATTTTATTATTGATACCAATTGAAATATGAATTTTTTTAAGATATTATTTTTAATATTTTATTAAATTATCTATGATCACTATTATAAATGAAGAAGAATAAAATATAATTGACTTTGGTAATATATATTCATAAAGATAATATATTTATAAAGATAATATATTTATCTAAGTTAGTAGGTAATTGATAGTTTAATATATTTTTGAATATAACTACTTTGAGATTTAAAAAATTATTTTAAGTATTTTTTTATGATTTTAAAATATAATTTTAATTTTAGTGTTTAGAACTTTTAAAATTGAAATTTAGGAGTATATAGATAGTTGAAAATTGATTTTTTGTGTGTGTCCTCCAATAGAGAAAAATATATTTGTCTATTTAAAAAGTGAAACTAAAATTTTGGTGGTGCCACATAGGACTATGAGATTATGTGGCACAAAAAGAATAAAATTGTATGTGGATTTCTTAACTCACCCATAAGGGTGGGGTCGACCCCATGAAAACCCCAAAATGTCATTCACAAAATCGGAAATTTATTTCTGGTACGCACCACTTTCTGGAATATTTAAGTGGAAATGGAAATATACTTTCGGTATGCACCATATTTTAAAATATTTGGGTGAAAATCAAAAATATATTTTCTGTTCCATACTAAATAATGTAATATTAAGAATTTATTTTAAATTTGGTCTCACATACACGCTTTATTTAAAAATTACATACAGTTTAAAATCAGAAATATACATTCGGTTTACACGCAACCCGTTTCAACGTGATTTGCATGATATAGGGTGTTAACCAGAAGTATATTTTCAATTTCCAGGGGCAATTTAGGAATTTCTCACAAGTGGGTAAGGAGGTCATGGGGTGGGCTAAGAAATTCACAATTGTATTCACACTTGTCGTGATATTTTCTACTGCTTCAGATTTAATATATAGATATAGATATAAATATAGATTATATAGATATAGATAAGTGTTTTTGGATATGCATATTTAAAAAGTTCTATGTATTTTTTAAACTTAGTATCTGGTGTGTCCGAATAGACAAACTTATTATTCAAGCATGAAGAATGCAATAGATATGTACATTTCAACTATGTCCTTATTGAAAAAACAATTGAAAAATAGAAAAACAATCAAAATAAAATTATAAAACTATGAAAATACAACTAAAAAAAATCAAGAAATACATTTTCGAACGCACTCTAGTCTCCCCAAAATACGCATCAAACCTTCAACCTCTAACCTATGCATACACATTGATAAATCACACATAATCATCTTTTATCGGGGTGCTATATGGGAGAAGTTTGATAACCACCAATTAGGTTCTTGTGTACTTGAGAATATTGGATTGAGATTTGCAAGAGGTTCTATCTGGAAAAGTTGCGGGTTTGTCCTCCAAGATCTTTGGTAGATTTGGGGGTTTTTGTGCAAGACATTCAAGAGAGTATTGTGGCCTATGAAGGCTTGGAAAAACACTTAGAAGGGGGAGTTGAATAAGTTTTTCTTACTTTTTAGATCTTTTACGCAAACAACAAATAAAATACTCAAGTATTTTTATCCTGGTTCGTTGGACACTCAAACTACTCCAGTCCACCCGCCAAGGTGATTTCTCCTCTCTCAACGAGGACTTAACCCAATATAATCAACGATTACAGAGTGCACTACCCAACCGGTGTGACTAACTTCCTCTAAGACTCACTAGTCCTAGCCCTCTCAAGAATTCTGACCCAACTGGTCTTCTCAAGGAACAAACCGCACAACCAACCGTTGTGACTAACACCTCTAGGACTCAACTAGTCCTAGTCCTCTCAAGAATTCTGACCCAAACTGGTCTTCTCAAGGAACAACTATCAGAATGTTAAATTCTGACTGACTGTGTACAAAAGTGCTTCTAGAAAATCTATTCTTCACTAGTGAAGTTTACACAAAAATTAAGCTCAATAAACAGTAAACTAATTTACAAAAGATAGTTCTTTTACTTTCAGCAAGTTTACTTTTGAATGGATTTTGCAAGCTGTTAGAAGTTGTGCCTCCTCTTGAGAGTGTTGCCCCCTATAATATTTGGGGAACCAATAATAATTTCAAACAATTGATAATCTCCTTCCCTACCAACCTTCTCTTTTTATCCAAGATTTTCCAATTCCTCAATCTTTTTTGCTAAATCAGACTTACCATCATTCACCACTACCCCAATGCCTCTACTACCTTTCTGAGTCTTGCGCCCCATATCTTCCAAAATTTCCCATTGTTTGAAGTTGTTTCTAGAAATGTCTGAGTTTTCGGACTGCTGTCCATATAAAACAGTCGGACCAACAAGCACGACCAACCAGAATCGATGCACACCGATGGATTGGGTGGGAGTTGGTCAGAATTCGTTCAGCAGCGGAACTAGAAAAAGCCAGAATCAGATCAATCCTTGCTCCCTGTTTATGGAACGATTTCCTCTTAATCTTTTTTAGAGGTACAAGAGAACCTTTTTTCAACATACCATGTAACGCTCCAAATTTAATTAATCATTTAATTAAATTATTGAAGGATTTAAATATTGAATTTAAATGAAGTTTGGGAATTAACAGGAATAATTGGATTTATCGGAATTATTGTAAGAGACGTTGTTGGGTTAATACATTGTTTGAGTTGATAAACTGAGAATCAGATAATTGGTCGGTTTAGCCAGAAGAAAATATTATTAGTAAATAATATTGGTTTTTATTGGAATTATATTAGAAATATAATTGAAGAAAGAGAATTAGGCTTGGTGCATGGTGTTGCTAAGTAATGAGGGGTGTATGATTTAAGCCCATAAGGATTTGTTTAATTAAATAAAATATTATTATTATTATTTGGTTAAAAATAAAAGAAAAATAAGAATTTGGAGGATTTTCTGACGATCAGTGAAACAAGGTTTTTGGGGAAAAGGAACAGAGTGTTACGTTGATGGCAGAAGGAAGGAAAAGTTGGACCGATCAAGGAATTCGTAGAGCCAATAATTCTAGGAACCCGATCAAAAGTTGAACTGCCTCGAATCCAGGTAAGGGTGGGGTTCGATTCATATAATCGGGAATATGATGATTAGTATGTGAGATTGGGGTTATGTGACTTTTGCTAATTCGTGTCTTGTTGTTGATTAACCGTATAAAATCCCCAATTGATAAAGTATGTGTTATGTTGATATTGTTGATTAACCTTATAAAATCTCAATTGGAATACATGATTTTGCTATTATGTGTATGTTGGTGTTGTTGATTGAAAGGATATATATATTTTCACTGATACGTGTTATTTGATGTTGTTGATTAATCATATAAAATACCAATGGAAATATATGATTTTTGCAGTGTTATGATATGTCGTTGTGTTGGTTGAAAAGGAAGTATAATGTTGTTGTCACGTGTTATGTGTTGTTATCGATCGAAAATAAAATCATTTGGATCGTATAATACTGAGAAAAACTGGTTTTTGGGTGTTGGGACGCAACATGAGTCGACCCAAGAGGTTATGCGTCGATACAAGCTGCGTTGATTTAAGAAAACAAAGGCTGGAAAACTACTTGTATCGATACATACAACCTTGTATCGACTCATGGGGTGAATTTGGCAAGTTTGTATCGACTCATACGAGGTATGTGTCGATGCAAGTTAGGTTTGTATCGATGCATAAGGGTATGAATCAACTCATACTGTATGGAATTTAGAAAACAGGAATTTGGAAAATGTATGAGTCGACTCATACGAAGCTTGTGTCGATACAAGCTGGTCTTGTATTGATACATAGACTTATGTATCGACCCAAGCTGGAAGGAAATGAACAAATACTTTTGAAAACTGTTTTGGTCGTATCTTCGTGATCGTAACTCCGATTTAGTTGCCGTTTGAACCGTTGGGAAGCTGAAATTATGAATTATCTTATAAAAGCATTTTTAAAACCTAGTAAGTAAATTTTGTTGAAGTAATATGAACTTCCTTATGAAGGATTCGTTGTTATCGTTATTGTTGAATGTTGTCGTTGTTGTTATGGAACGTTGTTGTCATTGTTGTTGAATGATGTTGTCGTTGTTATTGAACGTTGTTGTCATTGTTGTTGAATGATGTTGTCGTTGTTATTGAACGTTGTTGTCATTGTTGTTGAATGATGTTGTCGTTGTTATTGAACGTCATTGTCATTGTTGTTGAATGTTGTCGTCGTTGTTATGGAACGTTGTTGTCATTGGTGTTGAATGATGTTGTCGTTGTTATTGAACGTTGTTGTTGTTGTTGTTAAATGTTGTTGTTAGTTGAACGTTGTTGTAGAGGATTTGATAGCTAAATTGATGGTTGAATTGTTGTTGGTTATGTGGTAGGCCTATGGCCAGTGTAGGTAAATCTATTTTTGTTGAGCCGTAAGGGGAAAATTGATTACGTTGGCCGTAAGGGAAAAAATGATTATATCGTAAGTTGGTTTATGTGGTGGTTTCACGTTGTTGTTGTTGTATACCATTTCTGATCATCACATACATACATTTGCATATTATGTTGAGCCGTTAGGGGCAGGATGATTACGTTGAAGGCTTACGCCTTGATGCCTCGAAATTACTGGCAGAGCTGTTTACGTTGGGAGTTTTACTCCGATGGATCCACATGCATTTGAATAGTCGAGTCGTATTTGAGTTGTAGATTACGTTGTCGTTGCCGTTATTTTTGCTGTTTGAGTAGTTGTTGTTGCTATTGTTGCTATTGTTGTTAATGTTCAAGTTTCCGGTTGAAACATGTTATTATTGTTGCCTAATATAACTTGCTGTTGAATATGAATTTTTGTCTAGTATGAGTTGCTGTTTAATATATATTGTCAATGTTATCACGTTGCTTATTAATCGTTGTTGTTGTATTATCGTTGTGCGAAGTAGTGAAGTTTGTATGATTCTCATCTAATATATTGATTATCATACTCTTGCTTATATCTTTCGATATCTCACCCCTTTCATTTATTTCGCCATTACTTTATACTGGTAACGTGCAGGTAATGAAGAAATGAAGAGTTAGTAGCTGTTAGTCCAAGTCGGTCTAGTTGCTCTGATACGTAGCACTCGGGGAAACAAATACATGTCATGTTTGGTTATTATTGTTCTATTACTGTTATAGTTGTTGAATAATAAAGGAGTTGTTTTGTTGCATGAGGATACAGTACATTGTGATTTGTTCATCCGAAATGTTATGTATCTATTAAATGAAATAAAAGGTGTTGATGTGATTACGTTGAATTGTGAAATCCTGATTACGTTGATTAAATTTTGAAACTCTGATTTTATTAAATAAATATGTGGGGTAGAATCGGGGTGTTATATACCACCCACCTCCTTCAACTTCCTTGTTCTCAATTTCTTAATACGATCGTTTTTTGAGATAGCATACGAGTAATTTACACCTTCAACTATCTTACCAGCGGAAGGCAGGAGAAGATCCTCCCCGGGATTAGAGTTATCCTTCATCTTCTTGAGTTTGGAAACATTTCTGTCGAACAAACCCTTATGGAATTCGTCTACTAAAGCAGAAAGGGGATCCGAATTCAAATTCTACTTTCCGTTATCAGCCCCGCACTTGGCCTCAGAACAATTCTTACCACTTGGACAAAAATCACTGATTCTACTTTCGACATCGCCCCTGATACTGCTAAAGACTCCATCGGAGTCCTTCGAAGAAATTTCGATAGGGTCCAAAAAAGAAGGAGAAGAAGTAGAATCCACATCAGTAATTTGAGTTTTTGGGTTACTTGAGCCTAAGAGAAAATTTCCAGTGAAATCTTCCTTCAGCGTAAGAGTGAATGGTGTTCCATCGATTTCAACCACAACATTTTCTGCTAGTTTGCAGGAGATATCTACTCTCACCAACATTCTGGCAATGTCGAGACAATTACCGTTAGCAATATTTTCGTCTAAACTAACGAAAGAGCCGACAGAGTTTGCCAAAGCCATAAACAAATAGGGATTCCAAGCGTGACAAGGAACTCCAAAATCTTGATCCAAGTATTTATGAACCGATCCACAACTCCTTCGTACCACCTAAACACCTATGTGAATATCGATTTCCACCAGCAATCCTCTTCCCCAATCTGACTATCAATGAAACCCTCCTCTGATTCCTCTAATAAGCATAGCGACGGCCCCAATGGTGTGACTTTAACCGCATAATATCCATTCATTTCGAAACTAGTTTGAATTTGGTGAGTCGAGCCCAGAATTGATACCTTTCCCACATATGCCTTGTTGAGACACGACCTATCAAATTCCTTGGATAACCATTTTAGCTTAACTTGTTCCTTTGGCAAACTCTGAGTATTGATGTTTAAGACTGCATTTGCATAAGAAACAACTCCTCTCCTCGAAGCTGGGCCGAATGATTTAAACCAACAGGCCCCTGCCTTTGTTCCAAGCCTTGTGCAGAAGACGATTTTGACCCACCCATAAAGCGCTTGTTTTCCAGAATGCCATTATGTTGAAATCTTAGAATATTTGCGTAGATTTTACCACCATCAATGATCACATTGTCTAAGCTGACAACAAATCTATTATGCATTAACTCTAGGATTACGAATGATTTTCTATTCCTCACACTTAAGGTTTCAATTTAAGTCATCTTAAATCTTTCCTAGCGTTATTGTGCCTTCTACTCATCTTTTCCATATACATCTTGCATATTCTTCGTTATTCTCTCACCTCTTATGTTCTTTCTTTTTCATCTTCTTATTTGTATTGTATTGTTCTCTTTTCAAATTACATTTTTAATACGCATCTTCTTCTCTAATCTCTCGTCTCTTCTTTTCTTTCTTTTTCATCTTTTCTAATCTTTCATCTCCTTTATTATTCTGTTTCATTATTTTTTATATTGTTTTATCATACTATATTATATTTTTTATTCCACTTTTCTCTATTATATATTATTATTGTATATTAAATAGAAAGTTGTTGTCCAAATATGATAAATTTTGTTGTTATTTAATAATGCATACATGACTAAATATAAAGTTATGTTGTCATATATATATATATATATATATATATATATATATATATATATATATATATATATATATATATATATATATATATATATATATATATATACTCAATTTTTTTTTGTAAAAAACCGAACCAATCGAATCAATCTAAACCACATTAGCTTATTTGATTCGGTTCGGTTTTATTTCTAAAAGTCAACCGAATCACACTTTTTTCTTCTTCTTGCGGTTCAAATGAATTATTACGTCAAAACCACTCAAACCGCACCACAAACTCCCCTAGAGAACACTGTTGAAACTTCAAAGATTGTAATTATTGGATTATTAAGATGTTGTTGCTGGTATTTATTCTTAATTTTGAGGTGAAGTTTTTAAGGGCCAAACAAATATGGTTGCCTACTCATTAGTGAAGGCGGTCAATTCTTGATCTAGGCATAGTAGTATTATTGATATTCTTCCTTGTATTAAACTCATTTTGATTAATGAAAATAGTTTTGAGATAAATTGTTATATATTATCCGTGTAAATTTTTTATATGATCATTGCATCACATCAATTCATGAATGTTATTTTATCTATAATTAAAGTAAAAATTAAAATTCACTTAAAATTTAACTGTTACGACTAATTAATAGTGTAAAATTGTCTGTTTATACTCCCTCCGTCTCATAATAAGTGTTCCTTTTACACTTTTTCTTTGTTTCAAAATAATTGTCCATTTACAATTTCAATGCATTAATTATTATTATTTTCCATTACTATATCCCTATTTTTTTACTTTCACTTTAATCAATTACTCTATTAATTATAATTAATAGGGATATTCTACTAAGCTACATTAACTTTTTCACTAAACTCCATACATCCAATCATTTTTTTAAAAATCACGCATTGTTTAAAGGTGACAATTATTATGAGATGGTCAGAAGGAGTAACAATTAAATTCAACTTTGTTATTAAAAAAAAAAATACTACAAGAGTACAGTACAACCCAAACTTTGTCCCTTCCTAAACAAACTTTATATTCCTACTATTTTTTTTAAATTTCTATTGAATATTTTTTCACTATTTTCAAATTCACAAAAAGACAAAAGTTGTATTTTTATTTAGTTCCAATTTTACTTTCAGAGTTTGTTTCTTATTTTCCTCTTATTACGAACAAATTCTGCTGCTCTGAAATTCTGCCACTCCAAACCACCATCTTGCAACTTCACACTCCATAGTACAGTCTGTTATTGGCCTCTTGCTTGTGCCTTAACCTAATTCCTGCATATAAATATTAGCAATAAACTAGATCTAAGAGGTGGATAAATCATGAAATAGAGAGAATTTTAGAGAGAGCAACCAACAGGAACAATAAGAATGGCTGCCACGAATCCGACAACTGCCACGAATCAGAGCTCGTCCGCACCACCCCAGCGCGACTCTGTCTTCGTTCACCCGGTCATCGTCATTGTATTCCTACCACTGGTTTGCCTTTCTATTTTTTTCTTCGTTTCCTTTTTTTTTTCATTTCTGTTGTATGTTTTGAATGTTATGGCTGCTGTGTTTTTGAAGTGTAAAGACTTTTTCTTTTATTCTTAAAAACCGTTAATTTATAAATATTAATAGCTTATTTACGACTACAAACACATGCTTATTCTAGAATTCGAATTATAACCACCAACCAATTAATCTAATTAGTAATTGTTAATTGAGTTATCTCATCCACTCAGAGTGTAAAAATTTAGGTTAAGTTAATCTTTGAGAAATATTGACTTTTGTTCTTATCCTAATTATTTTTATTTTCGGAGCTTTTGTCATCCAATTATATATTAAATCTTTAAATAATATAAAATTAATTTATAATTATTTAAATATATTAATTTTATCAATTTTATCAATTTAATTATTAATCAATATTAAAATATATATCTTGTTATTTTTTTATCATCTTAATAGTTTGAATTAAATATAATAATTTTATATATTTTTAAGTACATGATAAAATAATTACTTATTATATTTATATAGTTTAAAATCTATATTAAAATGAGTATTATTTTTGAAATTTAATTTAAAATTATTCATTCAAAATATTTTTTTTATATGGGGGAATACAAAAGAAGATCTTAGTGAATTATTTATAACAAATAAAAATATATATAAGATATTAAAATTAAAATTACAATTAATTTGCTTAAATAATATATATATATATATATATATATATATATATTACTTCATTTATTTTGCGATAAGTGACTCAATAAATAATTAATTATATCATATATATTACTTTCTTTGTTTCACGACAAGTGATTCCAAATAAATAAAATAAGTGATCTATTTTAATTTTCAATACATTTTTTCAATTCTAATCTTTAATCAATTAAATTGAATTTGTGTAAAGCGAGTTGATCAACCAACTTGTAAGACCTTATAAATTCACTTTACCACTCGACTATCACGCATATTTTTGAAATGGTTTGCTTTTGCTTACTATATTTAATGTTGAATTTATTTGGAGGTGTCTAATATAGTTTACAAGAAGTGAGGCCAAGGCGAAGGCCTTATCGGTTTTGCCCGGACATGATTTTATGATAATATGGTGTGATTATTTTTTTTGGGACCAAATATGATTGTTTATATTGTTGCATTGGGGTTTGATTAAGTTGTCATGTATATTACAAGAAATGGAGGTTTCCCCTTGTACTGGCTAGCTAGCAGCGTGCATTAAGTACTTAAACTACCTTGTGTTAATGTTGGTAAGTTTTAATTGATTTTAGATTTGAAAATGCAAAACACCCTAGTTTTTTTCTCACTATATTATGCTATCCTCTATCACTAATGACAGGCTAAATCCAACTATTTTTTTATTGGTTTCATATAAGATATTTTTAGGAACTCTTCGATTAGATCTGATCGGATGATTTAGATCTAATCTGATGGTTTAGATGTGATCAAAGAATTTGATTTCTTTTTTATTTTATTTTTTACAACTATTTGATCATTTCTCAATCGGCGTGAAGTAAAAAAACTAAAACAAATGGAGATTGCTTATTTGATTTCAAGAAATAAGTTCACAAAAGTTGTGATTTACCTCAATGATCTCCATATGAAATATATTTCCTTTGTAGTAAGTATTGTTACCCTAAAACATACATTGTTTAATAAAGTGAAATATTCATAAATATAATAGATTTCAGTTGGGTTGTGGGTATCTTTGTACATCTGCCAATTTACGACTGTAGTTGTATCAGCTCATATTGTTAGGTTTTCTACGGTAATGCCACAAATCAGTACATACACGCAAGATCTCAGAAAGCCTCTCAAGGGGTCTCTACATCGCATCTAATTGCGACCACATCTTCCCATATTGCATCAATCCTCATGGTCCAACCTATATAGTCCCTAAATGTCAATGCAAGGTATTAGGAGGCCACTGCTTTTCTTGGGAGCGCATTTAATTTCACCAATTTTGGTGTTGTGTCATCATAAGAAGTCATTGCTTCCGCCGAGTAAGTCTGCCACGATGAGAGCTGACTCAATCGAGCTAGCAGTAATGAAAAACACATGTAGCAATATCCAGTCCAATTTCTATCCATGGCGCGTCCACTTACATTATTACTTACTATGCCCTTATCTACACTATTACTTACATATGCTATCTACACTAAACTTACATACACTACACTGTTACCTACCTATACTACATTGTAGATAAGGATAGGTAGGTGACAATACAAGCTAACCTGTCATGGAGTGAAATTGGATTGGATATATTTATATGTCTTTGTGTCTTATGCTGCTAACTCGTTTGAGTTAGCTACCGGTAGACTTAGTTGCCCCCTCGGTAGAAGTTGCGGCTTCTTGGTATGGCATGACACCATCATTGGCGAAATCACCTCACCTCTCAGCAGAAGCATTGATTTCATGAGACAATGCAATGGCATTATGTGATGATAAGTTGGCTTCATGAGACGACGGATTAACATTCTGGGATTATAAGTTAGAGGCAACAGTTGAGATTGATTCCTTTTGAGAACGTGCATTGGCTTTCTATGTTGAATTTGTGGCATTACCAAATGAAACTATGACATTATGAGCATATGCAAACATTGTTGTAGCCACATATTTAACTACTAAAACTCTATGATGCAATGTTGCAAAATGGATGGTAGGAATTCATGCATATCCACAGCTCAATAGAAATCTTAATCGACGGAAAAATGGTAGGAAAATTTCATTGCATTGAACAAACATATGCTCCTTAGTAACTATGATAACCAAAAGAGCAAATGTATTACTAAGGCGATCTGAGTTGATAGCACTTTTAACAAATAGTATGGAGAGACTTTATTGAGAATCATACAGAATGATCGATATGAATCACTTCACGATTATTTGTAGGGCTGAAGATGATGCCTAAAATGGAATATAGAAAAAATATATGAGCACACTATGATGGTACTGTTGAAAATCAATCGCCATAAGATGTAGTTCACAAGTTCTGGGAATTTATTTCTTGAAACCAAGAGAGGAAGAAAGAGAAGACTTAGGTTAAAACCCTTCCTTTACGCCGATGATATCTAATTCGAGGTTTAGTAAAAAATAAAAATAAATCAAATTCTTTGATCAGATATAAACGGTCCGATTAGATTTAATCGGATGATTTGTAAATAAAAATAAATCAAGTTCTTTGATAAGATATAAACCGTATGATCAAATCTAATCGAAGGATATACCATTATCCAATTGTGCAAGACTGTATCAAATCAACATCAATGGTTTGATTTGAAGTGTTGTGTTTGATTAAGTTGTGATCTAGTTTTTATATGTAGCGGCTAGTAGTGTGCATTAAGTACTCAATGCTGGTGGGTTTGATTGATTTTGGGTTTGAAAATGTAATTTTCTCACTGTATCATAATATCCTTGTGTATCTAACTATTAAAATATTGTCTATTTGATGTAATTTTGTTACTGATGCAATTTGGGGTCTAAAAACGATGTAATGAAATTATTCTTATCTTGAGCTATTGATTGAAGCTTGGAAGAAGCCATTAGTTTGGCTTTTAGGTTTGTTATTGGTAGAACAAATGATAGGTCGAAGATCTTTGAGCTCAAGAGAGAAATAACCAAATACGATGATTTCATTCAATTGGATGTTGAAGAGGAGTACATTAACCTCCCATACAAAACATGTGTTCTTAGAATTAATTAACTGATGAACTTGATGTCTGTAATGTGTTGCTAAGCTTAATATGGTCATTTATTACAAGTCGACTTTCTTTAAAGTTGTTTATGCTCTTTTCAAAGCTGAATTTTATGTCAAAGATGATGATGACATATATTTAAGGCCATGTGAAATATCTTATAGGCATTAACCTAGTTTAATTGTGGTGATTACCTTTTCTTAAGAGTCCAATAATGAATAATTTTCCAATCTTTATTGTTAGATCGTCTTTCATTACTACTTGCAAAAGAGAGATCTCATTCCAAGACATATATAGGATGCATGAAAAATGGGCTGTTTTCACTGATCCAAAACTCAAATGGTTAGTTCTATCTAGATTAAGTATATTTCGTTTCCCGCACTTTAATTTTGACCTTTCCTAGTTTGGTTTTTCTGACTTTTTAATTTACACCCATTTCCCTTTATGATGGGTATAGCATATTGGATTGTTTAATTTTTCTATCATCACATGCCATAAATATTAGAACTGGTCAATCTTGCAGTCCTGAGGTTCACTAGTCAATCTTGTATAAGCTATACATATGTACTCTTCACTTGATTTAATTCCTTAGATCATTAATTCTTTATCATCATAGTTTTCCCCATATATCAAGTAATGATCAAATTGTTAATGTTTCATACTAATGTTTTCAAATGAATCACCCAATTGCTCATAGAGCTTGAGGCCATGAACTGAGCAAATTTCTTTCTCTATTATTCAGCGTCCTATTTATACAGTGCATGCTTTAGACCTTATAAATAAATCACCCAAGTGCTTCTTGTACGAATTCATTGGTACAAAGATGACCTGCTACAACACCGCAATAAACATATGGAAATCTCGGGTAGCAAAGTAATGTAAAAACCAAAAACCTCAAATGAAAGAAACTAGAAACCCAAATGGGTAATAATTGTTGAGTTTTTAGCAAAATTGAATTCTCTTTTGTTTATGTAGTGTACTGCTAGTTTCATTAGAAACGAAAACTCATTAATCATTAACCCAATGATTAATAAATTTAATCGGACAATTGTAAGATCTATGATGTTGTAGGAAATAGAATATTGGGCTGCAAAGAACTAACACGAAAGTAAACTAAGTGTAGCACATATAAAGATGTTTTGTTGGATGTGTGGTAAGATTAGACGAGAAAATATTAGAAATGACAACATTATGGGGTAACACCTATTGAAAAAAGTCGATGAGATTAATGAGTTGGATAGAATCGTGATTTTTGACAGAACGAAGTTGTTTGATCCACTTCACCTACATGGTTATACCCAACCACATTGCACAGATCCTTACACACTAGTGATTTAGATTGTCAACTTAACATTTTTTTGACAAAACTTCCATTGTTTAAATATGTTGTACTAGTTTTCTCCATATCAACTTCAATATTCTGGAGAAGAATTGTGCTTTGCATTTCGCACATGTTCTTGATTTATGCACGACAGAGTGGGAGAAGAATTGTGAGATAAAAACAACGTAAGATAACATAGTCTTTGATGATTCAACTCAACTAAGCTATGCTTCCAGATTGGAGGCATCATTGTACAAAAAAAATCATTTTTTGATAAAGAGCTTGAACAACTGAAATGCACTTTAAGCATGAGAAATTACATATAATTAAGGATGATGATATTAAGCATTGCACAATTTTGAGTTGAATTTTGATTGTAAAATTTATACACATACATAATTAAAAATATATATACTTATTATAATTTGTGACGTAATTATTCGAAAGTTAAATATTTTTAATAACATATGTCATTCTAATATGCCTTAATCTTAAACTTGTTTTAATGAAACATTCCGAAAGTAAATATTCAGCATAGGTTATTATTTATTATACTTCAGAATTAACTTTAGTTGAGTTTTGACACCCTTATTCAATTTACCATTCGGATTCACCAATATATATATTAGAGTTGTCGATAGTGGCTGATAATAGTGTTACTTCGGGATAATGATCTAGTGCGGTGTTTGATGTTTAACGACGACAGAGAATTTAATATGTCACTCACTAAATTTTGCATGACATCTCTTCAATTTGTGTTATTCTAAAAGATATTCGTGAACAAATTGAGAGGGATGTACAAAGACTAAATTTCTAGTAATTTTTCAAAATTTCAAGGGTTTGTTGAAATTTTTTAATATTTTTTTGCAAAATTTTCGTTTTCGTTTTTGAAAATTTTAAAATATATTGAAATTTCAATATTGTATTGAAAATTTCAAAATTTCTGATAGTGTAAAAAATATTTTTTTTTTGAAAAATAAAATATTAGATATGTTTTGAAAAATCCTAAAAAAATTTCTAAAATTTTCTTGAAATTTCCAATAAAAATCATGTTTTTCTAAATCTAGTGATTATTCACAAAGGAATTATAGTAAAAACATAAATGATGGAGGTGTCATGTATAAATGCGGATGGCATATTAAATTTTCATAGTGTTGTTATTTAATATTTAGTGGGTCGGGAGAACAAGGCATTTCTTGGCCCGAGCTGAATTAAATAGTTTTGAGTACGAAAACTCAAAATTACCCTTAAAATAAATAAATCCCATTTAATTTTATGTGTTTTTCATAAATAATAGTCATTTAATAACTTTATTCTCTTCTTCTTTTATTTGTTTGATTTTACATTCAAGAATTATCCTACGGTACCATTTATGCAAATTAACACACCCGTAAAAATTAAAGCCAGTTAAGCAGAATAAAAATGTTCAAAGAGGCACAATTTATCCTACTCATTAATAAATATAAACAATACTTTCATTATATCATTATAGTAAATATTTTGGAATTTATTCTCGCAAGACGTATGGTGGAATGAAAAACACCAAAAGAAGGGTGTAAACCCTGAACTTATTCATATCTATATTTGCTTTAACAAATTAATTGATTCTCAAACCATTCTCCTCATTCCGAAGCAATCCAGTTTATGTTATCGTAATAAAACATTTGTTCTGGATCTTCAACGTATATCCTATTATTCCATTATTTCCTAATCCAAGTTACATCAGAAGTCATTTTCTCAAAAAAAAAATTGTTCTCTTACTAATAAAAAAAATTATTCCAAATTATTGCTCATATTTTTTTAATAACTCAACTTTTTCATTGATATAATCAAATTAATATAATCAAGATAATACATAAATGAACAGACAAACAGATAAGAAACTGTGTTATTATTATTTTTTAAATGATAAAATTAATTCTCTTAAAAATTGTACATTCATTGTAATAGAAACAACATTTTTAATATTTGTACTCTTTAAAGAAAATCAACTACTTTTAATATTAGAAAACCAAAAATATAAACGTGTGAAATACAAATGATAAGAAAATATATTAATTAACACATTTTTTTTCTCATATTTAACTACTTTAATAAAAACGGCTTTGAAAACACTCACTTTCAATCCTCATTTCACTACTAAAAAAATATCTATTGACTTAAGTGTCGGTCTTATACTATCAAACAACCAACACCATTTTTTATCTATAATTTGCCTAAAATTAATTAATACTATTGACGGAAAAGGTTGTACCGAAAGAAAAAGGAACTGGACCCCATGATTATGTTAGTGTGTGTCATAGTGTCCTAAACTTGAAAATTAATTTTTCATATTCTTTTTCACAATTGAAAGTGGGTGTCACCTTTCGTTTAAGTCAAGCTTCTAAATATTATTTTTCCTAATGCTTTTTTGAAAAATTATTATTTTTTAATGTTAAAAGCATCTTATTTGGGTATCATTCAATGTCATAAAATAAAATTTTGTAGGCATGTTTGGAGATTAGTTCCTAAGAATTATAATTAGTGGTAGAAATATGGGCCTCTCATGATGGACCCATTATTGGCCCATCAAAAGTTAAACATTATGGGCCATTGTTCTATTTCTGGAAAGCTTTTCAACGAATCAGGGCACATATGGGACCCATTGGCCCACAAAACTTCTATTTTATGTTCCAAAATAGGTGAAAAAATAGTGAACATTATTTCTAAAAATAAATAAATAAATATGAACACGCCTCTTGGTGATTGGAGCTAATGTATTTGCCACTTTTCTTCCCTTTAAAAGTCTTTACATCTATAACCAGCGTAAGAAAAAATATGTATTTTGAGGAAAGGAATAATACTAATAATAATAATAATCACTTAATTGTTTATATAACATTATAATTCCGTCTATATATTTAATTATTTATTTAGTAAATTATAATTAGAGTATTTTCTTTTTCAGAAATAAAATAAAAAGAATTAGATTTTGAAATAAATGAATAGTGATTAATTTATTTATGTTCTCAGTTTTTGTATACAATCACAAGGAAGTGTGAAAGTGGCATTATTAGTGTGTCCAAATTAAAGCTACAAGGAGAATACTGTTACTAAATGGTACTCCATCATGTCTTATTTATAAGAAATTCTTTTTAATTTTTTGACCTTCAATATAAATAAACATCTTTAAATTTAGGTGTATTTAATGTTTGTATTACAAAATTATTCTTACATTGGAAGACAATTTACTTGAGAATATATTATATGAAATTAAAAAATAAATAAATGCATTCAATTGTCTTTCTTAATAAATATAAAATTTATCTTTTTTCTTATAAATTAGTACATACATTATTGTGGAGAAATTCCCCTTCCAAAACAGACTTTGTAAATACATTATTTACTCTTTTTAGAATTATTTTGGGAAAATTTTAAACAGAACCAACTGAAATAAAGTAGCAAAATAAGTAAAATCACATGACTACTAAAAAAGTTATTGAAAAGTATTCAGAAGAATTTGATTCCGGATGCTCATCAAAATCAGGCAAATTTCAAAATTGATAAAATGTTTACCTATACTTAGGTATTACTAGTATTATAAAAGATGTTTTTCACATCAACAACAAAATCAAATCCACGCATTTGCATAATATAAATTCAGTTTAACTACATACAATCCATAAAGTAGAAGCGGCAGTTTGTTTGTTTTGTTTGTTTTTCGTTTATTTTTTATTTGTTAAAAAACAATTATGTGATTAGCGTGGAGAAATTCCACATTGATAAAAAATATAAACGTTTGAATAGTAATAAATGAAAAAACCTATTCATCTAGAGTATCTATTTGCTTACGGTTTTTGTTAAATATATGATTTGTCTCTTATAAAATATAATTTTTTCTAAAAGAAAAGTTCCAAAACATTGAAATGCTTCTTGTTTGACTTCTAAATTACATCAACATTATATAACAAGTTTAATCTCGTATTTTACTTTATTTATAAAATTAAATTTTTAATTTAAATTTTGATCATTTATCACACATTCGTATTTAAAATTAACGATATTTTTATTTTTTAAATAAAAAATTTTATGAAAAATTTTAATTATCACATAAAAAACTATTGAAAAACTTTACAGTTGAAAATAAAAATTTAAGATAAATATCTTGTTAATTTTCTGTTGAATTAAAACTATTTAAATTTAAAATAAAAGAATTATTTTCGGAAATTGATATAAAAACTGTAATTTAACTTATATAAAGTAATTCTTTTTCGGTTAAACCAATTTTCATTAGCCACAAATGTGTTTTTATTCCAACAAATAGAAATATCTGTATTTAATATTAACAGTATTTTGAGCAAAATTACCGTTTATGAAAAAAAATTGAGAGAAATTGAAAGGAAAGAGGACAAAGATATTAATGCATTTGTTTTTTTTTATATATACATCGTTTTAACAATTTAATAGATATTAAAAATATATATAATTAATATTGCACAATTATAAGTCATTATAGGCTTATTATTTAAAAACGTTATGAACAAAATAAAATTAAAAAAATAGTTTTAAATATTCTAAAATTTATTAAAAAAATAGCACTAATAATTTAGTACTAATGCAATACAATTCAGATTAAAAACATGAGAGTATAATTATGATAATTGCAGTGATTAGTGTGTTAGCAACTCAAATCAATAGTGCTTTGTCAAAAAAAAGAAAAAAAACTCAAATCAATAGTGTAGTGGTTTGAGCGCCCTCATAATCTCATAATATAGATTTGTCAATTTCATAGGGGAACATTAATGATTATTTGAAAGAGAGAAAAAGATAAGGACTTAAAAGATCAATAATTCCATACGATTCATTATTATTCACATACATTTTTCTCCAACTTAATTATACATATTGCTTGTCCGGGACCTGATGTTTGAGCTTCATGGGTGTTGGATTAACATGGTGGGCTCCAAATGATGTCAAATCTATTTTCTATGTTAATTGGCAGGTAACAATACCAATAAAAATATTCAATTATCCGTAAAAATATATTAAATTAAACAAGAAAATAAAAATAAAAATAATTATAATTCTTTCTTTGATGTGATTTTGTAATTTATATCTTAGGTGGAAAATAATGATAAATGGAAGAAGAAAGTACAAAGTCGTCACTTTGTCAAGAAAAACAAAAGTACAGTGGCGTCAGCTTCGTCATCTAGCTAGCAAGCATGGTAAATGTCGGCATCCTAAGTTACTCAATCCGATCATAATAAAAGTCATAATATACTTTTAATTATTTTATTTTTATTATATGATATAATTATTATTAAATCAATTACTCTTAAGTGATTATTAGTTTTTTTTTTACTGAATCCATACAAATTAAAATCATAAATCAATTAACAAATTTACAATACCTAAAATCAAAGTGATTGAATGATTCATATATGAAACATTGACATTCAGATTTTTTTATCGAACTTGTAATATATACTAGTCGAAACCAAATTAAATCAAACAATTTAATGGATCCGATTGAGAATCAAAATCTAATCTGTCTGTTTAAACTTGAAAAACTTGATTGCAGAAAAATTAAAATTTAAACTAAAAAATTAATAAAAATTAATTAAAAACCAAAAGTTAAAAGATTTACTAAATTCAGATATAATTTTTCTTTTATTTATACTTTTATCTTGAATTAAAATTTTGTTTGATCTTATTTCTTTATTCTAATATTACTATAGTACATAATAGTAGTGCAGATAAATAAAATAGAAAAACAAATAAACATTATTCTCATTTACATAGGCGTTCAATGAAAGTGAATTTTATATAATAATATATAATATTTAATAGGTTATTAATTTTATTATTATAATTATTATATTATAAAATAAAAAATTTAGACTTACTAGCCTATTGACCCATTATTTGTAGTTTTGACATTTTGTTTACCTCATGTAAAAATTAGAAGTAGTTACTTTATAATGGAGTTGACTATATTTTTTTTGAAAAAAATAAAAGATTCGTGACATTTTAGATGTGTTATTTTATTTATAAATAAATTTAAATTTTTTGACAAAAAATTACTTTTAAATATCTTGAAATAATCAACTATATATTTTTTTATTAAGTATCAAGTTATCAAAAGTATTTTTATATTATTTTAAAATTATAATTATTTTTATATATAAATTAAAAATAGTTATTACTTATGACCAATTTAACTAGAATCGAATGTGGGACTAATCTTAAAATCTTGAATTTGTAGGTATATCAATTTGTGGATCCATTTTTTATAGCAAGATCACTTGAATTAAGATAAAAAAAGTTGAGTCCAGAGATTAAAAAAATGAGAATCATGTTAACCCCATCAAAAAGAGATATACAAAAGAAAAATATGTCTAATATTTTCTTTACAAAATCATTCCTTATAAGCTGCTTATAGATGTAATAAAAAACTATCTCCTCCATTCTTATTTATAAACAAATTTTAATGTTTTAAATTCATTGAATGATGGATGTATCTAATCTACATATTATCTATTATCTAAGTACATCATTTATTCAATAAATTTAAAAAGTTAAAATTTACTTATAAATAGGAATAGATGTAGTATCAAGAAATTTGTACTAATAACTATATTTACAAAGAATTAATTGAGAATCAAGTGTGAGGAAGAAGTCTCACATTAATTAAAAGGGAAGATTGAACATTATATAAGTGAAAGAACTCACACACATATCACTTTGAGGTTTTAGATAGATATGTGGTGTATTTCTCACAAAAGTGTGTGCTAAGTAAATGCTCTCTTTTCAATATTATCTCCTAACAATGGTATCATGAACTTGTGGGTAGACAATATTTCTTTGGAGAATATCAACGCGGTACAAATGTACGTAGATGAAGTCTCAGTACAAGAATTCTATTATTTGTAAATATGAGTAATAATGAGGTTAGAATTATTAAATTTATCTAAGTGTTTCAATTGTTTCTCAACTTCCAAGAAATCAAAAGAGGATTGAAAGAAGCTTTGACGAACATTAAGCATTAAGCAGAGAGTTTCAATTCAAAACTTATTCTAACCACTAAGAATAGCAATTTGTATACATTTAGGTTTTGTTTGGATGAGAAAAGAATGTGAAAGGAATTAAGTAAGAAGAAAGAATGTTGAAGGAATGAAAGAAAAAAGTAAATGGAAAGTGAGATGAAATTTTGGTTGTTTGTTTGAAGTGAAAGTAAATAGAATATGAAAGGAAAGAAAGATATGCAACATTAAAATGACAAAATAATCCTCAAATAAAGAAAATGTGATTTGAAAAAAAAAATTTCTTTTACAAATATTAAAATAAATATTCAATTATGCTATATGTTATCTACACATTTAAATATGTTTTATTACTTCCTAGGTCCCAAAATAAGTGTCACATTTGAGAAAAAAGTTTTTCCTAAAATACTGTTAAAATATTATAGCAAGTAGTCTCACATTGGATAGAAATGTGGAGTGTTAAACATATATAAGTGGAAGAACTCACTCACCTATCACCTTAAAGTTTTAGGTGTGTTTCTCACAAGGATGTTTGTTCTTCAACTTTATATCAATGCTCCTACTATTAACTCCTTCTAACAAATACTTATCACTTTACATTACCAAGGCAATTTTATATTTAATCTTCCAATTGTACCCTTTAATAAATACCTTTAATTTATTGTTTTTCCACTTGATATTAATGCTAATTTGAATACATCAATGGTTAAACAGGATAATTTAGTAAATTTATCATTCTCTCTTTCATTTATTGTTGTTTCTTAATCTGTGTGAAATGATCCATTGTGACGGGATGTCAATGGAGCGGGGCGGGGGTGGGGATACATTCTCATCTTAATCCCCGCCCTCGAATTTATTCTCCATCCCCGTTTTCGGGTCCCTGCCACGGGGAAATTTTATCCTCCATCCCCGTCCCCACGGATCCCCACAATTTTTGTGGATATTTATAAACATAAATTTTTACTTATTATTTTTAACTAATTCAATAGAAAAAATCTAAAACTAACGACAATAAATTAGTAATCTAATCATCTACGATAAATATATTGTTTTAACAATATTTAATCTTAAGATTCATGAACACAGAGTTTTCAAACTTTAAAAAATTAAAATAGTCATTTAGATCCCTCTTTCTCTTTTACCAACAAGTTACTTGAAATTATAAATAAACATACATAGAAATGTTAAACTATATATTAATTAACGATATTACAAAATTGTAGTGCGGGACGGGGAATCCACGGGACGAGGGACATGTTCGCCATCTCCATCCCCAAAGTGCTTCAGGGGAACTTTATTCCCCGTCCCCGTCCTCGCGGGGGGAAATTCCCCATCTTTAGGACCCCAAACAGAGAATTCCCACTAACGGGTGCAAATTGACATCCCTAATTGTGACAAATAATATGGGACAGAGGGAGTAATAATTTTAAATTTAAATAATATTTGTTAGAATTTTTTGTTAATGTCTTTTGTGTTCAAAACATCATGCCGAGAGAGAAAATTGCAGAGCATAATTCAAAAGCATAGTTTGTCTTACCATGACTTGGTTTAAAACAATAATATTAATAATTATAAAAAGGGTGTTTTTGACATTTTCCCAAATAATGAGCGCTTCTTCATGTTTCTGTCTAAAGTAGAGAGGAAAGGTTTTGAGCGTTGGTCCCACCTCAAACTTTCTTTCCTTTACTTTTTGAAGTGCTTCCAAACAATGGAAAATTAATCTTTCCTCAAACTTTCTTTCTTCAATCTTTCCTTTATCTTTCTCTGGATCCAAACACAACATTAATGACTGTTGAGACTTCTGCAAGAAAAAACAAAGGATCTAGGTTCAATTGTGTTAGCGAACCGAAGATGAAATCACCTTTTTAATTTCTAAAAATCCACTTAGGTCTACTATATTTAAATATGTTTTGAATGTCTCGTCACAATTGCACTTTGTCCACCCCAAGTTTAGAGGGATTCAAATAACCTCCTTAATGTTAAGGCTCTAGGTGGTCGAATAATACTCCAAAAGCCTTAATAGTTGCAAAGTTGTTTACTAAAAGGTAAGAAGTGTTGATAACACGTAAATGTATCATGTTTTCAGATCCGATTCACATATTATTTGATGTCACGTTTTTATGTTTTATCTCTTTTGTGTCTTCTTCTATTTGTATTTCAGGTATAAATGAATTATGGAGCAACTATGCGAAGAAAACGAAAAAGGAACAAAAACATAATAGAAAGAGCAGAAAATAGCACTTTTTGGTGCATAGCGGTTGTCGTGGACCTGATGGCGTTCTCCATGCACCTCAATGACCATGTATTTCACTTCTAAGGACACGACAGTCGTCGTTAGCCTAATGGAGACCGTCGTGGACACTGTAACCCCCAATTATTTAATTAATTAGTTAATTAAATATTTTTAAATTATTTTTCGATTTAAGTTGGCGAGTTGTTAGTTAATTTAGTTGGTTAATTGTTAAATAGTCGGTAAATAAATATTAATAATAGTATTAGTTGGTTATTAATAATAATAGTAATATTAGAATAATTATTGATGGGCTTGTTGTATTGGTAGTATGAAGTAAAGTATGGGTGTAGGAATTAGGCCCAAGAGAAATATAATTATTGGTAAGTATTATAAATAATAAGAAATTAGGTTAGTTGGAAAAAGGTTTTTAGAATATAAGGGAAATAGAAGTGGTTGTACGTGAGAAAATTTGGAGCAAGAAGAGGAATAAGGGTTTTGGAGAAATTGTTGTCTTGAGAGAATTGCAGACCGAAAGCCAAATCGAAAATTCAACCAGAACTCCGTAGTGCGGCCTTCAATCAAAGGTAAGGGTGGAGTTCTGACTTTCTTAGGATAATGAGGATTTACTATGCATTTGCGGTACTTCTTTTTGGTGAGAAATTGTTTGGTGTCACTGTGTTGAAATTGTCCTTGAATTTCTTATTTAATTGACATTGCTAAGGAAAAATTATAATTTAGTATGAATGATATATGAACCTGGGTGATGAAATTTTGTTGAATAATTAATCAGTGGAAGTATGGATGAGGTACAAGAAAGATTGCAGAACGAAACTGCATGGCAGGGAAGACGGTTACCGGATGGCACACCCTGGATAAGGGGAGTGTGTCGAACGACACACATGGAGGTAGAGGGTATGTCGAATGGCAGGGATTGACAATGAAGGGGTGTCGAGCGGCACCCTAGTGTATAGGCGTTAATTTTGTTTTTTCTTTGATGCGATGAACATCACGCTTATTGCGACGAACATCACGCTTATTATGATGAATGTCAGATTTTCTTGTCTTACCACTTGTTATTTCGTTTAGTGCAAAGTTAAATAGTATCTTAATTATTATATTATTTTAGCTACATATTTTACAAATTATAATCTATATATTAGTATTACATGTCAATATATATATGAGGAGGGATCAAATTACACTCGAAGAGTTACACCATGAGTTAGTCATTAATATTTTTAAAATTAACCGTTGGATTGTAACATATAATCATATAGATCATACCTATAAAGTTTGAGATTAATCTATAATGATTTACTATGTCATTGAACTACATCAAAATTAACGTTATATGAAAGTCCATTTTGACGTTAATTTTCGGATATCTTGATCGTATAGTAAAACTTTGTAGATTAATCTCAAACTTTATAGGTATGATCTATATGATGGTATGTTTCAATCCAACGATTTTAAAAATATTAATCAAGTAACGTTTGAGTGTAACTCATAGCTCTTCGGTATTTGATCCTCTATATATATATATATATATATATATATATATATATATATATATATATATATATATATATATATATATATATATATATATATATATATATATATATATATATATATATATAAATAATTTAGCAATAGAATTAGTATTATACTACTTGTCCTTTATAATTATAATACTCATTTGTACTACAAGTCAATTACATTGTTTTGTATGCATTGCAGTGAAAACAATTTAGTAGCAGGATTGAATAAATAAAGTATAGGCTGATTATACTTGTTTAATTAAGTTAATAGCAGAATTAATTTAGTAGGTAATGCTTAATAATTAAATAGCAGTAGTGATAAATTAATTGTTTTCAGCGTAGAAACGTCAAGGTTAATTTGTGTAGCAATTGTTGTTGTTGTTTTCTTGTATTGATGTTGTTAATAAATTGCGAAGTTGCAGGTTGTGATGAAATTGGTTGTGTTACCATGTGTTGATGTGTTGAACCGTGTTGTAGGACTTGTGCCAACGTTGAATGATGTTGTTGACTTATTATTATTATTGCGATGAAGGCTTTTGGCCAGTGTTGAAATTATGATGAAGTTGATGTTGATTTGATATTTTCGTTGTTATTGTTGAGTTGCATTATGTTGTCGCATACATTGCATAATTACGTTGGCCTAGATTAGCAAAAATATTACATTGAGAGCTTTGCTCTGTTATGATGGCCTGGATTGGCAACACGTTGATGATGAAGGCTTATGCCTTGTTGATGCCTCGGATATTGGCAGATTTTTATGTTGAGAGTTCTGCTCCATTGGTACCACATGCATGTGCATTTGAATACGTTGTTGCATGTCATGTTGCATTTCGAGTCGTTGTAATTATTGAATAAATTGTAGAGTTGTTTGTCGTGTGAATAATTTGCGAAGCGGTGATTTACATTATCTGATTTTTTCATATATTATTTATCATATGATTTATTAGACTATTAGATATCTCACCCCTTCTGTTGTGATTTTGCCTCTACGTGGGTAACATGCAGGTAATCTAGAGTGAAGGCTGTCTACCTTCAATAGTTCGATTTGGTGTTGTCGCTCTGATACGTAGCACTCAGGGGGGATAACACATTGTTTTCTTTATTTTTAAGTTGTATTTCGTTGAAGAAAGATGCTATGATTATTTAACGTTAAAGACTTGTTGCTTTTATGTTGTTTTGAATTGGCCTTGATGCCAATATATTTTGGTTGATTTTATGAATCCGCTGCGTGGAAGTAAAAGTTATTTATTTTTGAAAGACCAAACAGGTTGTTATTGATTTATCAAAATTATGTGCTATGTATTTGTACTACAGGTGACTAATTGTTGTTGTTTTACGTTGAATGCGTGACACTCTATTTGTTGTTGGGGAATTTTTGTAACTCTGATTTTTATATAATATGTTGGATAGAAGTGGAGTGTTACATTAGTGGTATCAGAGCAGGTCGGTACATTTGACCAAATTTGTTGAGTCGTAGTGTCGTTTAGCAATCGAGTGTTGTTAATTAGTTTTCAAACCATTGTTATGTTGTAGTAATAATTTGAGATGGCTGGAAGGAATGATGCTTCAATTGTTGTTGCTTTGGGAGCAATGGCCGAGGTTTTACAGAATTAGTCGAACGCTAATGGAGATGGTGGATCTCGTAGTTTGGGGACTTTTCAAAGGGAGAATCCGCCTACATTCAAGGGTAAGTATGATCCTGATGGAGCGCTGAGTTGGTTAAAACAGATTGAGAGGATCTTCTGTGTGATGGACTGTACTCCAGTGAAGAAGGTACATTATGGGACTCATATGCTAGCGGTCGAAGCTGATGACTGGTGGCTAGAGACTTGTCAGAGGTTGGATGCTGCAGATGAGGATATCACTTTGGCTGTGTTCCATAGGGAGTTTTTGAAGAAGTATTATCCTGAAGATGTTCGGGATAAGAAGGAAATTGAGTTCCTGGAGATGAAGCAAGGAAAGATGTCGGTTATTGAATACGCTATGAAGTTTGTGGAGTTGGCTAAGTTTTACCTGCATTATAGCAAGGTGACTGCTGAGTTTCTGAAGTGCATCAAGTTTGAGAACGAGGTGTGCTCAGAGAACAAGAAGGCAGTTGGATACTAGAAGATTCGTGTTTTTTCAGATTTGGTTGATAGCTGCAGGATTTATGAGGAGGATAACAATGCTCACTACAAGATCGTTAGGGAGAAGAAGAGCAAGCACCATCAGAGTCGTGGTAAGCCATATGATGCTCCAGTTGGTAGAGGTAAACAGGAAGTTCCTGAGGGACAGAGAATTAGTGGGGGAGATGATCCTACTAGTGTGACTTGTTTCAAATATGGGAAACCTGATCATAAGAGTAATGCGTGCAATTATGAAGTAAAGAGGGGTTTTCATTGTGGTAAGATTGGGCATGCACAATCTGAGTGCGAGCACAAGGAGGTGATTTGTTTCAACTGTGGTGAAGAAGGACACATTAGTAGTCAGTGTCAGAAACCGAAGAAGGCGCAAGCTGGTGGAAAAGTGTTCGCGTTGGTTGGGGACTCAGACAACTAATGAGGACATGCTTATAAGAGGTACATGTTTCAGTAATAATACTCCTTTAATTACTATTATTGATACTGGTGCTACTCTTTGCTTTATTGTTGTTGATTGTGTGAAAGATGTTGTTAAAGTGATAATGTGATGTTGGATATCCAAGAATAAGTATGTTATAGTTGTTATTATTTTGAATGTTGATATGTCGGAGTAATGTTGAAATGGTTGATAAGTTATTAACGGATTATGTTGCGAAAGTGTTGAGTATTTAGCAATGTGTGTAGTTGATCTAAATCATGTTGAGTTATTGTTATGACGGGAAGTAGTTATCGAAGTGTAGCCAATACGGGAATTGAAAATCATGAGTTAGGTGCGAAATTCGCATTAAAGGTGGTAGTAGCTATTAAATTTTCAAGGACGAAAAATTCTAAGTGGGCGAGAGTTGTAACGCAAGGTTATTTAATTAATTAGTTAATTAAATATTTTCGAATTATTTTCTGATTTAATTTGGTGAGTTGTTAGTGGATTTAGTTTGTTAATTGTTAAATAATCGGTAGATTAATATCAATAATAGTATTAGTTGGTTGTTAACAATAATAGTAATACTATAATAATTATTGTTGGACTTGTTGTAGTGGTAGTATGAAGTAAAGTAGGGGTTTAGGAATTAAGCCAAAGAGAAATAGAATTGTTAGTAAGTATTATAAATAATAAGAAATTAAGTTAGTTGGAAAAAAGTTTTTAGAATATAAGGGAAAGATAAGTGGTTGTACGTGAGGAAATTTGGAGCAAGAAGAGGAATAAGGGTTTTGGAGAAATTGCCGTCGTGAGAGAATTGCAGACCGAAAGCAAAATCAAAAATTTGATCGGAACTCCGTAGAGCGACCTTCAATCCAAGGTAAGGATGAGATTCTGACTTTCTAATGGGTTGTATGATAATTAGTATGTGAGAATTAGGATAATAGGGAATTTACTATGAATTTGCGGTAGTTCTGTTTGGTGAGAAATTGTTTGGTGTCACTGTGTTGAAATTGTCCTTAAATTGCTTATTTAATTGACATTGCTAAGGAAAATTATAGTTTATTATGAATGATATATGAACCTGTGTGGTGAAATTCCGTTGAATAATTAATCGGTGGAAGTATGGATGAGGTACATGAAAGATTGCAAAACAAAACGAAACTGCATGGCAGGGAAGACGGTTACCGAACGACACACCATAAGGGAAGTGTGCCGAATGACACACATGGAGGGAGAGTACCTGTCGAACAACAGAGATTGGCAATGAAAGGGTGTCAAGAGGCACCCTAGTGTATAGGCATTTATTTTGTTTTTTCTTTGATGCGATGAAAATCACGCTTATTGCGATGAACATCGCGCTTATTATGATGAACATCATATTTTCTTGTCTTACCTCTTGTTATTTCGTTTAGTGCATAGTTAAGTAGTTTCATAATTATTATATTATTTAAGTTGCCTATTTTACAAATTATGATCTAATATATATATTAGTATTATATATATATATATATATATATATATATATATATATATATATATATATTATGGAAATAATTTAGTAATAGAGTTAGTATTATACTACTTTCCCTTTTATAATTATAATACTCATTAGTACTACAGGTTAATTACACTGTTTTGTATACATTGCAGATAAAACAATTTAGTAGCAGGATTGAATAAATAAAGTACAGGCTGATTATATTGTTTTAATTAAGTTAATAGCATAATTAATTTAGTAGGTAAATAACAGTAGTGATAAATAAATTGTTTTCGGCATAGATGCGTCAAGGTTAATTTGTGTAGCAATTGTTGTTGTTGTTTGCTTGTATTGATGTTGTTAATAAATTACGAAGTTGTAGGTTGTGATAAAATTGATTGTGTTACCCTGTGTTGATGTGTTGAACCATGTTGTAGGCCTTGTGCCAACGTTGAATGATGTTGTTGACTTATTATTATTGCGATGAAGACTTTTGGCAAGTGTTGAAATTATGATGAAGTTGATATTGATTTGATGTTTTCAGTGTTATTGTTGATTTTCATTATGTTGTCGCATACACTGCATAATTACGTTGAATTGGATCGGAAAAAATATTACGTTGAGAGTTTTGCTCTGTTATGATGGCCTGGATTGACAACACATTGATGATGAAGGCTTATGCCTTGTTGATGCCTCGGATATTGGCAGGTTTTTATGTTTGGAGTTCTGCTCCATTGGTACCACATGCATGTGCATTTGAATACGTTGTTGCATCTCATGTTGCATTTCGAGTCGTTGTGATTATTAAATAAATTGTAGAATTATTTGTGGTGTGAATAATTTGCGAAGCGGTGATTTACATTATCTGATTATGTCATGTATTATTTATCATACAATTTATTAGATTGTTAGATATCTTACCCCTTCTGTTGTGGTGTTGATTCTACGTGGGTAACATGCAGGTAATCCATAGTGAAGACTGTCTACCTTCAATAGTTTGAGTCGGTGTTGTCGCTCTGATATGTAGCACTCGGAGGGATAACACATTGTTTTCTTTATTGTTGATTCCATTCTATTGCTGAATATTTAAGTTGTTGAAAACTGGTTATCTTTAAGTTGTATTTCGTTGAAGAAAGATGCTTTGAGTATTTGACGTTAAAGACTTGTTGCTTTTATGTTGTTTTGAATTGACCTTGATGCTAAGATATTTTGGTTGAGTTTTATGAATCCGGCGCGTGGAAGTAAAAGTTATTTATTTTTGAAAGACCAAATAGGCTGTTATTGATTTATCGAAATTATGTGCTATGTATCTGTACTACAAGTGACTGATTGTTGTTGTTTTACGTTGAATGTGTGACACTCCATTTGTTGTTGGATAATTTTTGTAACTCTGATTTTTATATAATACGTTGGGTAGAAGTAGGGTGTTACAGACACATAATGCGGAATTTTTCAGCATATTTGGAAGTGCTCTCCTCACTTCCCTGATTGATCTCCATTACTCCTCACACAATTTTGGAAGCAGTTTCTACCAGTTTTGACTATATAAAGGACATAGCATTCAAATTCGAGGCATCCAAGTTTTTGTGGGCAGAAACGATGTTCGTAGTTTTAGGTAGAAATCACAATTATAAAAGAAATATTTTATCACATCGAGGAACTACTCCACTATTAGTGTTTAGGCCTGTAATCTGTATAACGTGCTTGGATCAACAATTTTGCCATCTTTAATCAAAGTTATTTCAGTTCTGCATTTATTTCAAGTTCTTACAGGTTCTTATTTGTATTGCTTATTATTATTATGGTTTATCGCATTCTTAAATTAATTACCATGTTGTTTTTATTTTCAATCATCATGTTTACTTTATTTACGATTAATTACATATCTAGCTAAATTGTCTGGAGTCCAGTATGTGAGGACCAGCGTTTGAGACATGACTTGGTAACAAAGTTGGAAAGTTTTGCGTAAAATTTTGTTTTGGTTTTTGTTTCCAAGTTTAATTTAAATAGCTTTGTTACAAGAGTGAGAGATTACTTAAAATTATTTGTCACGAGACTGAGAATCAATTAAGGTTCGACCGGTACTGCGAGAGCATAAGGGTCGAACCAGATAGTGGGAACGTGGCATTGATCCTAAAGAAGGAGAGAGCGATTTAGGTATCGATTAGAACTTATTTAGTTTTCAAAATATACTTCTTAATTTGAATGGGCGAGTGAGTGCAAAATATCATGGTTAGGGAGTATGACTTTAATCAATACCGCAAAAGTGTGAGATAGAGTCTTTAAATTAGTATTTTCTACTGAATATAATTTAACCGTAAATTAACGCCAATGAGCTACAGAATCCCTGAGGTACACAAAATCCACATTTTGGCCTCTCCTTTCTATTATATTTTCTTAATCTTATTTTGTTTCTATTCTAGTCTTATTTTTCCCTTAATCAATTATTCATTAGCCTTAGCTTTACAAAACAACGATAGATTACAGTAGGTTGATATTGGTCTATATGGGTTCAATAATCTTTTATATTACTTCGATATTTTTCGTGAATTTGCGGATGCATCAAGTTTTTTGCGCCATTGTCAGGGACCAATAGTCAATATTGTTATTCCGTTGTTGCATCATATAGACTAAGGCACTCTTAAGAACCTTAAATACCTTAGTTGTGCTGACCACATTCGCCTTCATCATATATATAGAAAGCATAGTGTACTAGATCACCTTCATCATCAACCACATTATCTGATGTAATCACACATTCTTGCAACCTTGTAGGCACGCGTCTTGTTCTTTGAGGTATGCTTGGGCATGCATCACCTCTCACTTCTTGTTGGACTTCTTCTCTTTCGACTTCAGTGTCTGGTTCTTCAGAAAATATTCTCACTGAATCCTTCTTTACATTTTCTGCCCAATCTCATTCCTTAAGCTCAAATATGATCAAGTCCCTCCATATCACTACTTGCTTGTAACCTCCAGTCGAATGATATCCCATTAAGATCATTTGATTCAACTTGTCACCAAGTTTTCTTCTCGATTTATCTAACATGTGTCTAAGTTCCATAGGTCCAAATACTTTTAGATGAATCAAGCTAGATTTAACACCAAGCCAACATTCTTTTAGAGTAATTCCTTCTAGCATCTTTGTCGATCATCTGTTCAGTATGTATGTTGCAGTCGACACAACTTAACCTCAATTTTTTATAGATAAATGCTTGTATTTCAACATATTTTTCACCATATTCATGATGGTTTGATTCTTCATTTCTACAGTTTCATTCTTCCTTTCTACAGTTTCATTCTACTATAAAGTGTAGGGTTACACCACCTCATGCACTATCTATTCTTTCTCACATAACATGTCGAAGTCTTTCGACACATATTCTTCACCACCACCAGTCCTCAAAATATTGAGCTTTCAACCACTCTGTCTTTCGACTATAGACTTAAACTTGGCAAATACCTTGATCACTTCACTTTTCATCTTGATTAGGTAAGTCCATAGTTTTCGACTGAAATCATCTCTGAATGTAACAAAGTATTTATTACCTCATTTAAAATCCACATTTATTTGTCCATATACATTAGAGTATATGGTTTCAAGAACAACCTTCGAATTCCTTCCTGTATTCTTGCTAAAGATATTCTTGTGTTGCTTTGCCTGCACAGATTCCTCACACACCTCGTTTAGAATGTCGATTTCTGGCAACCCCAAAACAATATTTCTTCTTTTCAAATCTCTGATGTCTTTGAAATTGAGATGACCTAGTCGCAGTTCTATATTCATTCATCCATGTTATCTGCACTCGGAAAGCACTTGTGCTCCATCATATTGAGTTCAATATTGAAGGTTCTATTCAGAGACATATGAGCCTTCAAAATTACCCTTCATCTTGGGTCAACCACTCTCATGATCTTGTCTTTGATTGACACTTTATAATTCTTTTCGACCAACGACCCTATACTAAGAAAATTGATCTTCATGCCTAGTATGTACGACACATTGGAAATTATTGACCTTTTACCGTCTTTTCTCATAATCATAACGTCTCTAATACCTTCAACTTCTAGAGTATTTTCATTTGAAAATTTCACCATGTTCTTCATTGAGGGTTTTATGTTGATAAACCAATCTTTCCATCTAGATACGTGTGATGAACATCCTGAATTCAAGTACCATTGGTCCTTGAGTTTCTCTTCATCTCTTGTTGTGACCATCAACAACATCTCTTCTTCTTCTTCTTCTTCTTCATGTTTTGCAAACTTTGTATCAATTTCTCGATTCTTTCGTTTTTCTAGACAATCACTAGAATAATGACCATACTTCTGACAATTGAAACACTGAATATGACTCTTGTTAGGTTTTTGACCACCACCTCTTCTTCTACCTGCAACACCACCTCTTTGGTTCCTTTGGTATATCGTTCTTCTTTGGTTCGACACATTTCCTTCTTGCTGGTTCTGACCAGTCAGATTCTAATAGCCTCCTCTAACTCTGTTGTTGAACCACTTTTCTTTTCCTTTCTTTTATTTTGCTGATTGCACCTACAAGGCCACATCACTCTTCGACTTACATGCAACTTTTTTAACCATAGTTTGTTCATGAGATTCAAGGTCCCTTGAAGCTCTTCCTTTATTAATTTTGATAAATCTTTCGACTCTTCTATGGCTACCACCATGTGGTCGAACTTTAGGGCCAAAGACCTCAAGATCTTTGCGACAATTGATCTTTACGTCAGCGCTTCTCCATACACTTTGATTGGATTCACCAGTTTCGTAACCATAATGAAGAAATGATTTATGCTTTGACTTTCTTCCATCTGAAGCAATTCATACATTATTTTGTGAGTTTGTAACTTCGCCTCTTTCACACTTTCTACACCTCCAAAAGACTTTTTCAGAATTTCTCAAGCTTCTTTCGCAGATTCTACATCACTTATCTTTTCGAAATTGTCTAGACTCAGACATTGGTGAATTATAAAGTGAGCTTTAAAATTCTTCTTATTCTTCTTTAATACTTTGTGTGTGGTCTCTTCTTATTCAGTTGCATTTTCTTTAAGCGGTTCTAGCTCTTCTTTCACGAGATCCCAAAGATCTTGACAATAGAACACAAATCCATCTGCTTGCACCAATTCTCATAGTTACCAACTTTCAGAATTTGAAGACAAGCCGAAAAATATCCATTCAGATGATTCATTGCTATCGTGATTTTTTCCCTTGAATCGGTCAACCGAAGCTCTTGTTACCAGACGTTGGAAATCCACCGAAATCTATGAAGAATTTCTATCAATCTTTATGAACAAGATTGTTATCAATACACAATAACAATGGAAGAATGAATTAGGGTTTAAACAAACTAAGGAAGAAGATGATGATTTATGCAGAGTGACTCTATGCTCACAAACGGTAGAAAATCTTATTCACTTACAACTGAAAATTCTATGAATACAAATTCTGAGTTGTTACAAAATAGATGTTATTCCCTCTATTTATAATTGAGCTAGATTACTCCCTAAGCTAAAGTCTAAAATACAAAAAACTCAAAATAACTATTTCAATATAAATTAAAATCATATATAAAATTAACTGATTCGATACTTTAACATCTAATATAACTCGACACATAAATTAAACTATGTCCGACAGACGCTTTTATTGTATCGAATAACATGTTCTTTCCACACTAGAAGTTAGAACTCAACAAAAATATGGTAGCTCACCTCCCATTAAATAATTGTGCCACCCTAATACAAAGACATGCCCAAAAATACTAGCACTACCGTAGAATCTTATAAAATTAGATATGGTAGTAAATCTCAGAAATGACATCACCAAAAATAATCTCAATTCAGAAATGACATCATAAGATTCAATGAATTAGTCATTGGTGAAAGAATCTTCAGAGCTTAGCTCAGACCACTTTGAATGTACAATAAATTTTTTCTTTCAAAGCTTCTTGTTGGAATAACTCTAGTCACAAAATGTCATTTTCATTATTTTATTTAATAAATTTGCCTTATCGTCTTTACTGTATTTACCAGTACTATGATAAGTTCTCTTCATTCCTACTGGCCATCACGTGCCATTGCAGTTCCTCAATTCCCTCAACTATTTAAGTACTACAAAAACTAAATAAAAAATAATAATATTTTACTATCATCTATATTCTAATATTCAATTATATAATTCAAACAAAAATGAGATAAAGAACAAAAAAGTGAAGAAAAATGAAATGAGAGAGAGAAGATATGTCCTATTATTATTATCCAAATTGATGATAGCTGTTCTCTGACACACTTTCCTCATTGATATGCCACTTTTCACAGAATTGTACAATTTATTTTTTTAACCAGAAACTAATAATATAGTGGATAGATAGAATCTTTATGAAAAACAATAAACAGCAATATGGATCCAAAGTGATTAGTTGGGGATAAATACAGAAACATCGTAGACCTTCCTTTGAAACAAAACGAGTAATTGGTTTCATTGTTTCAAAGTTCAAGAATCCAATGTAGAATGAAACTATTTATAACCCGGCAATAAAAGCTCATGAAATCAGCTCTAAAATAATTAGGGAATTTTTTTCTCCACTTCGTGGAATTCTCCTTCACTCCTGATGAAAATACAAAAATACTCTCAAGTTTCGTAAGTTAATTTATGAATTTCTTAAATAAGATGAATTCATAAGTTAATTGACGAAATAGTCCACGTTTTTAAAAAAAAAGTGAATTCGCAAGTTAACTTGCGAATTCACCTTTTTTTAATTTAAAATAAGGTGAATTCTAAAGTTAACTTGTGAATTCACCTTATTTAGGGAATTCACAAGTTAACTTATGAAGTCTGCGTATAATTTTAGAAAACTCAGAATTTTCTCTCTTTCCCATTCTTTTCAAACTCTACTCAAAATCTTCCCAAACTACTCTAAACCCAAACTACAACAAATACATTTCAAGCCACTATAAGTCACTCTCATCATTTTCACCAACATATTTCAACTCCTCTAAAGTTCAAACTCAACCAATTTTGTAAGTTTTCTCCACTCTTCACTATTTAAATTTCTGATTTTTTATTAGATTATAAGGTTTAGGTTGTAGAAATGTAGTAGTATATAAAGTAGTAGTAGGATAATGTAGTAGAAAAAAAAAGGATTTTGGAGGTTTTGAGTCTGAAATTCTGGTTTTTGAAAAATTTGGACGAAGGGGGTTTCACAAGTTAACTTGTAAAGTGTACCAGAGGAGACTTCGTAGGTTAACTTGTGAATTTTGGTCTAAATGAAAAATTCTGAAGTTAACCTGCGAATTTTGGCTGTATTATTTTTGAATTAATTTTGGCTGTATTTTATTTTAGTAAAATGGCCGATCAGGATAACCAGATGACACGTTTGAGACAGGGCAGACAAAGCCAGACAACGTTGGCTCGTCGAGAGAGCGAGCAAAGGGCAATGGCACCAAGGGAAGAAATGGGACAACTTGCTATAACATCACCTTTCGTACTGCGAAGGAGGAGTCATCTCCATGAGGCGTCTTCCTCTTGTGCACATGAGGAAGAGGTACCAGAGGTCGAGTCGACGGAGGAGGAGGCCCAGGATGCCCGGGACGATGATGTTGAGGAGCCTGCAGAGGTGGAGGATGCTGACTATCATGAGGGCCATATGACAGATCCCTCCTGTTTTATTATGGGGTTCATACTGCCCGCTATGTCTGGGGCGGAGAGGTATTATAATTTTTATTGCGTATTATTTATTTATTTTATTTTCGTTTTATTTCGTATTATTTATTTATTTTCGTATACTGGTCGTTCGAATTATTTATTTATTTTCATTTGATTCTTATGTTTCAGGAAAGAAAGGCGTTGAAACATTCTAACCACTCCCGCAAGATCTTTGAGCTGTATACTCCGAAGACTCAGTGGTTCCATACTGCTATCTCGCATCCGGTCTTGCCAGATTATATGGTACTGATTACGAGACCATTAGCACCGACATGTAGGGTGCTTTTGCTGAGACATGGCATAGGGAGACGTCATCTTTCCACTTTCTAGTTGGGGAGTTGACGATCACCCTTGATGACGTTGCATGCTTGCTCTGACTACCCATTAGAGGTAGGTTTCTCAACCATTCAAAGATAATCAGAGTTGAGGCTGTTGATTTGATGGTTCAGTACTTGGGATCTGATCCATATAGAGCTGCTGCGGATTGCGACTCCACAAACGAGGCACACGTGACATTCTCCTATTTGAAGGTGTTATATGAGGAGCACCTCCGTTAGGGAGCTCGTGCAAAAAGAGATGCACAGGAAGCTGAGGAGCCTGTTGCGGAGGATGTTTTTGTTCAATATCACCCGGGCTGTGCCATCTGGTGTTTTTTGATGTACTTGGTAGGCACGTCCGTCTTTGAAGACACGAGTGGCCGCTACACCGACGTGGCCTACCTGATATATTTTATGGACCTTTCTACAGTTCACGACTGGAATTGGAGTGCCGCTGTTCTTACCTGTGTTTACCAGAAGCTGAATGAAACTTCCAGGTGGAGCGCTAAGGCGCTTACCGACTCGTGCACACTCCTCACGGTACGTTTTAATTTAATGATTAATTTTAATTTGATTTAATTAATTTTAAGTAGTTTTAATTAATTTTAATTAGTTTTAATTGATTTTAATTATGTTAACATTTTTTTTCCGTTGCAGAGCTGGATTTTATCGTACTTTCACCAGATCCATGGTTACTACGTGGATCCCGACTATGAGGACTTCATGCCCATGGTTGTCAGGTTTATTCTCAACAGGGGAAACGATAATGTGGCTCCTTACCGGGTGTTCCTTGATCGCACCCATCACGACGACATCATTTGGACCCCGTTTAAGGACTACCGGGAGGTTGTCCCCTTCGATACCATTTCGTTATACTTTGGGTGGCTAGCCTGTGGGGCTAACATGATGGTCTAGTATCTGCCTGAGCGATGTATGCGCCAGTTTAGCTATGTGTAAAGCGTACCCCGATCTCCTTTCTAGGCTACTCCCGACACAATCACACGAAGGGCTCTAGACAATATCTTCCAGGATTAGGAGAATCATGTCGTTCCAGAGGAGTTTTGGTTGATTCGGGCATCCTGTATGTGGCACTCTGTGGAGGGGTACACAACATGGTTTTATTTGGTGTCGCACCCTTACATGACACTAGAGGATGAGGGACGTCTGCCGAGGCCAACACATGAGGAGCTCTTAGAAAACGAGCAGGCCGAGGATAATCATGTCACTAATCTACTGCCCATATGTCAGAGTATCCGCCAGATTGGACATGAGGCGTTGGATGACGGAATTATCGATGGGGCGGACCCGGTGCGGTTGCCGTGGTGGAGAGGATGGTCGATGAGACAAAGCGTGTTGTGCGTTACCACTAGCATATGAGGGTGTGGGGGTTCAGGATTAGACATACCCAGTAACCTTTATGTTTTTTTATTTGATTTTGTATGATCACATTTTGTTCGGAACAATTTATGTAATAATATTTCTGACATATTTTCTCTTTATTATTTATAACATATTATTATTTACATAGTTTGCGTATATATAAGTTTTATGTATATTCTATTTTATCTATATGTATTACTTTTTGATTGTCAAAAATATCACAAAACAAAATTCAGTTTCAACTAAAATTGAGTTTTGGTTTTGTTTCTGCATAATTCGCAGGTTAACTTGTGAAATGCACTAAATCAGGTGAATTCGTAAGTTAACTTGCGAAGTATGCTTGATTATTTAAAAAAAAAAACAACATAGAAAACATTTCGCAGGTTAACTTATGAGTTCACCTTGTAGGGTGAATTCGTAATTTAACTTATGAAATAATCCACAATTTAAAATAAAAAAAAGAAGATGAATTTGCAAGTTAACCTGCAAATTCACTAGAAAAGTCACTTCGCATGTTAACTTGCAAATTCACGCAACAAAGTGAATTTTTAGGTTAACTTGCGAAGGGTATTTGTAATTTTTCAGGGGTGTGAGTTTCATGGGTGGAGAAATTTCCAATAATTATCATTACCACATGAGAATAGTATAATTTTATTAATGTGTTTTTAATAATTATAAATGCAAGAATATTATAATGAAACAAAAAAATAACACTTATTTTTTAAAATATTTTCTTAAATTGAAATTCATTTTAAATTTGATAGAATATTTTAATACATTAGAAAATTTAATAATAAAAATAAAATTAAAAATTAATCTTAGAGTCCATAGATAGACACCAATCAAATGTTCAAGTTTAAAATTAACGCTAATCAACACCACTCAAATGTACTAAAACCAGTTTTATGAGTTTGGATTATTATTTTTCCATTTCCCTATTGTGTAACCAAAAAGAATAAAGAATAATTAGGATGTTTGGTTTCATTATAGAGAATTCAAGAGAAAGGTAATTGATTTTCATATTTTGTTTGTTATAAAATATAGTTGATTTTGTTTTTATAATTAATAGATCATAAAATATCTATTTTGGTGCCTTAACTATATGTCATGGTTCATTTTATTTTTTTATTTTTTTTGTGTCAAATTGATCTATTAATTTTTAAGACGATCCAAACAAGTCCTTTCTATCTATTCCGTTAGTCAAAGTCTGTAAAAAAATTAACGTGGCACATTTGACCAACTATTGTGTTAGCGTTGAAAAAATCGAAGATACAAATTATTTTTGAATTTTAATTAATATTGTTCATCTTCTTTCATAAATTTTTAAATGCATACCATTGATGTCATATATATTGAAGTTTGGGGGACTTACAAACAAGCAAAGAACAGTTTGTTTCCTTTACTAAAAAGAATTGTTAAATTGACTCGTCTTCAACAAGAGACTGAGAAGACTTCCCAATAGAAATCAACAGTTGCAACATTTAGTGAAATAATCAGAAACTTTTATGAAATGCGATATTTGGGGCAAGATAAGAGAAACCCCAGGATACATGAACACCAACTGAAAATTCTAAAGGATCTGAGTATGCTCCTGTATCGATCTTCCTCTTTATTGTTCCCAAATCCATAGGATGCTTAATGATAGTGAAATAATCAAGAAGGTTCAACTTAACGGCATCCACATGGGTGTTGAAAACCCAACCATACTAATAACTCATTAGTCATTTTAACAGTGACTCACAATCTTTTATTAACAAAGAATTTGCAGTCTTTGGCAAACAAGTCTTCAAGGAAGTCTCAAATTTTCCAGACGAGCCCCGATTCCACTCGCGAGGCTTATTACTCTTATCTAATTGTTTTGATTTATTCCCTGTAACTTCTTCTTCATTTGTTTAGGTTTAATTGATTTCTGATTATAAATTTATTTTTGGGTTTCAATGATATGCATTTAAAAATTTGGGGAAGAAGATGAATATCATTAATTAAAATCCAGAAATAGTTTTTAGCATCGGTTTTTTTGACGCTAACTTCGTCACAATAGTTGGTCAAATGTGTCACGTAAATTTTTAACATACTTTGACTAACAGAGTAGACGAAAGAGACTTGTTTGCATCGTTTTGAAAATTAAAGGAGCAATTTGGCACGAAAAAAAGAAAAGAGATCAAAGTGAACCATGATCTATAGTTAAGGGACAAAAATGGATATTTTGTCTTAATAATTTTACTTTAAAGTTAAAAATAAAGCCTTTTGATTTTAAAATTCATTATTTAAACACATGTCTTTTCAACATAATTTTTCCTCGCTCATACGTTTTTCAGAAAACTTTCCAGAAAGTCATCCATCTCAAAATTGCTCCAAGTCAAGCAAACTTAACTGTGGAGTTCTTATGGAAGGACTACTGAAAAGAAGATACATCTTGTTTTCGGTAGCTCGTTCCATAAGAACTCCACAGTTAGCGTGCTTGACTTGGAGCAATTTTGGGATGGGTGAACTCCTGGAAAGTTTCCCGTAAAGCCAGCGAGTGAAGCCAAAGTATGCTGAAAAGATATGTGTTAGTTTGTGGAGTCAGTCGATAATCCAGAAGGCAGTCAAGGGCGTTACAAATGGCATCAGAGCTAGACCTCTCGCAGTACGATATGGTTTGAGGACGAACCATGCAGAAGCTGGTGGGCATGTAAAACCCGAGGACGAGTAAGGCAGAGGGTGGTTGCACCACATGTAATACTCGAGGGCAAATGGGGCGAGGAGTGACCGCCACATCGAAATGAAAGGATCCTGAGACTGTGCAGAGAATGAACTGCATTGTTTAAGAAAGTCTTATAAGGATTACTTGGTATTATATCAATAATATACATCTTCTTTTTGATAGCCCGTTTCATAAAAACTTCACAGTTAAGCGTGTTTGACATGGAACAATTTTAAGATACGCGACCTTCTGAAAAGTTTTTCAAAAAACGTGCAAATAAAATCAAAATATATTGAAAAAACATGTATTGACGGTCTGAGGCATCATAATAACAATAATTAATTTTAGAGCGTATATAAGTATAGTTGATTTCAATATGTTTGTCCTTTTTTTCTTTAAAAATGTTTTTGTTTTCATAATAGATTTTATTTTACTTAAATTGAAATTTATAGGTTTTAAGCCTAAACATTATTTTTATATTGAAATATATTATTTTATAATGTTTTTTAATTATTTAAATATAAATTACTTTATATTTAAATCATTCTCAAACAAAATCAATTTAATTAAATTAATTTATTAATTTTTCCTAATATAAAACTAAACATGGCCTAAACGATTTCAAAATTATAATTTTTTTATAACGACCGAATCACACATGTATTAAATTAGTTAACACAAATTTAAGAAGATTTGTTTTGTTCTTCTCCTCCTGCCTCCAAAATTTATAGTTGATCGAGTTCTCTCACCAATCTTAATTGCCATCATGATAAAAGTCTGGATACTTGGCTTATTTTTAATAAATATGGGTCAATATAAGTTAAAAATTATTGCTGCCATTTTCAATTGTATTTCTATCATATGCAAAAACTCCATTGTAGAAGTCAAAAGCTGTGCTAGAAATACTAAGATAAGGGGAAATTTTAATTTTCTAAGAGATCGTATAATAGTTAGTAGGTTAGGGTTATAATTGCCATGGTTGAAATTGTATTTATGTATAATTGTGATTATTTCTTTTTGTGTTTGAAATAATTTGATGAATGATAAAATTACGGTGTTGAGTTGATTGATGTGTGTTGGTGAATGTTGTGATTTTATATATTGATAAAATTGAACCTGTAAAATCTAAATGCTCATTGTTTTGAAAAAGTTGAGGTTTTGGATTTGGAATGAAATTGATTTTCGTACATTGAAATGGTAGAAAACTGCTTCTGTCGCAGTGGAAATTGATTTCCACATATGGTGAAATCGATTTCAATTGTGACAATTTTTCAAAACTGGGGAATTTTTGTAGGGGAAATCGATTTCCCATTTCAATTTTGTAATAATTAGGTTTTTGGACTTTTGAAAAAATGAAGGTGAAATCTATTTCCACATGTTCTAGCAGATTTTTATAAAATTTCAAAAGTTTGTATCTTGAGTTTCAGGTGTCTGTTTGGCACGCCGTTTGCACATGTGAATAGTTGGTACATTATACTTTCGTATAAAAATGGTTTCATGTTTCTGGAACTGAATTAAATACTGTGTAACGATGTTACATGGTGTTAATTGTATGTTTTGATATGATGCTAATGTTTAGAATTTATGTTGAGCGTATTATTTTTCCTCGCTACTTTGTAATTGTTGTTGCAGATTGTTATAGCATGTACTTGGTGTGTGGTGGTCAAAATTGGTGGAGTACAATTTCCAATGGTGAAAGACAATGTACTTGTTGTTGTTGCATGTTTAATATGCATCATGATCATTGATATTTGGACGATGGTCCGTATTGGTGAGCCTCAATCCCATTATGTGGATTGAGTGCGTTATAGTGTGCTTTGTTGCCTATGGTGTGGATCGGAGTGGTGAACCTGAGTGTGGTACCACATGCATTTAGTCTCGGTGTATTTGCATAATTATTATTGCATGAATGTTGTTATTACATAATTGATGTGCAAATTGGTGTTTTGGTTTGTGTGGATGTGTGAATGGTGAAATGGGTGAATATGCATGAAATAATCTCTTATCTACTTATTATTATGCATTCCTTTATATTATTGCGATATCTCTCCCTTTATGTTTGAATGTTGCCTTCACTTGGGTAGCACACAGGTGATCCATAGTGAAGGCATAGATGAGTTAGAAGAGGATGCTCTTCTTTATTTACTTTAGTTGGTGTCAGTGTCTGCTCTGATATATAACATTGGGGGTTGAACGCTTGATTGTTATGCTATGTTATTACTTATGTTGCAATTTTATAATTACTTTATAACATGAATGGTTTCGAATAAATATTTTAATAATATTTTGATGTTTTCCGCTACAATAAAAAGAAGTTAAACTTGAATATGTTCATTACCCGTTGTTATTATTAATTTTAAAAGTCATATGTGTTACATGTTACTATAAATGAGCAGGTTCATGTTGATGAATGTGATGGTGTTTAAAAACTTCTAATCGAACCAAATCGAAATCGAAATTGCAAAAAATTACATTTGGTTCAGACGTGTTCGGGCCATTTTTTAATAAAATCGCGTAGTTGATCTGGTTTGCAATTTGTATTTTACAAAACGAACTAAATAAAAGCAAACCACATAATGTTACAACTCAAAATTCACTTAACACGCATCCATCCCAAGTCCAAACCTATTATGCCTTAGTATCACGATTACAAATGATTTTCTCTTTCTCACACTTTAAATTCAATTTAAGTCTTCTAAAATCTCTCATAGAGGTGTCACGCCTTTTTCTCATGTTCTTTTCCATGTACATATCACATTTTATTCTCTATTATCTCATATCTTATGTTCTTTATTTTTTATCTTCTTATTTTTATTTTACTATTCTCTCTTTCAGTACATTTTAATGCATTTCTTCTTCTCTAATGTCTTCTCTCTTCTGCTATTTCTTTGTCATCTTCTCTAATATTTTATCTCTTCTATTTTTTTCAATTTTATTATAATGTTTTGGATATTGTTTTATGCAACTATTTTATATATTTTTTATTTTACTTTTCTCTAATCTTATTTTTGTATATTAAGGAAAAGTTGTTGTCCAAATATAATGAATTTTTGTTATTTGATAACACATAAATGACTAAATACAAAACTATGTTGTCATTTATATGTGTATGTATGACTCAATAGTTTTCTTTTGTTTGTAAAAAATAGAGCTAACTTAAACCACATTAGTTTTGTTTGGTTTGTGATCAGGACTGGTGATCAGAATTGGAGACGGTCGGAACAGATGAAGATCCTTCGAGCAATATTGATGTTGAGAAGAGGGTGGTGTACCTGCAAGGCACTCCGATGCTAAAGTAAGCAAATGTTTAAAGTGAGAATAGTGAGTATTAGGGTTTTGAGAGTAAGAATGTGATACCTTGCCCTCAAAGATATGAGGGTTTATATAATGATCATAGGAGGATTCTCATTTGTTGCTATATTTGGGCTTGGATATACGGATCCATGAATATATCTATCTGAGCTGACTTGGTCAGACCGGGCACTGATGCTCGTAACTAGCCGTTATGTTGAGCAGAGGAGACATAACGGGCATAATCCTTAGCGAGACAAATTGCAGATCTGCTCGATAGGTGTCGAGTAGAGGATATCGTGTGGCACATGAAACGGGAAGATGAAACCCCCTAGTATGTTATTAAATCTCGGCGGATCGTTGTACCTCGAGGTGGAGTGACCTGCTCGATAGGTATTCGGGCAGTCCAGAACAGTAGCCCCCCAAGTCGTCGCGTCTGGCTACAGGGGCGATGACTTGATTTTGAAGAGTATAGTCGAGGTCGTTTTATTAGGGGAGATGAGGAGTTGTCAAGGAAGCGAAAGGTTGGAGAATTTGGAGGGTTTTCTTCCACGTGGCCTCAAGCTGTGTGCATTGATAGCTTGGCAAACCTAGGGACTATGGGGTAATGATGAATCCCCTAGGCTTTCTAGGTGGGAGTGGTCCCACGCACGGAGTGGGCGTCTATAAAAGAGAGAGAGATCCTTCATTTAGTGACTTTACTTCGTTTGATCTTGTTCGTCCGTGCTCGACTTCAACATCCATCAATCTGGGGAAACCAGTTTAGGGCGTTTTAGAACTATCTCCGCCATCCGCTGTTGTGGCAACAGTCTTATCATTCATTACAAACGCCTTAATCACTCTTAAACGGTACATTTTTGAAACTCCCGTTCAAATTTTCTAATTAAGTTTAAAAATCCCGTTTATTCATAGGATTGCATGTGGTTAGGATTTCGGATAGTAGGGATTCCTTTTGGTGGTGAGTGGTTGCTCCGCCTCCCTCTGGCGTTTTACGCTGTTGAGGCCTCCTGTGTGTTTCTCCCTTTGATTTGAGGGGATTCAAAATTGAGTGTTAGTTGTCCGAGAGAGGGCTGTTGACCGAGGAAGAATATCCTCGATCGTCCAAGCCCTTTCACTTGAGTAGTGGTGGAAGGGTGGAGTTGCCATTTTTGTCGAGTTCACCGGCTTCCTCTGCTTTTCAGGTACTTATGACGGACGTTAGTGAAGGTGACAATGGAGGCTCTGGGATTTTCGATTAAGATTATTCTAATTTCTCTTCAGACGAAGAAAGTGCCTCGATGGAGGTCTTGGAGGAGGAACCCATACCGACCGGGGATGCGGCCTCCTCCGCCGTTTCGGTCGGTGAGGATGATCCAACAGTTTGGGTGGCCCCAGATGCTAGGTTGAGGGGATTGTATTTTACTGATCGTCAAGACGAGGTCTTCGACAAGGTATATTGGTATGGTCCCGAGGAAGACGGTTCAGGCGTAGAAGGAAGTCGAAAATATTGGATCGTGTACATACCCGCGTCCAGGCATCAGATATGCTTGATATATGAGGCTGATCATATCCCCGTGTATGATATTTGGTTCAGAGACCTAGGGTTTTTCCTTCCTTTCACTGATCTGCAGGTGGCGGTGTTTGACCATCTTTGCTTGGCTTCGTCCCAACTTCACCCCAATGCAATAGCTTTTATCAGGGCGTTCAAGATTGTATGTGAATTTTTAGAGATAGGTGCTACCCTCTCCTTGTTTTTTCATATATTCTTCCTCCAGAGGAATTAGGCTAAGGTGGATGGGGTAGTTCGATGGAGCTGGGTATCCTTTCGGCAGCAGGACAGTAAACTTTTCAAGCCTTATCAAGAATCTGTCTGTTTTTTCAAGGATAAGTTCATGTTAGTCCGACCAATCTCTAAGCGAGCCCTTTTTAATGTGTCCATGAGGACTCCCACTGTCGAGGAGGATGGTTCTCCTAAGGTGAACGAGAAGGGGGAGCGGGTGTATCAGCTCGTGTCCAAGTTTAATCTTCACTGGAAGGAGGAGCATTTCAAGCGGAATGTGGATCAATATGTGTGGGCGAAAGAGGAGCTGGATGCGAAAGATTTGGCCAGACTTGGCGTACTATTGTCCTATGTCAAGGGTCTTCCCTAAGTCCAGCGAATAGGGAAAAGGGGAAGAGCGCTCGTAGGATAAGATGAAGGTTATGTGTTTGAACCTATGCTCATCAATGTGAGGGATCTCCTCCTTAGCGGGGATCCTAAGGCTTATTTGGGTAGATGATTTGTTATTTAATATTCGTGCACCATTTTTATTTTATGTTATTGTTGAGTGTTTGTAGATTTGTCCGGCTTTAATTCAAATTTTTTCTTTGTTGCAGCTAGGATGAATCACGAACAAGAACGCATTGCACGACATGTGATGTAGAGGAAAAAGGGGAAAGGAAAAGGGTCACCGAACGAACTAGGGGTTACCCCCAAAACTGGTCCGGGGAAGTCGTCGACAAGTCAGGCGGTCGGGGCTCTGTCCCCTCAACAGACTCCTTCGAGGAATAAGAGGGTCCGGGTTGACGGAACGGTGGATCTGAACGGGGATAGAGGTAAAGGGAAATTTGATTTCCCCCCTTTCTACCTCGACCAAACTTATTTCGAGAATACGAGCGTGAATTTGCCTCAGGCGGAATCCCTTCTATTGGAAGAAATGGACTGGCCATCCAAAAAGGCAGCTCTTTCTAAGGATGCGGACGTGTGGGTGCATATTTTTGAGATGACAGCTGCTTATTTTGAACTCGGTCAATCTCCTGAGGTTGAGCTTCGGGGGCTCAGTACCAAGTTGAAGGAGATGAAGGAGGTTGCTAAGAATCGGGAGGAGGTTCGGGTGAAACTATTCATTGACCTCAAGTGGACCGTCGAGGAGTGTGATGTGGCTCGAAAGGACAAACAACTGTTGTTCGACGAAGTTGTGCGGTTAAAGGATGACTTTTCTCTGGTCGATGGGGAGCCCGAAGAGTTCGCAGGGTTAAGGACCCGGACAGATTTAATCGGACATATACAGCTGCCTTATGATGATGTGGTGGCTGCTTCGATGGGGTGTTTTGAAAACTCCCTAGCTCAGGTACATGCACTGAATCCGTACATGGAGTTGGTGACCGAGGGGATGTGAGTTCATCATTATGTCGAAAAAGGCACGATAAGGAGGCCTACTTTTCTTGATGATATGATTGTGGATCAAACTCCCCCGCACGTGACCCATGGAGAGGACTCGACTCTACCTGCCGTGTGATCGTCTGTTCTGCCATGATTCTAAGTTTTTTTGGATGTGCTTAGTTTGTTCGGGCGTGGCCCGTTTTATGTATGGATAATTTTGACCTTTAAGGTCGTTTTGATGTTTATTTTGTTGGGGTGAAGTCCCCGTTTTAACTCCAGAACAAATTGGACCCTCGTGGTCATTAATGTAATCTTAATGTTTTCTGTTTATTGTTTTGTTGTATGCCTGTGATACTTGTTGATTGGGGCATGCTTGTTTGATGTGGTATTTATTTTTTGTGGGGAATGCTCGTTTGTTAAGTGTGGTCTCGCTAGTGTGGGGAAACTAGCCGAAGCGGGCCAATTTATTTGCTGGGCTTGGTCCAAAACTCAAGCTTTATTTAAATGCCTAAGATCAGTGGCGTGAACTGTTAGAATAAAGTTTGTTTCTAATAATATATATTTTAGAAGGTGTTCTGACTCTAGCGCAAAAATAGAAAATATCATGCTGAGCAGAAGTTGAAGTTAGAAGTTCTAATGAGAGCAGAACTTCTGGACAAAACACACTCATAGCAAGTGCTGAAAGAAACACGCTGTAGAAGCTTGAATAAGACAAAACACGCTCATAGCAAGTGCTGATAGAAACACGTTGTAGAAGCTTGAATAAGACAAAACACGCTCATAACAATTACTGACAGAAACACGCCTTAGAAGTTTTGAGCGAGAACTTATAGAAGACACGCTACAAAGAAAGCTTCTGAAGTAAAGAGTAAAATACAACTTCTGATGGAAGCTAGCAAAGCGCAACCTCTGATGAAAAGCACCGACAATATGTTCTGAATAGACGATGTATAACAAGGCTTATAGAAGATGAAGTATTAGAAGTTCTAATGAGAACATAACTTCTAGTCAAGCAAGCACAACACATAGGCAATCACAGCGTAGAAGCAAGCACAACGCAGAAGCAAGCACAACACAGCTTCTGAGAGAAGCAAGAACAGCGCAGCTTCTGATAGAAGCAAGCACAACGCAGCTTCTGATAGAAGCAAACACAACACAACTTCTGATAGAAGTAAACTCTGACAGAAGCAGGCAAAGTAAACTTCTGATGGAAGCACCAACAGAAGTTCTGATGAGGAAATATTTAGAAGATTTTTTAAATATGAACGTTATCTTCCAAAAGACAAAATCTGCAAACAATAACATTGACCCACTGAGCGAAGAGAAGAGATACTTGAGTGGTTCAACTTCCAAGAAATATTTAGCAAGATGTTTACGTCAAAGGCTAAACAAGTCATGTGAAGCTAAGCAAGTAATAATTACCTTTTCCATTCTTCAAGATACGCTACTTGCAACGGACAAATTCTGGAAGCATTATTTAAGGATTCATTTTCAAAGAAGGAAAATAAAAATTCACAAGAACAATTATTCAATATCCTATTCAAAGAGAATCAAACTATTCTATACGAACAACATCTTCTAGCAACTCACAGAAAGTCATTCCAAAGTAAACTTGCTGCAAGTACAAAGAACTATTTTTTGTAAATTAGTTTACTATTTTTTTAGCTTAAATTTTGTGTAAACTTCACTTAGTGAAGAATAGATTTTTTAGAAGCACTTTTGTACACAGTCAGTCAGAATTTAACATTCTGATAGTTGTTCCTTGAGAAGACCAGTTTGGGTTAGAATTCTTGAGGGGGCTAGGGCTAGTTGAGTCTTAGAGGTGTTAGTTACAATGGTTGGTTGTGCGATTTGTTCCTTGAGAAGACCAGTTGGGTCAAAATTCTTGAGAGGGCTAGGACTAGTGAGTCTTAGAGGAAGTTAGTCACACCGGTTGGGTAGTGCACTATGTAATCGTTGATTATAGTGGATTAAGTCCTCGTTGAGAGAGGCGAAATCACCTTGGCGGGTGGACTGGAGTAGTTTGAGTGTCAAACGAACCAGGATAAAAATACTTGAGTATTTTATTTGTTGTTTGGGTTAAAGAGTCTAAAAGGAAGAAAACTTATTCAACTCCCCCTTCTAAGTGTTTTTCCAAGCCTTTCGTCCCATCGCCCGGGTGTTCCGGCGAGTAAACAACGAGGCTCATTTGAGTCCCCCGCATCGGGGTGGAGATCTAGCTCGTTATATAAGTAGAGCGAGTATCTCTTTAATTGACATAATATTATGCATCATTGGTACCGGGGCGTGCACTTGATGTCGAGCTGTAAGCACCTGGGTGGTTTCCAGAGGTGTGTCGACTGTATGTGGCTTAACTATAGTATTGTTTATGTTTTTCGGTGTTCCATGATCGAGCAAGTTGTTCCCCTTGAATATTTTCTAAGTAGTAGGCCCCCGTTCCCATTTTGGTATAGACACGGTAAGGGCCTTCCCAATTTGCTGCGAGCTTCTCTTTGGTGGAGCTATTAAGGTTTCATTTAAGGACTAAGCTTCCGACGTCGAATTCGCGAGGGATGACTTTGGCGTCATAGTGGAGGACTATTCTCTGTTTGAGTGATGCTTCTCTCAGGAAAGCCCCCGTTCTTATATCCTCGACCATGTTGAGTTCCTCTCTCAAGGATTGATCGTTCATCTCCTCGTCGAGGGGAGATTCGATTCTTCTTGAAGGTTCAGCGATCTCTATTGGAATGACGGCTTCAGTCCCATAAGCCAATCGGAATGAGGTATCCCCGGTGGACGAGTGAGGTGTAGTACGATAGGCCTAGAGCACATTGTGTAGCTCTTCGACCCACTTATTCTTTAATTCATCAAGCCTTCGTCAAAGCCCGCACATTATGACTTTGTTTGCAGATTCGGCCTGTCCATTTGTTTGTGGATGCTCGACCGAAGCGAAGTGTTGTATGGTTCCTAGGTGTGATCGACCCATCGGGCATGCTTTTGTACCATGCCATGGCCCCTTTTCTTAGGGTCGTAGGGAAAAGCCGACACTTGATGGCCCCTCAAACTCCACGGTAATCGAGAAGGGCATCAATGTTCTCTATGTGCTCGTCTGGGTCGTTGGTTCTATCATACTACATGAGCCTAGGTAGTTTTTCTAGACTGGACAAAATAGGGATGTTCATGATAGCACGACATAAAGGACCATGGTGCTCGTCTTCATCGCTCTGGTCGGGAGAGAGGGAGATGAAATGGTTGTTTCTTCTGTGATAGGGAGAGAGGTCTCTCTCCTGTCTTGACTTGGGCGATGGAGAATGATTGCGGGAGCAATGTGGTTCGCTCTGTCTTCTTGTGTGAAGGATATCCTCAATTTTTCCTAGGAGGGATGTGTGTTGGTGTAAGCCCTAGAGGCCAATACCTTTTGGTACTTGTATCGAATTATTTATTAAATAATAAAAGGCTTTTCTTTATTATGTTTTCTTTTTTGAAATAATAAAGTCCCTAGAATAGTTAGTTTGTTTAATGCAATGTTAAGTGTGACTTAATCATGAGATCTATTAAACATAAGGACACTATTCTTAAAGTATCCATAATCGAGCTTTATTGTGAAGTGGGATAACATTAAAGCATTAAGATTATTATGAAGATAGACTGATGATCGCATCTCATGGATCATGGATAAGGAGTTATCAAGTCTTGACATACGTATAAATATTAGGAGTAATATTTATACTGGATTGACCCGCTATGAGAGTACTACATAGAATGTTATGCAAAGTGTCATAAGTTATTCTCATGGTGATAAGTGGTGCATACCACCCTTCGACCTGAAACCACTATGGACCCTAGATGTAGAGTCAAGTGCTTTATTCTTGATCAAACGTTGTCCGCGGATGATCATAGAGGCAGTTGATGGGTACTTCACAAAGCATCTTGAGGGACATGAGTGACCTAGATGGAATTTGCCCATCCATATAACGGATAAATGTCGAGGGCCCAATATTGAGGACAAGGATGACACGATCTATGCCTTGTGTTCAATATAGACATAAGGGCAAAGGGTAATTATACACACAAGTATTATCACGGAAAGGATTTGTCGGATCACATGACATTTTCGTGACTTGGGTATGATGTGTTGCTAGATACCGCTCACATTTATTATGTTAAATATGATTTAATATAATTGCCAGCGTCGCGGAAACCTCTGGTCACACACATAAGGAGATTAATGAGAGATAGTGAAAATAAGGAACATCGTAGGTGCGGTGTACTTAAATGGAATATGGAAGTGGAATACGGAATATGGTAAGGTACCACATGCTTAAGTGATACACGATACATCATAATGTATGATTTTCGTGTGCTTTATTGGGCTTTTAGTTTACTGACCTTTGTTGGGCTTTTAAGCTTGTAGCCCACACTTGTCTTATAAATAGGACCCTTGTGATGAAGCTTGACACTTGATGAAAATTCGGTCCTGAATCCTGGAGATTCCGTTCACTCTCTCACTCAAAGTTTCCGTTCGTGAGCTAGCAGTGATCGAGCAAGTTTCGTGTGGTGAGTAGACGTTGTTCTTCATCAACGTTCGTGATCACAGCGTCAGAAATCCGAATCACCACAAGAGGTAAAAATTCTCTATCACTGACCATGTCCATTCGTAAGGATCACAAAGGAAAATCGAATTTCCGCTGCAATTTTAAGAGGCGATTTTCCTTCAATGTGTCCCCTCTTTTTCAGAAAATATCAGTCGGGGTGAGCCTGACTCCGAGCAGGTCTTCTTGGCGAGGGGCTGCGGGAGGCGGTCGTCTCAGGTCTCTGAGGTGGAGATGAGGGACAGTTCTTTTCCAGGGTCTCAATACATTGACCTTGCTGGAGGAGGATGTTGTTTATATGATTAAGGGCAGACAAGAATGCAACTAATGTTGGGTCCGTGTTGGTTGACAATGGTGCCGAGGGATGAGTGATGACAAGGTCGTCTACTTGGTTCATGGATTTTTTGTTATCCAAGAGGGGATCTTGGTCACCAGCATCATCATAATTAGGGGAGGCAGTCATGCCGTCCCTGTGATCAATTAGATCCTCGAGATGAGGGAAGGCGTCACTCCCGTATGTTTTTCAGACAAGCGAGAGAACGACCTTTCCAGAAGGGAATTGATCGTTGTTATCAGCCATCTCGTTGGGAGTTTTGAAGTATCTCTGATCTTTTGATTTCTGGATGATGAATGAAGACGGGGAAGATAGATTCCCACAGACGGCACCACTGATCAGGACTGGTGATCCGGATTGGAGACGACCAGAACCGATGAAGATCCTTCGAGTAAGGTTGATGTTAAGGAGGGGGTGGTGTACCTGCAAGGCACTCTGATGCTAAAGTAAGCAAATGTTTCAAGTGAGAATAGTGAGTATTAGGTTTTTTAGAGTAAGAATGTGATACCTTGCCCTCATAGATATGAGGGTTTATATAATGATCATAGGAGGATTCTCATTGGTTGCTATATTTGGGCCTGGATATGCGAATCCGTGAATATAGCTATCCGAGCTGACTTGGTCAGACCAGACGCTGATTCTCGTAACTAGCCATTATGTCGAGCAGAGGAGACATAACATGCATAGTCCTTAGCGAGACAAACTGCGGATCTTCTCGACAGGTGTCGAGCAGAGGACGCTGTGCGGCACATAAAGCAGGCAGATGGAAACCCCCAATATATTATTGAATCTCAGCGGATCGTTGTACCTCGAGGTGGAGTGACCTGACCGATAGGTATTCGGGCAGTCCATTTGGTTCGATTTTATTTCTAAAAACCAACCGAACGAAACCGAACCACACAGTTTTTTCTCTTGCGATTCAGGTGACTTTTTTACGTAAAAATCGCCCAAACCACACTATGAACACCCATACTTTAAAGTATGCCAATTGACATTATTGTTTCTTCAACAAGAGATCTATTTCTTGGGTCCTTCGATTATAAAAACAATATAAATAGTATTGTTCATAAGTGTGAGTTATAGTTCATTAAATAAAATAAAGTATTACTCTTTTGGATCTTTTTATAAGAGACATCTTATATTTCTAGATTTATTGAATAATTAATGTACTTGATCTGTATTATAGATCAAATACATTAATTATTTAAAAAATATATAAAGGTAAAACATCTCTTATAAAAAAGACCGAGGGAGTATTATGTGAGGTAAAATTGTGAGATCCAATACAAATTTTTTAAAATTGCACCATTGAAAATAAAATAAAATAAATTACTTAATATGACATGGTATAATAGGACCCACAAAATAACCAAGAGCATCATTATTGGTGCTTTTGCCCCGTTCCTACTTTGGTTCCTAAGCTTTAATGTTAGAATTTCATAGATAATTGACACTTAAAGGACATTCCTTTTTTAAGACCGTTCTTCTGCACAACGATGTTTCTTTTGTTGTGGATTAATGCCACATATTATCCTTTTAATATAAAATTTGAATATGAGGTATTCATATAGAATCTCATGGGATCTAATGTAAAATTTTTAATGAATTATATCGATATTTAAAAAATATAGATGAATTGTTTAAATAATATAAAAGTATACAATAATATAAATTATATAGTAGGATCAATTTAAAGAACTCAAATGAATTCTGTACCATTAAAATACTCTAAAAATATCTCTGATGAAAGACTTTTTTCTTGTGTTGCTCTAGCTTGACATTGTATTTTTCCAAGTCCGCATTATTAAAGTCAAGTGTTATTGATTCCATCTGAAATTACTGTTGCATTGTATTGAAATCTTGCACCTAAAGCTAAATAAGTTATTTAAATTTGACGTGGAAAAAGGACCCACAAAATAACCAATGTTCAATTACATCATTGATTGAAGACACTTTAATTATCTCATTGAAAACATCTTAGAACTTTCTTTATAAAATTCACAATTTCCAAGTCAAAGTTATCTTTATCAAACTCTATGTACCCTTGAGTTTTATTGCATATCAATAAATCAAGACTTGTAAATATATAAATTCATCACAATTTTACTGCCTTAGAATCTGCCTTCTCTAAACGTATGTATTCCATAGTGGTGGTGGAAACCACAATCGTGGTGGTACCTGACAAAAAGGTCTAACACTATGTAAATTGGTGTGACAAAAAATATTGAAGAAGAGGTAGTGTTGAACACACAACAACATTGTATAGGAATTGAAGAGAGAATAGGATGAATAGTAGAACTACCGATAAATATGAGAGAAAAGAACAAAAATAATCTCATCTTTAAACCGAAATAGTTAAAAGGTCCTTATTTTTAACCGTCAAAGGACTTAAAGCTCCTTATTTTTAATGTAAGAAGATAAAAAGGTCTTGTGACTTTTTTATTTTTCCCCAAAAATTCATCGTGATTCTCTTCTTTACTCTTTAATGTCATGGAACATTGATACATAATAAAGAATTATGCATCTTTGTGAGAGATATATGAACGTCTCAAGTTTTTGGAGGTATTGTGTAGGCGAGTTACAATTTAGCAAGGAAATAATAAATAGAGACCCTATATAATCACAATTTAATTTAAAAATATTTTACAAGATTTCATTTAATTATAAGTTAATTTTGAGACCTTGAACAATAGGCCGTCTTGCACGCCCTCAAAGACGGCCCCGTAAAAATACACAATTTATTTATTCAAAATTTTAAGATGATAGATAAGTGAGTTCTCTCATTTATAAATGTTCAAATCACTACATTCCTATCAAATATGAGACTATTTTCTCACTTATTCACACTTGCATTATTATCAAGTGTGAGTCTACAATGTTCCTTCATACACACTTGTACCGCCTACTGCCATTGACACCTTGCAATAGAACACCACTTTCAAAAAAATTCTATATAAATAAGTCAGTCTCTTTTTCGAAAACAAAGAATCATAATACTAACTTAAATTATATTTATATATTAAATATAATATCTCAATATATTTATCTTAGATTATATAAAATATCTCAAAAACTTTGAGTTGTTGATTAGATAAAATTATTGGGAAATAAACTCCATAACTTCCATCCTCTGTGAATTCAAAAATAGGTACTAGCGGAAACGTGAAAAATATAAGCGCAATGACACAAAAGAATTTAAGCGTGTAAAAACCTTCTCAATGTGAGAAAGGAAAAAAAAACCACGGGACCCTTAGACCTCTTAAACTTCCAACATAATGATAATGGAAATACAACAACTTCACTCTTAGGTGAAACTCACTACAATATATCTCTCAATTTGTAAGAAACACTCTCACAAAATTGGGTCACTATTTCTCTCACAAAGAAACTCTATATGAAGAATTTTCTCTCTTGAGCAAGGATCTCTTTCTCTCTTGCTTCTTGTTTCTCTTGTGGTTGTGTGTATTGAATGCTTGCTTATGGTTCTATTTATAGGAGAAGCAAGGAAATGTCCTTACATGCAAGAAGACACTTGTCTTTTGTCTTTTATGCAAAATAACAAGTGTCCTTTACAAGACATGCACTATAATAAGTGTACACCATAAACCTTGCTATATGTCATCACATGCAACCTTCTATTTTTTTAAATGAATGTTGTCCATGTGGCAATGGATAGACTAACATTTCTTTTCCTCTATCAATAGGGGAATGACCTTGATTAGTTTGGGGTTGCTGCCAATCCAACAACTTGTTTGCAAAACTATATATTTTCTTTTGATAGAGGTTTTGTCACCATGTCTGCCCCATTATCATTGGTGTGAACTTTCTCTACTTTCAACAATTTACTCTCCCATACATCACGAATCTAATGATACCTTACGTCAATGTGTTTTGACCTTGAATAGAATTTCGAGTTCTTGCTGAGATGAATTCTGCTCTGACTATCGCAATAGAGAACATAACTTTCTTGGTTTTGACCCAACTCTTACAGGAACTTCTTCATCCACATGATCTCCTTATAACCTTCAGTGATTACTACGTATTTTGCTTTTGTGGTACTCAAAGCAATACACTTTTGTAATCGTGATTTCCATGAGACTGCTCCCCCTGCAAAAGTAATCAAATACCCAGAAGTAGACTTTCTTGAATCTACATCTCCTTCCATATCTGCATCTACATACCCAATGAGTAATTGATTTTCATTGCCAAAGCATAAACATTGATTGACAATTCCTCTTAGATACCTTAGTATCCATTTCACAGCATTCCAATGTTCCTTTCCTAAATTCGAAAAGAATCTACTCACAACTCCTACAACATAAGCAATGTCTGGTCTTGTGCAAACCATTGCGTACATAAGGCTACCCACAGTTGAAGAATAAGGCACTTTTCTCATTTATTCTTTTTCTTCTTCATTGCTTGGACATTGTGTCTTGCTGAGTTTCACATGAATAGGTAGTGGTACATGCACATGATTAGCATTATGCATGTTGAACCTCTCAAGGACTTTCTTGATATAATCTTCTTGTAACATCCAAGAATCTTTTTTACCGCACCTAAATCTTTCACGAAAAAAGATTAACTCAATGCACTCTTTAGAGAAGTTATCTTTATCATTTCCCAACAATGAGCATATCATCAACATACAACAAAAGTATGATGCATTCACCATTATCATATGTCTTCACAAACACACAGTGGTTTGCACATGTATTTTCAAATTTATGTTGGATCATGAAGAGCTCAAACTTCTTGTACCATTGGCTTGGAGCTTGGTTCAACCCATATAGACTTTTCTTCAAGCGATATAGAAGGTGTTCTTTGCCTGGTTCTGCAAATCCTTCAGTTGCTCCATGTATATTTCTTCCTCCAAGTCTCCATGTAATAATGTTGTTTTAACATCAAGTTTCTCTATCTCTAAGTCTAGCTTTGTGGCTAGACCAATGATTGCTCTTATGGATGTCATCTTTACTACTAGTGATAATATCTCTTCAAAATCTATGCCTTTCTTCTGATGGCACCCCTTCACGACAATTCTTTCTTTGTATCTGGGGTTGGGTTGTTCTCTTCAAACTTGAGTTTGAACACTCACTTTTTTTCAAAGCCCTTCTTCCTTTTGGTAATTTCACCAACTCATACGTCTGGTTCTCCTTCAGTGACTGTAATTATTCTGGCATGGCTTGCATCCATTTATCCTTGTCATCTGTCTCAATGGAGTCCATGAAGCTTTGAGGTTCTCCTTCATCGGTGAGAGTGACATACTCATCTGGGGAATATTTTCTTGATGGTTGTCTTACTTGCACGAATATTCTCTCTTGAGGTTCTTGGTCCCTCTGATCAGTCTCTATCATTTTCTCTTCATGTATTTCTTGACCTTGATCTATCTAGCTAGGTTGCTCCGTATGATGGGGTTCTGTTGTTTAACCAGGTTCAATATCCCGTCGAGGAATATCCCCCCTGAGTTATGTACCACGATGGTATTTTGCTTCTTAGATTGAATATCATGGATTGTTTGATCTTCATAAAATACCACATCTTTGATTCGAATAATCTTCTTGTTTGCAGGATCCCATAATCTAAAGCCAAGTTCGTCTCTTGGAGATCTAAGTTATATACACTCCTTCGTCTTAACATTGAGTTTTGCTCTTTCATCTCTAGGTATATGGACAAATGCCTTACACCCAAATAATCTCAATTGACCGTAAGAGGATTTCTTTCCATACCATAACTCATCAGGCATCTCTCCATTTAATGGTCTTGAAGGAGACAAGTTTATCAAATCAACTACAGTTCTCACTACTTCACCCCAAAATGATTTCTGAAGTTTTGCATGAGAAAGCATGGTTCTGACTTTCTCTTCAATCATTCGGTTCATCCTTTCAGCCACTCTATTCATTTGGGGAGTCTTTAGAGGTGTCTTCTCATATCTTATCCTATGAACTTTACAATATGCTTCAAATGGACCTAGGTATTCACCTCCATTGTCACTTCTTTAGCATTTTAACTTTCTTCCAGAAGTTCGTTCTACCGAGGCGTGAAACTCCTTGAAATCTTGCATTACTTGATCATTCTTCTTCAATAGATACATCCAAACTTTTCTAGAGTAATCTTCAATGAAGGTAACAAAGTATTGTGCACCACCAAGAGACCTTCCTGATATGGAGCAAACATCTGAGTGAAAAGATCTAGGATTTTCTTTCGTCTTCTTGCATCATCTGATATTTGAAAGGATACGCTGTGTTATTATCCTACTGGACAATCTTCACAGGATTCAAGTGGTTGTCCCTTGATATTTAAAAGGTGATCTTTTGCAAGAATCTCTAAACCTTTCTCGCTCATGTGGCCAAATCGTTTATGCCACAATTCTTTGGTTGCGTCTTGAGAAACATTAGTCTCTTCATTATTTATCTTTCCTTGCATGATATACAATGAGCATTCCTTTTTTCCCACGAGCAACTGTCATGCTCCCTTTGCTAAGCGTCCATTTACCACCATCAAATTGGTTTATCATTCCCAAATCATCCAACTTTCCTACTGAGATAATGTTTAGACGCATTTCTGGTGCATATCTTACTTCTTTCAATACAAGTTTATTTCCATTCGTTGTGATCAGAGTCACTTCACCAATGCCAACAATCTTGCTTGTGACATGGTTTCCCATCTTTACCGTACCAAAATCTCCTTTTTGGTATGATGAGAATAATTCTTCATGAGGTGTAACGTGGAAAGATGCTCTTGTGTCAACTATCCAAGTGCATTCATCGAATACAACATTTAGATAATTTTTATCTTCAATAAGGAAAATATTCTCGTTGGTCGAGGCTACATGAGTTGTGATTCCTTCTTCCTTATTCTTCTTTGATTTTTTCAAATTTGAATGGACTGTACCAACATGTTGATCTCTCTTCAAGAATATGCACTCAGGTATTCTATGGCCAGGTTTGCCACAATAATAGCAACTTAGTCTTGTGCGAGACTTGGATCTAGCTTGTAATCTCATACGATCTCCTATTTCATGATTCTTACTCCTTCCGCTATTATCAATAATGTTGGCTTCGAACCGGTTGTTGTAGCCTCTTTCCCTTCGTCTCGACTCTTCATTTAGCAAGGAATCTGTAACAAAATCCATGACAAGTTTCCCGTCTAGAGTAGAGTTACTGAGAGTGACGACTAGGGTGTCCCAAATCTCAGGTAAATAACTTAGGAGTAGAAGAGTTTCCAACTCATCATATATCTTCATATTATATTTCATCAGTTGATTCACAATACCTTTGAAGGTATTTAAATGCTCGATCGTGTTTTGGCCGTCCGAGTACTCTAATTTCACCAATCGTCTGACAAGGTGAACTTTATTTCTCGGCGTCTTCTTTTGAATCAAGGATTCAAGTCTGGTCCATAACTCATACTCATTAGTGTAAGTTGACACATGCTCGAAAAGACTTCTATCTACGTATTTTCTGATCATGACAAGTGGCTTCCGATTTTGGAGCTCCCACTATTTATCTTTCCTCTCTGTTGGCTTATCCTTTTGGGATATTGGATCATGCAAGTCATTGGCTTCCAATAGACATAATTATCAGTAGTCAACTTGAACATATCTCCATCATGAACGGTAGAAACTTCTATTTTGAGAACACGGGAAAGTAGTTCCTTCAACTAGGAAATTTTGTAAATAGTGTCGTACACTGGAAAAGTCATCGTAGTTTGTGAATAGTGTAACTAGGGAATTCCCAGGAAAGAGGGTGGGTCAATATTTACACGCTTAAATACCAAGTCTTTCCTTATCTAGAACTTATCAAGACACACTTTCACAATACTACAATTTAATTCCAACAATAATAGTTCTTTTCTGATGTAGAAGATCAAACAATGTTGCAACCACAGAGCATACTAAGAATTTTATTATAGGTACAACACCGTAGTATTCCAGAACTCACACAAAGCTCTAATACCTCTATTGAGAAATAACCTCCATAACTCCCCTCCTCTGTAAACTCAAAAATAAGCACTAGCGAAAACGTGAAAAATATAAGCGCAATGACACAAAATAATTTTAGCGTGGAAAAACCTTCTCAATGTGAGAAAGGAAAAAAACCACGAGACCCTTAGGCCTCTTAAACTTCCACTATAATGATAATGGGAATACAACAACTTCACCCTTAGGTGGAACTCACTACAATATATCTTTTAATTTGTAAGAAATATTTTCACAAATAGGCTCACTATTTCTCTCACAAAGAAACTCTATATAAAATATTTTCTCTCTTGAGCAATACTCTCTTTCTCTCTTGCTTCTTGTTGTTGGATTATCCCTCCTATTTTAAGTGGGCCCAAATGATGTGGGTTAGTGGCCCATATGTGTGTAAGCATTTGTTATTATCCAACAAAGAGTAATAGGGTTTTAGTGTGAAAAACAACAAGTGAAAAGAAGAGAGAAGAGTGAAATCCCGCATCCCCAATTCTGCATAAATATGTCCTAGTAAATTGGAGCTTGCGCAAAATATGTCGGTCGGATCATCCTGAAATTTTGACACAATATTCAGAACTCACGGGAGCACATTCTCAGTGATTTTCATTGGAATCAAAGATTTGTAAGTGGTTCTTTCGAGTCCATCTTTGGGGTCATAATTTCTTGGTGTTTTGGGTTGTTTTATCTCTCTTGATTATTGTTGTATTCCAAGATAAATTATAAATCTTGATGATATATATGCATGCCTCTAACTTGTGTTAGATAGAACCTTGCTTGTATCCATTGTTGATCATAGTTATGGATTTAAGTGACCTATGGATCCTGTGGTTTTTTACTCCTAGTTAACGAAGCTTTTTCAACGATAAAATTGCTTTGTGTTGTTTGGTGTTGTTAATTATCTTTAATTTACATTTAATATTTGGGATACATTGTCTTGTTGAATTATTCTGTTGTGTTTTTGACATTTCCTCCTAACAAGTGGTATCTAGAGTCGTGGTTTGGTTTGTGTAACAATGGAGACGAACACATCTATGATGATGAGTTTGAATGGTTCCAATTATAATATTTGGAAAGGAAAATGGAATATTTTCTTTATGTGAAAGGTTTTCATTTACCGATTTTCTCTAATGAAAAATCCGATGGAAAAGTGATGAAGAATGGACTTTGTTGCATAGACAAGTTTGTGGCTATATTCGTCAATGGGTGGATGATAATGTTTTGAATCATATGAGCTCGGTGACTCGTGCTCGCTCTCTCTGGACCAAACTTGAGGAATTGTATGCAAGAATGACGTGGAACAATAAGTTGTTTTTGTTCAAGAAATTGATGTCATTGAGGTATAGTGATGGTTCACCAATGACCAATCACTTGAACACTTTTCAAGGTATTCTTAATCAATTGTCGGAGATGAATCTTACTTTTGATGATGAAATTCAAGTATTGTGGCTTCTTGGTACTTTGCCTAATTCTTGGGAGAGTTTTAGGACATCCTTGTCTAACTCCTCTCCGAATGGTACCATCTCGATGGACTTGGCTAAAATTAGTATGTTGAATAAGAAGTTAAGGCGTAAGTCACAAGGTTCTTCTTCACATTCAAATATGTTAATTACCGAATCAAGGGGGAGACATCAAAGTAGAGGTTCAAATAATCGTGAAACTTCACGAGGTAAATCACAAGGAGGCTGTAACACCCCAATATTACACAAGGTTTTATATGCAACAATCAGAGTAAATTAAAATTTCATAAATTAAACACTGAGGCGTCACACCATCAAAACCAAATTCACTTTAAACAGTTTGCTTTAAAGTATAAATCTCGGATACATAGCATCGCAGGAAGACATAAATTGATTCAAAAATATCAAAACATCTTCTTTAATAAACTTCCTTAATAAATCATATTTTCATAAAGTATGATTCTTATATACAAAAGGAAGAACAACAACATAATCGACAATAAGACAACATAAATATTTCCCCCCGAGTGCTACGTATCAGAGCGACACCGACTCAACTAACAACAGCTATAAACTCCGTCTTCATAACCTGCATGTTACCAATATAAAGGTAACGGCGAAATAAGTAAAGGGTGACATACTCCAAAACATATATTTAAAGGCATGATAAGTATATCTATAATTTTGGAATTATAAAAGATATAGGTTAGTGAGTGCATTCCAACACCTATCTAAATCTCACTTACTTCGATCGTCATTCTAATGTGTATAATCTACACAATATCGCCATAACCTCATCGGCATACTTCGTCGTAACAACACATAAACTTCCATCGCCACGAAATCCTCACAAGTTAATACGTCACTAACCAACACGGAAATTATAAACAACAACATCAAACAATACTAATAACTTAAGCATCATAAATGAAATCATCACAAATTGGCTAAAGCCCATCGTCGCTTTTTGGCATAAAAGCCCATCGTCACAAAACATCATCACATCATATTTGCATTAAGCATTTCATCAAAGTAAAATCATTGCAAAAATCATTATTTATACTCATCACCTAGTTATCATGAAACTATCGAGTTATATCCATTTCATATTCATCACAAAGATCATCACCAAACAAAACATCGTATATCATCGCAACTCAACATCATTCATCAATTAAAACCCAATGCCAAACAACTCAAACATAAACATGACCGACTCCATGAGACACAACTATGTTATGCATGTGGTACCCGTCGCTTTGTCCATAATTAGGAACACTTGGCATAAAAGCCTCGTCGCTTGGCATAAAAGCCTCGTCGCTTGGCATAAAAGCCCATCGTCGCCAATGCAATGTATCTAACTCGACAATAAACAACACAACACAAAAACATCATCATCGCTTATCAAAATTGGCATAAAGCCTACATCGCCATAATTTATCCAATTCAAGATAAATACATCATCGCATCACATTTGCATTATGCAAAACGTCACATATAATTCATCATCATCAAAAATCATGCATTCACAAATCGGAAGCATTTATTAATCACATCAATATAATCGTCACATCATCATGTACAAAGACATATATTATTTCATCGCAAATCATCGAGTATTCATTAATTAATACGTCGTCGCAAACATTGTGTTTAATCACACTACATCATAACTAATTCACTCACTAAATTCCAAAAACGGAAAAATGGTTAAACACCTATAATCGTCGCGAAAGCCATTCCTAATAAACGGCATTAATCATAATCGTCAACGTCGCAATCGGATTGTCCATACGTGTCCTAAATCCACTAAAACGAAATCTGATTCAATTAAACCGTAGTTAAGCCTATTTCGGGTCATCTCGTAAAAACTCATAATTTCTAAAAACTAAGCTCAGCACTACGTTCTACACGTCGAACTTAGTTAGCACGTCAATTTTCGTTGAATTCGGAGCAACTTGCTCCGTCGTCGAATTTACCGAAATCGGAAAATTAGAACACAATCGGGTTCCAAAAGAAGTGCAAAAAATCAAAATTTTGGAGGCTACAGAAGCATCAACACGGGCCCCCGTGTGCATCAACACGGCCCGTGTTGAAAAGCCACCAGAACATGCAAAAAATCACCCAAGACAGTGAATCAACACGGCCCGTGTTGATTGTCCTGTCAACTACTCTTCCTCGTTTAAGGGATCAACACGGGCACCCGTGTGAATCAACACGGCCCGTGTTGATTGGTCTGTGTGAAAACTCCATTTTCCATTCCCAATCGAGATTCCTAACGATTCGATTCGTTCTAATGATCATCAAAAGCCATAATCCATACTCCTATTCCAACTCTTCTAATCTATTTCTATCAACAATCAACCAAAACCCTATGACCCCATTATCAATTTTTCCCCAAATTTAAAATACAACTATCAAAACCTAATCATACGAGATAGAGAAATCAAACCCCTTACCTCTAGAGATTAGATTATCCATGAATATTCAACAACTCCAACCTCAAGCTCTAGCTCTCCTCTTGTTCTTCTCTTACTCTTCTTCTTCTCCTTCTACCAAAACCCTCTCTTTCCCAAGTATCTATTTTGGCTTTGTGTTAGGAAAAATGAAAAGGAAGTAATGAAAGTATATATTTATGGTGTGTTATACTAGCCAAGGGTGAAAAGAACCAATCCTACAAGATTGCTCATGCTCCTTCTTCTTCTTCTTCTTCTTCTTCCAACACCTCAAGCTCTCTCTATGCTTCTATGTTGGTTTTGTGTGGAAAAGGAAAGAATGAGGAAAATGGTTTATATGTAATCTTACTAGCAACAAGGGTGTATACCCAATCTCTTCAATTAATCCTCACACCCCCATCTAATCTTATAAATCAACACACTAATAATATCTACCAATATTATTAATTCAATTAATTAAAATAATTTCGGGGAATTAAATATCGGATCCGAATAATATTTTACCGGACCGAACGGAACGTCACCAAATATATTATCATATATATCGATTAATATATTTATTCTCGTCGAAAAATAAATATCGATCGATCACTCGAAAATATTAATATAATATAATATTAATTAAAAACAGGGCGTTACAACTCTCTCCCACGTATAAACTTTTCGTCCTCGAAATTTCGACCAAAACGAAAAATCGGGACATGCCTACGCATTCGTCCACTCAATCCTCGCGTCAACTAACCAACATACAAAATACACCAAAAACTAGGAAATATCCCTAACTACATCGGCCCGTCAAAAACAACCATGCCGAGATGCAAATCCCATACAATGCACTCGACAACCAACTAACACCCAACAACTAAACAAGTCGCAGACACACCGATTCACTCGAGAGCCAAACAAACAAGAAGAAGAGCTACAACAACGACAAAAAGGAAGGTAACAATAATGAAGATGTTGCTATTGTTGATGATTTCTTTAATGTTTGTGATAGTTGTGTTGAGAATGTTAATCTATCATGTGATGAGATGGATTGGGTGGTTGATAGTGGTGTTTCTACTCATGCAACCTCGAGACGTGATCTTTTTCTACTTACGAGACCAATGACTTTGGGGTTGTTGGTATGGGAAATAACGGGCAAGATAATGTCATCGGAATGGGAGATATTTGTGTTGAAACTAGCAATGGGACATCTCTAGTTATAAAAGGTATGAAACAAATTCCGAAACATTGATTAAACCTTTTATCCGTTGTGAAATTCTGGTGCTAGCAGACTCAAATGTCACATAAGGATGTCTTGACATATGATCTGTCATTATATAACAGACAAGGTAGAGTTACAATTAACAGTGCAGGAAATAAAAGAACACACATAATTATTCACCAGTTTGGTTCTAACCAACCTACATCTGGGGGCATACCAAGTCAAGAATGAAGTTCACTATCAGTAGTACTAATTCAGAGTTAAACCTCTCTATTTACACCCTTCACTTTATCCCTACCCAATGTCCCTTCTACCTAAGATACCTCACTTAGATATGGAATATCCCCATTCCACTTCCAATCACCGCAGTGATGTCTAGCAGTCAACATCTCAGTCATTGCAACAACAACTTGCTACCTATCAACACAAAACCAGTTTGGAGAACATCACTCTAAACACAAAACAATCAAACTTGTGACTCAAACAAACTTGGAATTGATTCACAATTTCTTCCAAGGACACAACTGCACTCATTGCTTCACAACTTTTGAGTGAGCAAAATAAACCTCTTACCTACAGGCTTCGAGGCTCAAATCAGTGACCATCCCAAAATCCTGGTGGTTCACTTACATGGCGAACCCTAAAGAATACATCTTTCTAAAACCGGATAGCTTACTAAAACTAGGTTACAACTGCTTATTTATAACCTATTACCAACTGGATTTGGGCCTTCAAATAACAACTTGAAGCTGTAACAAACTTCTGTAGTAACAAACTTTTGCAGAATCAAATACGCAGATAACTTCTGCTACAATCAAGGTCCTTGCTAAATTTTCTCGTTAGCTCTTGGACCTCCACAAATGCCTTCAATTACACGCCACTAATGTTGCATAATAATCCTAGAATATTATGCACTAATTAAAAGAGAACTGTAACAAACTTAACAGTTTATGTAGCGTGATGTCCTGATGTCTAATGTCTCGACATCTCATTTGACATGTTGCTCTAGTTGTTGAAAAGTCTTGAACACAACATGTTCATGCATTCTAAATAGGATTACAAGTTAAAAATCCTATTGTATAGAACATTGTTACTGCTATTAATTGTTTTATTAAAATTAAGCCAATCCATACAAATCAGGAACTTACAATCTCCCCCTTTGGAAAATTTTATCTAAAACAAATAAATACAATTACAAGCAGTTACATTAAAGAAGCAACAATTAGAATCAACAATTTATAATTAAAAGAGTCTTCAGCAGCTTCATGTCTTGAGAGAAGGGGAACAGACTTCAATTGGAATTTACAGTAGTAATTGCACTGTTGGTATATCACTTGAAGACAATGTCTCAACATCTAATTTGACATCTTCTCGTGTTTTTGATTTCATCCATTGAACCGATAGGTTAAAGGGAAGGAAGTTCCACTAGTACACGAGGAAGAATATAGCTCTCATTCCCCCTTAAGGCAAGAGCCAGGTCTTGTCATAGACGGTGGAAGAAGAGGACCATGGGAAGTCTTGAAGTTTTCCCAGGTAACTCAAAACACAAGTCACAATTGTGTTCAAAACTCATATCATAAGTCACAAGTAATTCGATATGAATTATTGTGTGACATAACTTGTGACTTAGACATTGATTCAGTCTCTCCTACATCATTTTCTTTTTTCACTTTCTATGTGACAATATTTCTCTCCCCTTTTTAGGTAAAATTTGACAATTTGAACCCTCACCAAACCAGATCCAGGCACAGTTTGCCCAAACTTTAACAAAACGCATGATGAAGACGTGTTGAATGCTCACTTGTTGTTTGAGGTTAGCTGAGATTTCTTATAAATAGGCCAACAGTTCCTTATGAATTAACGGTAGATTAATTGCTGGTCAAGGTGCATTAATCTAGGCTGATAATCTATTACATGACTAGTTGTCCACCGTCCAGGCTATCCTTGAATGCCTTTAATATCCCTTGACTCTTTCTTTCGAGATAAAAGAGTCCCAATGCATACATGTGTCACTTCACTTATGTTGTTCATGCAGAGACATGTTCTATATGGTGTCCTGACATTCATTCAGACATTGTCTACTAACTTTTCTTAACTTCTCAACATAATACATTTTTCACTTCCAAGTGTTCACATGCTGTCATATCTTCTTCTTCATATTTACAATAATATTGATGTTCCAACATCACATAAGACATTCACACAGAGTCCATCTGCTTTGACTCTGAGATTATACTAAAACTGCTCCTTTAAAATTTTATCTTCATGACATTTCAACCTATAGCAGAATACTCTCCCCTTTAGAAGATTTCCATGATATAGTTACTCCCCCCGAGTTATACAAAATAAGGACATCTTTGATGTTGGTCCTTATAATACTTGAAGCATTCTTCATTTGGAATTTTCCATAGTTTCCAAATTAGGAATCCTTAGTTTACTTGCTACACAAGATTCAGATTGCCACATTCTGTAACTTGTTGTAGAATAAACCATATAGTTAACCGTGCATAACCAATGACACGTCTTCAAAAGATAAGTCTGAGCCTTATCTGCCTTCTTAAATCTCTGGTGTCTTCAACAGTTGTCATGTTACATCTTCATGTAGAACATTCTCGTTTATACATCACATACTTAATCTCTTCTTAATTTAGATTTCCACACAGTTATCACAAATATCCAGCTCCCATATGATCGCAACTTTATACGTCTTATAGAATCTAGACCGCAAGTATACAATCCTATCGCGTGTAGTTTTAAAGATTATCGAATCCCAAGGGACTAAATGTTGATCTACCGTTATCTTAGGTTACTAGGTAAATCTAAAGGCTAATAATATAAATAATGTTTGGTTTTATGGAACCTAACTGATTAACATCTAGTTTAGATTCAGAATGAAAGTATCGGTATGTAATGGTTGGGCTTAGGGATTTAGCAATTCATTGACTTAAGTTGTATTATCAAAATGTGTTTCAGTAGGAAATACTTGTTTAAAAATCCTCTTCTCACACTCTCATGTTTATTGATTCAGATCCTATAATCAAACCTAAGTGAGTGCTCTCACTGTTTCAATTAGAGTTTAAAAATAGTTTTTGAAAATAAATAAAACCTAATCAACATAAAAGCGCTCTCGCTGTATTTTAAGTTGATGCTCAATTACTAATGTCTAGTTTAAATCTCAAACTCTCGCTTTATTGATCCAAACTTCTAATCTGTACTTTACCGTCGTAACAAAACAGTTACATTAAGAACTAGTAATTGAAACTAGAAAATTAATCTTTTTTAAAACGAAATAAATCAAATGGCGTTGCTAAACCCCGTTGGCTATGTGACCCTACATACCGATAACTAAATTTATCCTAGCATGTTAAATGATTCAGTTATAGCGCAACAGTGATAAACAGACAGTTCAGATAAACATGCATTACGGATAAATCATGCATATAATAGATAAGAAATTAATTTAGCCAATAAATAAATAAATGAACAATTAAATAAACCAATAAATAATATAATTAAAATAAACCTGAAAATAAAAGGCGGAATATTTGGCAAGCTCCAGGAGTCTCCCACAAGTCGGTGAGATCTGCCCTTCGTTGTCCGAAAATTCAAAAGCGATGAAAGAAATAAAAATGTACAACTCTAACGTAAGGTTAGAATTGACAAAGGTTCGCAGCAATCCCCGATGTGAAAATTTCTACGAGAAAAGAAATCAAATAAACTAAAATAAATCGACTGAAAATAAAATCGATACTGAAAATAAAATTTGGCAGAGTAACAATAAAAATGCAGAAGAAAAAGCGTTCTGAGAATGAATTCCAATGGCTTATTTATAGAGAGTGAAGCGCGAGTTGAAACGAAGATGTTGCATTTTTCTCGCCACTGGATTCTCCTCCGTAGCAGTCGCTACGGAGCTGGGTAGGGTTTGTAACGGTCGCTACAAGCTTCCTTGGTGAGAAAGTCTTGCTCCCTGATGCGTGACGATCGCTAGGGCTTTGACTTGGAAGGGTGTAACGATCATTACACCATTGGGATTGGTGAGGAAGCACATGTGGAAGTGGGATGGGCCTGCTTCCTTATTAATTCTTTAGCGTTTTGCTTCTTTCACACCCCACTTCTTATCGTACACTACAAACTTCAATAAATGCTTCTATTTTGTGGACTTTGAATGTGATTTATCCGTCTTTTATCGACTTTCTTCGTACTTGCCTCATAATTGATAAAAACCTAAAAACATAGAAAATACCGGCATAATATGAATAAAGAATAATATAATTAATTAAAATATGGTTAAAAATCATATAAATCGATCCAAATAATCGATACATGTTCGTGTTATCACCATCAAGATATTTGTCACCATCTGTATATATCTCTTACTTGAATCAACTCTTCAAATAATCACCAGATAATGTTGCCACACATCCTAAACGTGTGAAGATCACAGTGAATTTTGATGCAGTTCACAATATACCATGTATCTATTAGAAAAATACTCAGCTTTCGACATAGTATATATAGTTTGGTATTCAGGTTAAACACTAATAAGTACTAAGTTTCCCGTCAGAGTACCTACTAGTTAATCCGTTAGAATTATCTACTCACACTAGATCATCTTGACTGATTACATCTTCACACTCACATACTTCATAGCAAAAATATGTGTCTCTCTTGATTGAAGACATTGAGATGATGTTTCAACATTTGATACGACATCATTCATTATGGTTCTGGGGTTAACATCCATAATATCTCATCCATAATACTTCGGGGGGAACATAGGAAGCACACCAACTACCAACTTTATAGCCAAACAATTAACATAACCAAGGAATAATATGAGCCATATCTCAATAAGCTTTTCTTCAAACTTTCATTCTGATTTTGAGATGATGGATGCCATAATCTGTACCTACAAAGGAGATTCCCTCAACTAGGTTTCTGGAACAGACTTAATCATGGCATAACACAAAAATATGGAGATTCTTCAAAGCATCCTGTCTCCCTTGATTCTTCCAAACAATACCCTTCCAGGACAATATTTAGGGCAGTCAACACTTAAAACCATAAATTACTGTGGTTGGATCACATTATTCAGCTCCAAATAATATCAATTATATGGTCATAAACAGAACACTACATATCTAGTTCCTTTGATCAGAAAACTGTACCAGTTATAAGCTCATATTGATCTCACATAAAGGGACTGGAGGGCATACCTTTATGAGTCTCTTTACTTGCATTGAGCTTTACTTCTATACTCCAATAAGCTTAGGTCATAAATATATTGAAATCTGGAGTATAAACACTCGTTGATAGTGTCCTGATCAACTGATATAAAGTAGATGTCTCCTCTTCCAAATCAGGAGTAGGTTCCAAACATATCTACTCACACTACATTTCTTTAGCACCCAAAACATCTGTTCTTCAACTGGTAGCTGCATACAAGTAGTAATAATGTTCTAACATCCCATAGAACATTAGTTCCATCTCCTTGGAACACATCATCCTTGATAATCTTCAAGGTCTTCAAGCAACTTGCAGATGTATATAAGTATCATTGATCAATTGATGCTCATCAACTCTATTAATAAATGCCTTTATGTGTGGACTTGAGAAAGATCTCAAGCATCTTTGACACTTTTAATATAGTTGTGAAAATCTTCCAAATATTATGTTGAATAAAAATAACCCTAGAATCCTTCTTTCACTTTAAGGGTTGTATAAGAGGCTATGCAGCAGAATATAGCCATACTTCAACAGAATTTGCACAATGCTTACTCCATAATTCAATTGTAAGCATGACATTTAAGGATTGAAAATAAATCAACCCTATAAAATGCTTGCTTCTTCACCAAGCAAAAGACTAGACCTAACCAATATCCTGACCAGATATAAATACATAAGAACAAGAGTTACCTTATCAATATCTCCACTCCCGCATGAAGGTTTTGACAATATTCTTTTCTATGCTAAATATATGTTGAACAATTCAATCCAAATTCTTCACTCTCGCATGAAGTCTTTGAATTTAACTTTCTTTGTTCCAACTTCATTATCTTCTTTCTTCAAGAAGGTACAACAGTTCTGGTCAGGTTGGTCTAGTCCTCCACAAATAGGTCCATCCTCCACTTCAAGGGACCATACAATATGAACACTCATTGTTCAAACAATCATCTACCTTGTTCACAACCAGAAAGTATCCCTCATGGAACTCATCCAGAAACAGACAGGATGCCTGCTCTGATACCAATTGAAGTTCTGGTGCTAGCAAACTTTGATGTCACATAAAGATGTCTTGACATCTGATCTGACATTATAAAACAGACAAGGTAGAGTTACAATTAACAGTTCAGGAAACAAAAGAACACACAAAATTATTCACCCATTTCAGTTCTAACCAACTTTCATCTGGGGGCATACCAAGCCAGGAATGAAGTCCACTATCAATAGTACTAATTCAGAGTTAAACCTCCCCGTTTACACCCTTCACTTAATCCATACCCAATGTCTCTTCTACCTATGATACCTCACTTAGATATGGAATATCCCCATTCCACATCCAATCACCGTCGTGATGTCTAGCAGTCAATATCCAAGTCACTGCATCACCAACTTGATACCTATCAACACAAAACCAGTTTGGAGAACATCACTCTAAACACAAAACACTCAAACTTGTGACTCAAACAAACATGGAATTGCTTCACAGTTTCTTCCAAGGATACAACTACACTCATTACTTCACAGCTTCTGAGTGAGTAAAATAAACCTCTTGCCTACAGGCTTCGAGGCACAAATCAGTGACCATCCCAGAATTCGGGTGGTTCACTTACATGGCTAACCCTAAAGACTACATCTTTCTAAAAACGGCTAGCTTATTAAAACTAGGTTACAATTTCTTATTTATAACCTATTAACCAATTGATTTAGGCCTTTAAATAACAGCTTGAAGTTGTAACAAACTTCTGCAGTAACAAACTTTTGCAGAATCAAATACACAAATAACTTCTGCTACAATCAAGGTCCTTGCTGATTTTTATCCTTAGCTCTTGGTCCTCCACAAGTGCCTTCAATTACACCCCACTTATGTTGCATAATATTCCCAAAATATTATGCACTAGTTAAAATAGAACTGTAACAAACTTAAGAGTTTTTGTAGCGTGATGTCCTGATGTCTAATGTCTCGACATCTCATTTGACATGTTGTTCAAGTTGTTAAAAAGTCTTCAACACAACATGTTCAGGTATTCTAAATAGGATTGCAAGTTAAAAATCCTATTGTATAGAACATTGTTGCTACTATTATTTGTTTTATTAAAATCAGGAACTTACATGTTGGAAAGTTGGATAATGAAGGATATGATAATTCTTTTACGGGAAATGAATGGAAGTTAATGAAAGGCTCAATGGTGGTTGCTAAAGGAAAAAAGGAATTCAAACTTGTATGTCGTCCAACTCAGGGCTTCGAAGTGTTACATCAACACTTGTGATAATGATAGCTCATCCGAATTATGGCACAAGTGTTTGGGTCATGTGAGTTAAAGAGGTTTGAGCATTTTGGCAAAGAAGAATGTGTTGTATGGTGTTTTCGATGAAAAGTTGAGAAAGTGTTCCCATTGTTTGGCGGGTAAGAAAAGGCAAGTTTCCTTTATGTCATCTGAACCAAATAGGAAATCAGAAGTGTTGGATTTAGTACATTACGATGTGTGTGTTCCGATGAAGACACGGTCACTTGGTGGTGCATATTACTTTGTGACTTCCATTGATGATTGTTCTTGAAAAACATGGGCTAATACCTTGAAGATGAAAGATCAAGTGTTATATACCTTCAAGTCATTTCAAGCATAAGTTGAAAGAGAAACGGGGAAGAAGCTCAAGTGTATCCGAATCGATAACGGGGGAGAGTATGTTGGACCGTTCGACAAGTATTGTCAAGATAAAGGTATACATTGTTGTACCCCAAAATTTACTGTCTTCATTTTGAAGTTTCTGGATTATAATCACATTACCATATACATTCATGCATGTACATGCATAGCATTTATTACATGGTTACCAGATTCAATGTATCTCAAACTATGGAAAAAATTGTGTGTTTCGACTATCTCAGATCATATGAGGCAAAAATCAATATTTCTCGGTTCGTATGGCTATGGCAAGATTTTCAAGTCAAAAAGCTATTTTGGTTTGGTTCTATGAGTATTAGGATCATATCAATTTATTCTCCAGTTTATCTGTTCAGATTGGAGGTCGTTTCGTCAATAAAAAGATCTTATTTGCTTATTTCTCAATAAAGTGAATTTCGGGTTTTTAGTGTGTTTAGGGCGTTCCAGAAGGCATATCTCTCAGCTCGAAGGGTATTTTCTGAAATTTTTTGACGGTCAAGACCCTCTCATTACTATCTACAACTTTCATTCACGAGCCGGATGCAAATTATGTGAAGAAGGTCACCAAAGGAATTGATTCCTCAAGTGGATTAAACTGAATTTAATTGTTGTACCGTGCGCTCAGTGCACTAAATCCTTCGTAATTCCTAGCTGGATATTTGAAACTGATCGAGGTTGGTGTCTAAAATTCCGTATCAAAATTCTCCCCGACTTTAATTTGCAGCTCCAGAGCAAATTCCTTACCATTTAAGACCAGTTTTTTATTCTTCAGAGTTGTTTTCGAGCTGAACCTAGCAATTTTCATATGATACGCGAAGTTTGAAAAATCATATCTCGCTAGATTTTTATCGAAACGAGGCGGGACCAATGCCAAACATTCACAAATAGTTTTGGCTTCATTTGTCTCAGTGATACTCAAGTACAAATTTTGATCAGAAGACCCTTATTCAAGGAAATTTCACCGAAGTGCGCAAATAAAATTCTGAATGTGTTAGATGCCTCAAAATTGTGCTGAAAATTCAAAAATCTGTATCGCCTAGACCTTTCGCCCAACCGAGTCGAAATTTGGACTCCCTCAAGCAAAATCGCGTTCCGGACTTTTTTTCGTTTAGAGTCCAACTTCAAATTCCTGACGGATCGGGCTATTTTAGATTAATTACGAAAATTATTCGGATAATCGCGATTTGGGCTTAATTGTGGATCCAAGGCACTCTAAGGCCCAAATTTTCACACTATAAATAAATTTGTGCCTTCATAATTCAAGGACACACAATCATTTTCTCAAATTACATCTCAAATCACTCTCAATTCTTTCTCAAAGCAAAGTCAAAAAACAAAGAAGAAAATCAAATCTTCCTCTCTCCCTCCAAAATCGAGCAACACCCTCTCTCTCGCTAGCCACCGGCCAACCACCGCCAGTCTTCACCCTTCCGTTCCAATCAAGCCACGTGCGGACTCCCCTTACCTCTTCTCAAGTCCGATCGGACTCCTTCTCTGGCCGCCCTACCTCCGTCTTGGACCGTGACCGTACTGGCCTCCTCCCTTGTTGCTACCCGACCAGACCACCCTATCTCGTGGCCAGCTCCCCCTCCTTGCAAAAAGACAGCTCGGTTCAACCTAGAGGAAGATCTTCCTCTTGCTTTTTTCTTAAATTTTCAAGAATCAAGCCTTGATTCCTCCGACTTCTATTCTGGTTTCGATTATTTTCATCAATTGGAAGTGAATTTGGTATTTTCTTTGAAGAGCACAAGGAATTCCAGTTCAATTTGACTCAAACTTCAAGTTCAAGTAAGTGATTAATTCAGTTAAGCACTTATTTGAAGTGGTTCTTCCCTTTTAGCTTTTCTTGAAATTGAATAGTCGAATTGATTGCATTTTCCATGTGGATTCCGATTATTGAATTTGTTTTGTCGAATTCTTTGATTTGATTCCGATTTTGTGACATTAAAGTGTGTCGGTGTGAAGTAATTTTGTACATAACACACACATACACTTGTGTAATTCTTTTCCTTTGCATTTAGGCCACTAGTTTGTGCATTTTGCATCATCTATCACATGCTCATACATTAGAGAGCATATAGATTGATTAAATTTCATTGGAACATGTGAATTAAGGCATAAGTTGCATTCTTACTTGTGTCAAAATGTAGCATTCATAGCATTTTGACTTTTAGCAGCATTTGCATTGTACATAACACATATACATGCACCTAAACTCACACTTAGGATATAAATTGCATCCTTACATGTTCATACATTTGCATATGGAATAACCAATGTGAGTTTGCATTAAGTATATATCATTTGCATATGATATCACATACACTTGCATTTCATCCATCTTAATGTCATAAACATGTACATAAAACACACATTTTTTCACACTTTTGATCCGATTTTCAATCAAACTTGTACAAAACTTGTGTTTCATTTTGTTTTGCCTTTTTTATTACATGTAGTAAATTAAAATCCGATTCATCTCCCATTTCAAAATCAAAACAAACTTGAATCGGAATTTAATTCAACACATGAATTTTGAGTTCCATAAGCATTTTTTAGCATTTTTGTACAACGACACTCATTTTTCCTGGAAAATCCGAAGTATCGGTACATGTTCCCTATGTTTTGGCACATTTCGGAACCGATTTTGCAAGTTTCGGAACCAAATTTCAAGTGCAATGTGTCAAAATGGAGCGGCTTCCCCATCACTTTAAGGTCCAAAAAATGCCACTTCCACTCGAAACTAATTAAAACTGCTTACTTTTAAGAATTTGTTGACGCTTTTTCCCGCAACCCATGCAATTCTTAATCGATTTCGAGAAGTTGACTTTTTCGCTTCGATTTTGGAAAACCTCCTTCCCATTCCGATTTTTGTGATTTTATTTCACTTCTCACATGCTTATACTAGATTATAATCATATTTGTAATTGGTTTTGCATTTGGTGCTTTATTTCTAGCACTTGCTTTGTTAACTTTGACATTTTATTTCATGTGCAAGGTACTCTGACCTCTTTTACATGAGATATGGACTTCTAGCATCCTTATTTTACGCTTGCACACGTGCGTGTGCATTCTATTGTCTATTTGATTGGATTGACACCTTCTTGCAGGTTATCCGATCTTGAATGCGTACGAACGCACATTCTAATGCTTGTATGCATACGAACGCGCATACTATTTGCATATTGTTTGGATTGACACCTTCTTGCAGGTTATCTGATTGTTTGAATGCGTACGAACGCGCACTCTATCGCTTTTACACATGCGTGTATATTCTATTGTCTGCTTGTTTGGTTTTACTCCATTCTTGCAGGTACTTTTGTTTGAATGCGTACGAATGCGTATTTTATCGCTTGTACACATACGTGTACATTCTATTGTCTACTTGTTTGGTTTTACTCCATTATTGCAGATGTTCTTGTTTAAATGCATACGAAAGCGCATTCTACTGCTTGTACATATACGTGTACATTCTATCGTATTGCTTGTTTCATTTTACTCCATTATGGAAAGTGCTTTTGTTCGAATGCGTACGAACGCGCATTCCACCGCTTGTACACATACGTGTATATTCTGGTGTCTGCTTGTTGGGTTTTACTCCTTTCTTGCAGGTGCTTTTGATTTGAATGCGTACGAACGCACATTCTAATCCTTATTTATGTATGAACGCGCATCCTATTGTTTACTTGTTTGGTTTTAATCCTTTCTTGCAGGTGTATGTGTATCAATTGTGTAAGAACGCACAATTGGGTACTTGTTTTACGTACGAACACGTAATACTTTGTATGGATCATTATCTTTTGCAGGTTTATTGTTTCGGATGCATACGAACACGCACTCCGCATATGCTTTAATGCCTCTGTGCATTTCTCACTAGTTTACTCTTATTGCTTGGCTGTAGTACTTGAAGTTTTCCGGAGTATTTTTAGCTCGTAGTGCTCTACGGATTTGTTATCCGTTTGGTATTAGCTATACCTTATTAATCATATTCTCTTACCGCTTTCCTAGATATCATGAGAAGTAGAGGTTTACCGCTTTCTTTTCCATGATTAGGATATGAGCGTTGGGCTCAATGTCGCTGTTTAAAGACCTGTAGCTAGGCATTCCGCAAATTGTGTGCTAATTCTGTTTGGTTTGTTTAAAATCCTCTTCCATGCATAGGGAGGTAATTCTCAGTAAATGTTTACATTTGTGCTTGCATAGGTCAGAGTGGTTAGGAAACCCAGAGTTGCACCACCAAGAAAAGTCCCGCTTTGATACTTATTGATATATATGATGATGATATGATGGGAACGCGGAAATAGTCTGCAATCGACCCCCGCACAGTTCTAGTCCGTGTCAGCTCAGCACACGCGAATCGTGTTGCTTCCTTTATCGAGTCAATAATAATAAAGTGGCAAGAGTTCCCTATTCTGAATCTACACGCTTTCCTGGGGTTTGCATTTACTGCTGAACTCGCATCATTTGTTATTCACACTTGAAAATTCATGTCATGCGATGATACCACTCACGGGAATCAGAATGTGTTGGTTCCTAGTTACTTTCAGCCATCGACTTGCTGTTGTAGGCTATATGGGACATCCTCCTTACCCTGCGCTTCTATGACATTTATTTGTGCATTTCTTTGTTATGTGCTTCGGCCAAAGCACTTGATTACTTCCTCCCCTTACATCCCTTGGTTTTACAACCAAGACGAATATATGATAGCTTTCCCTTAGGACCGCTCGGCTAGGATAGCTCTCGAGCCTAGAATTTAGGTTATACATCCTTTACATGTCAATATAGGTAGATATTCCCTTACAACCTCAACCTCAGGTCCAATATTTGCATGACAACATTAGGGCTAGTACTAGTTAGTCTCTCTTTTGTTTTGCTTGTTTCTTTTACCATCCTTGCATGTAATAAAACTAAAACTTGCTTTCGTTTTCTTTTGAAAACTAAGACACTTAATAATGGTTTAAAACTCCTTTCTTAAAGGTAAAAGAAACCAACCAATGCAAACTCTTTTTCGCCTTCGGGTGCTTTCTTTTGTGTTTAAAACCTTTTTCATAAGTAAAAAACACAAAACCCACCAAAACAAGTGAGCGGAACTAAGACGCTCTGACTTTCCCATTGCACGAGGGAATACGTAGGCATCTTGTCACGGGGATTGATCGAGCAAAACTTTGTAAAAAATATCTTTTTTTTCCCCGTGGTTTCTTTATTTTCCTCTTCTTTCTCGTACATTGTAGCGATTAAGCAATAGATAGATATAACACACCCCTTAGATATAAAATAGAAGAGGATACCATAGAGTTCTACGAGTGCGTGGGGTGCTAATCCCTTCCCCTCGCGTAACAGACTCCCTTACCCATATCTCTTGGTCGTAAGATCGTGATTTCTTCCCTCTCAGGTTTACTCGATGTTTTCTTTTCTCCTTCGCGAGATAAAAAATGTTCGATGGCGACTTCATTGATATATCCTATCAGTCGATGTTCAGCCGGGTGGTTTTAGCTGGTGACTTCACTAGGGACAGTTAACCCATTGCTGGTCCGTCCAGGAGTCGATCCTAGCTTCCTTTTTATTTTCTATTGGTTGTTTATCTATTTACTCGCTTTATCGCATCATCATTTGTATGCTTGCATTGCATTTTATGTGACATTTTCTCGCTTTCATATATCCTGTATACTGGTTGCTGCTGTACTGGTTGTTCTCTTGTTTAGGTGGGAGTTACATGAGGTAAAAGGCCTTACCCCGACAAAAGACATATAGGTTAGATGAATGTTCATGTTGAATCCCGCATCCCGTGGTGCGTGTGAGGAGGCATGAAGTACCAAACTCAGACGAGATTCGATTGACGGTGCTTTCACCCTACACCCTGTTGTGTAGATAGCGAATTACTCGATAAAGGATCATCAACTCTGTTTATCATTAGGGACCCCCATTGTGTCTAGATTACTCTGTGAGGTGGGGTGGGATATCATTACTACAGGTACTAATGGTGACTGTTAGTGATTCGATGCTGATGGTGACTTGGTATTTTCTGGTATTTTCTGTGGAGTTTCATTTTGATGCCGAACCTTTGCTCCTGTTACATTTGACCGAGGACTTTGTTACCAGTACAACAATGGTTTAACATGTAGGAGATATGACCTTAATGCATTGCATTCATAAAACTTTTAATTTTCATACTTTAACATACATATTTGTTTTTTTCCAGGATTTTTCTAGCCTTCGAGTCTAGTTGTCGGGCCGTTTGAAGGATGTATACTGAAAAGAAGGACAATCGAAGACGTCACCCAGTGTACAAATTTCCTGCGCCTTCTCTTGAGCATCTTATTCTATTGGCTAATAAGTCTCCGCCCGAGAATGTTAGTGTCTTTACCAAAGATTATGGAAGAATTCTGACATGGTTGAAGTCTCCTCTAACCGAGTATCAGAAGGATGGTCTCCAATCTCCATTTCAGTTTTATGACCGTGAACTGAGGTGTTTTGTATTCCCTGATTACTTATTGATGCCAACTCTGGAAGAGTATTCCCATATCTTGGATATTCCCATACGATAACAGGTGCCATTCCATGTTTCCATGGAGAAACCGACGGATGATCAGATCGCTAAAGCATTTTGTATGGAGAAATTTGTTGTGTCAGGTAATGGTGCTAGTAAGGGAGCTGTGGAAGGTTTCCATTTGGGTTTCCTGTTGCGAGAAGCCAATGCCTAAGCTGCCAAGAAGAATTGGAAGAGTTTCAATGTTATTCTAGCTTGTTGCATTTATAGGATGGCTTTGTTTTCGAATGAGCCCAAATTTGTTGACATGAACGCTATTTCCATATTCATCCAGCAGAATCCTATTCCGACTCTTTTGGGAGATGTCTATCATTCCATACATGCTAGGAGTTTTAAGGAAAAGGTTGAACTGTTCATTGTTGTGCGCCATTATTGTACCATTGGTTCCAAGGTTTTCTTCCCCGAAGTGGTGCATTTGTTGATACTCAGCATACTATGATATGGATTCCAAGATTGATGGGTCTTACAACTCAAGATTTTGGTTGGTATCGGCGTGATATGTCAAAAATTAAGAGCGAGGATATTATCATCCGTTGTGGAGATTTCCGTAATGTACCTCTCATTGGCATAAGGGGTGGTGTCAACTATAATCTAACTCTTGCTCTGAGGCAGTTGGGTTATGCTTTGATGGGACCTCCTGATGCGAGTTTTTTGCGGGAAACTCTATATTATGATGTGCCTGATGTTACTGAGTCAATGATTAAAGCTATTCAAGCATGGAAAAGCATTCGTCTTGAAGGAGGACATTATTTTGGCAAGAAAGATCCTACGACCTATGCTTCTTACATCTAGTGGATTAAAGAAAGAAATGGTGATCGTCAATGGCCTTCTATTACAGGAGCTACAACTTTTTACCCTTAAGAGTTAGTTCCCGATGTTGTTTCAAAAGGGGATTATGCGCGAGTGCGTGCTCAAAACTGCGCTTTTCTCGAAGAGAAGGAGACACTGACAGTAAATTGTCTTGTTTTCACTCAAGCAAAGAACCAACTGTCTCATGAGCTCAAGTACTTAAAAGGAGAAGCATCTGATTCAACAAGGAAGAGGTCTAGAGTTGAAGATTCTCTCATTCCCATAGAAGAATACAAGAAAGTTGCCGCTAGTTGAGAAAAGAAGTACAAGCAGAAAAGTCGAGATTGTGAGATTCTTAAAACTTCCAAAGCAGATATGGAAAAGAAGCACAAGGCTCAAGTCGATGAGTTAAAGAAGCAAATGCACAACCAGAAGTCAGCGTTTGAAGCCCAGATCAAAGAGAAAGATTTTGAGTTGGCTCTTGCTATAGAGGAGATTGATCGCCTCAAGATTCAGACAGGAACTCAAGATGCTGAAGGGTTTTCTATGTCAGACATCTAGATCTTTGCTTTATATGAACTTTGTCGAGAATCATCATCAGGCTTGTTGACGAGATTGCTCATTTTATTGTATGAATAAAAAATAAATGTTCAAGCTATTTGTAGACTCTTTTATCCTAGTTTAATGATGATCAACGCTTTCAGTATCTATTAACTTGTTTATTGTTTTCGCCCTAAAAATTGAATCAAAGTGTTAGAGTCCTTGAAATGTTCAAATATGTCATTGCATGCATTACATCCATACATGTATATATATCATGCATAACAAGTTTTGCTCAGGATTCTTATCAGTGGATTATGTTCTTATTCAGCAAAAAATTGCAAATTCAACCTTTCACCGTTACTCAACTCGAAGTAACGAACACCGTCAAATGGAGCAACTCCAGGAAGATATGGCAGCAATGAAGGCGTAGATGGAAGCACAAATGGAACAGTTTATGGAAGTAATCACTACCATGAACCATTGTCAACAGGAATTAAGAGCTCTTATGGAAATACCTCGTGTTGAGATTGAGCGCCATGACAATCTTTTTGATGATTTCTCTGCGGGGCAGCCGCGTGTAGTCAATGCTCACAACAATGATGATTTGGGTGTCAATGATCACCTTCGTGATCATGGTCTGCATCTGAACAATGGCCGGTTCCCACCTCCACCACCCTCCTCCAGGACCTTACTTCTATAACAATGAAATGTAGGGGCATCTTGGTAGAAGTCGCCCCCATTCCCAGGGTCATGAGTTTGATCAGAACGAAGAAGTTTACTTTGTTAATGGCAGTGAGGCCTGTTTCCCAACTGAGGACCAAAAGTACCGTTTTCTTGAAGAGAGACTGAGGGTCGTTGAAGGTCAAAAGATGTTTGGATTAGATCTTTCTGACTTGGGTTTGGCGCCTAGGGCGAGGCTTCCTCCAAAATTCAAAGTTCCCAACCTTTGATAAGTACAACAGAGCTACTTGCCCAAAAACTCATATCATAGCTTACTTCCGCAAGATGGCGGTGTATACTGAAGACGAAAGACTCTTTATGCATTTCTTTCAAGAAAGTTTAATTGGAGCTTCTTTAGAGTGGTATATGCACCTTGAAAGAAATCATGTCAGCACATGGTATGATCAGGTTGATGCCTTTATCCAGCAATATCAATTCAATATTGATATGGCTCCGAATCGTACCCAATTGCTGAATTTATCTCAAAAGTCTGGTTAAACCTTTAAAGAGTATGCTCAGAAGTGGCGTGAGCTCGCTGCTAGAGTTCAACCACCCATGATGGAGCGAGAAATGATAGACATGTTTACCAGCACCTTTTCAGGACACTACTATGTCGCCTGTAGCACCTCTGCCAACTTTGCTGAAATGGTTCGATATGGCAAGAGGATTGAAAGTGGTTTGAAGTCCGACCAGATCCAGTACACTGAAGGTGGATGTTCTTCTGGTACAAAGAACGCATTCAGTGGTCATCCTAAGAAGGAAAAAGGAGAAGCTAGTGTTGTTTATGGAAACAGAAGCAAGGCCCAAGTCAATGCTGTAACTATTTCTGCTTCTCAATCGCAGGCTCAACAAGCTCCTCGCCTGCAATATCAAGGCCAATAAAATAACCATACACCGAGAAGATTTGATGTGGTTCTAATGACTTATGCTGAAATGTTGACGCGATTGATTGACTTGATAGTGGTGGTCTCAAGGGATGCGTTACCTCTTCCTCCTCCTGACATGCGTCCAAGGAATTATGATGCTAATGCAGTTGTAAATTGCATTATGGTACCGTCAAACATAGTATTGAGAACTACTATGCTTTCAACTGCAAAGTTCAGGATCTGATTGATTCTAAAGCCATTCAATTTGACGCCCAACATCAGCAACAACTCAAGCCTAATGTGATTCAGAACCCAATGCCGCAGCATACTAGTGGGGTAGTCCAAGCTATCATAGAGGACAATGAGGTCCTAAACTTGATTATGGATGTGAATTTGGTGATGACACTGTTGCCTTTTGTTAAGAAGTATCTGAATAAAAGAGGCGTCTTTGCAGGCTGTGAATCTGATTGTGTTGAATGTGAAAACTGTTCAAGTGGTTGTAACGGTTTGAAGAATGGTATTCAAAGTTTGATCACCAGTGGCAAATTACAGTTTGATAAGATTGAGGAGGGTAAGAAAGGCGTAACACGAAATGTGTCTGTGATTTCTATTCCCTATACGCATGATGTGATATCTGCACCTGCAAAGCCTGTTCCGTTGTTGAGCACTAAACCTAGTCCCATCCCGTATGTGAGTAATAAAGCCATGCCATGGCACTATGGATCAAATGTTTATTACCATAGAGTAAAAAAGGAAGATGGTCTCTCTTCTTCTAAAAAGGATGATGAGTCTTATGTTGCTAACACTAATAATTTCGCCGGTAGTGGCAGAGTAACCAGAAGTGGTAGGATATTTGCTGCTCCAATTGCACTGCCTAATGCAGATGCTTTAGCAAAAGCTAAAGTCAAGCAGTCAGCAAATGAACTTGAGTTACAGGTCGCTAATCCTGATTTGGCAAAGGATGTTGAAGAGATAATGAGATATATCCGTAAAAGTGATTTTTCGTATTATTGATCAGCTTGCTCAAACCCCTGCCAAGATCTCCATCCTCTTATTACTACGAGATTTCGAGGCACACAAGAATGCCTTGATGAAGTTGCTGAGCACCGCTTATGTCCCTTAAGAGATATCTGTTGGTTAGTTTGAAAACGTTTGAAAATGATATGCTAATTGTTGGAAATAATATTTCAAGAATTAAAGAGTTGAAGAACACTTTGAGTGAATCTTTTGCTATGAAGGATTTAGGAGAGGCTCAGGAAATTCTTGGTATTGAAATTGTTCGAGATCGAAATGAGAAGAATTGTACTTGTCACAAGAAAAGTATGTGGAGAAATTCCTTCGGCGTTTTAGTATGGATAAGGCTAAAGTGGAGGGCATTCCACTTGCTTTTCATTTCAAACTTGGTAATAAATTATGTTCGTATACGGATGAAGAAAACTTGAGTATAAAGAACATTCCGTACTCGTCGACCGTTGGTAGTTTGATGTATGCTATGGTTTTTACATGACCCCGATATTGCTCATGCTATGGGAATGGTGAGTTGTTATCTCTCAAATTCGGGAAAAAGATCATTGGGAGGTCGTAAAGTGGGTGATGAGATATCTGCGTGGCACTTCGAATTTGAGACTAACTTTGGGATGTAAGAAGCCTATGTTGGTTGGATATACAAATTTGGATTTGGCCAGAAGCTTAGATGATCGAAAATTCACTTCGGGATATATGGTGACTTTTGCTGGGGGAGCCGTGGCTTGGCAATCAAAGTTGCAAAAGTGTGTTGCACTATCCACTACTGAAGCCGAGTTTATAGCCTCCATGGAAGCATCAAAAGAGTTGTTATGGTTGGTAAATTTGCAATGGAACTTGGTGTGAAACAAGAAAAATATGTCTTGTTTTTTTAAAATCAAAGTGTCATTCACTTATAGAAGAATTCTTCCTTTCACTCGAGGTCGAAGCATATTGATGTTTGTTATCATTAGATTTGTGATGCATTAGCTTCCAAGTTGATGGAGCTTGAGAAGATTCACACCGATGACAATGGTTCAGATATGTTGACGAAAGTGTTACCTAGATGAAAGTTTGAGTTTTGTCGTATGGAAGCCGAATTGGTGTTCTCCTTTGACTAGTCGGTCGGGGGAGTTTGTTGGACTATTCCTCCTATTTGGAGTGTGCCCAAATGATGTGGGTTAGTGGCCCATATGTGTGTAAGCCTTTGTTATTATCCAACAAAGAATAATAGGGTTTTAGTGTGAAAAACAACAAGTGAAAAGAAGAGAGAAAAGTGAAATCCTCCAACCCCAATTCTGCATATATCAATCCCAGTAAATTGGAGCTTACGCAAAATCCATCGGTCGGATTATCCTGAAATTTTGACACAACATTCATGACTCATGAGATCACATTCTCACCGATTTTCATTGCAATCGGAGTTTTGTAAGTGGTTCTGTCGAGTCCATCTTTGAAGTTATAATTTCTTGGTGTTTTTGGTTGTTTTGTCTCTCTTGATTATTGTTGTATTCCAAGATAGATTATTAATCTTGATGATGTTGATATATGCCTCTAACTTGTGTCAGAGAGAATCTTGCTTGTATCCATTGTTGATCAAAGTGGAGGATTTAAGTGGCCTACAAATCCCGTGATTTTTTACTCCTAGTTAACAGAGGTTTTTCCACAATAAAATTGGTTTGTGTTGTTTGGTGTGTTTTTGTTAATTGTCTTTAAGTTATATTTGATATTTGAGAGAGTTTGTCTTGATGAATTATTCCGTTGTGTTTTTGACATTTCCTCTAAACACTAATTTCTCTTATGGCCGTGTGTATTAAATGCTTGCTTATGATCCTATTTATAGGAGAAGCAATGCAAGGTCCCTTACATGCAAAAAGACACTTGTCTTTTGTTTTTCATGCAAAATAACAAGTGTCATTAATAAGACATGCACTATAACAAATATACACTATAAATCTTGTTCGATGTCATCATATACAACCTTCCATTTTATATGCATGTTGGTCATGTGGCAATGACTGGACCCACAAAAATGACAGAGTAAGTTATGATATTGCAGCATTTGATTTCCATAAAGAAACCTGCAATTACCATACTCTTTGAAGGAGATGATTTTTCCTTTTACTTTTCCTTACATAAATTTCAATTTTTGAACAATTGTTTTCCATCTTAATTTTTAATATGGACGAAGAATTAAAATTTAAAATCATTTTAAACGGGCTTGAATATTTCCATTGTGTCACTATCTATATAATGAAGTTAATCTTTTAAATATATTTATTTTATTTTTTCAACCTCAAATTACATTAAAAATAATAAAATAAAAAATTTAAAAAATATTATATATATTTTAAATAATAAAATACAAATTAAATATTGACCATTTATTTATTATTTCAAATCATTAAAAATATATAATAAGATAAACAAAATGAATTCTATAACAAATTTAGAACGACTACTATTATTCGATCCGTCTCTATATTGTATACTAATTTTTAAAAAATTAAAATCCAACTTTAATTAAAATAGACTTTTTCCATCAATTTCAAACGAAAAGCAATTCATATAAATCTCCATATATTAAATCTATATTGTCAAACTTAATCATATAGGAGTATATCCTAAAGGAAGGGCACTCAAAATTCTTCTACTCATTCATTGATTAGAAACTTTGTGAGACTTTCACATGAAAGTAGAAATATAAGTTGTACTAGTACAACTTTTTTGTTTAAGATTATGAATATGATGGATGATTGATTATTCATCATAAGGGCCAAGACACATGAGAATAAATGAAAGACATGTCATTTGCAACAAGACATGAAACCCTAGAGATAGGTAATACCTATACCTATTGATCCAACTACACCTATTCACCAATGTTCCTGACACAATGATTATTTTTATTTTGTCCCAAAAATATCACTCAATTATATAACCCGTACTAACATAATTTGAAGATACTTTAAATTAAATAAATCACCTCTCTATCATGAAAGTTGTTGAAGACATCATTTTAAGTTCCACCATTATTTCTCACAAGTTACTCACATACTCCATTTTATCCTCTTGGAAATAACCAACCATTAATACTTAATAAAATGACATGCAAATTTAATGCAATCGGTGGTTTGGTTTCTAATCTTATGGTTTGACATGATTTCAAGGAAGATGAAGATAGAAGAATCAAACATGTGTTTTCAGAGATAAGGATAAGAAAATGGTGCTCCTTTGTCCAAATACAAAAACTTTAGAAAAGGATTTTACACTGCCAAAGTCCACCTAAACCTTTTACCATCACTTTCTCTTTCATTACCACATGGCCAATCACGTGTCTTTCTAGCTTCATGACAATACTATTCTTTTCCATTATAATTGTTGATAATGAAATTTCTACATGAAAAAGACTTTCTACTACAAAATGATGTGATAGTAATAGTATCATCATTAATATTAGGCAATCTACTATTCCGAACCTATGACATACTTACAAGAAAAAGTTCAATCATCACTCTAAAGTATTTCTACTATGGTATTGTAGTATAGTCCTTTGTTGTTTATCTTTAGATAACATCAAATAATTTTATCAAATAATTTGTCGTATTCTATGTTGAAATGACGGAAAATATCGATGCTTACGTCTCATTTATAAGACATCACATATAAAATTTGAGATATTTTTCTAAACTATAATTCACGTTTTTTTCTTCTTTTTTTTTCTTCTTCTTTTTCTGACCTAATGGTTGAAGTATTAATTTTACATATCCACCTACAAAATTGTACTAATAATCTACTCCATCACATAAAAACTTTAATTCATTATTTCACCAAACATTTTTTATTCTCTAGCAAAACACTTACAAAATTAATAATGTGAATCCTATTTTAATACCCTCATGGTAAAATAGTTCTATTGCAAGTAAAATTGACACTATTAACAAAACAGCATTAAAAGTAAAGTAGTAATTAAGAAAGAAAGCTGGAAAAGGAATGAAAAGGTATAAGCATCTCTTGACTTATGCACATTAGGGGACAAAGAATTGAACAGCAAAGACATGACGAAATTTCAGCACCACTTTTCTTGTTTTGTCCAAAGCCCAAAATGTTGTATCTTTCATGTGATGAATGAGCTGGTTCTGACACCCATGATTGTTGGGTCATATGCAGTATAGTCCTCAAAAGATCGTAGTACCTTACAAACTCAGGCTTCAAACTTCTACGCATTCTAAATTTGCAAAAGAAAACAACTCTGAATTTAGAGGTGTTCAAAATCAAACATACCTAATAAAAAATTACAAATTAAATTGAAACTGTAAAAAATTGAATTTGGTTCGGATTAGTTTTAGTCATCTTTTAACAAAATTGCATGGTTCGGTGGTTCGGTTCAGTTTGCGGTTTGTATTTCGCAAGCCTAATCAAACCGCGTTATGTTACAACCTAAATTTTACTTAACTCTCATCTAACTCAAACCTAAACTTATTATATATTCGCTTATGACTACGAATAATTTTCTCATCCTTACACTTACGGTTTCAGTTTCGGTCTTTTTAAATCTCTCATAGTATTATTGCTTCGTCTTCACCACTTACATCTTGTCTCTTCTTCTCTAGTCTCTATTATCTTATATTCTTTCTTTTTCACCTTCTCATTTTTATGCAAATGTTCTCTCTTTTAATTTCGTTTTATCGCACATATTTATCTCTAATGTCTTCACTCTTATGTTCTTTCTTTTTCATATTCACTAACCTCTCATCTCTTCTATTATTTTTGTTTCATTATAATATCTTTGACATTATTTTATGCTTTTATTCTATGTTTATTATTTCACTTTTGTTTAATTTAATTTTTACATATTAAATAAAAAATTATTGTCCAAATATGATGAGTTTTATTGTTATTTGGTAGTGTATGAATGATAAAATACAAAGTTATGTTGTCATCTATATGTGTATGTATGACTAAACAAAATATTTGTAAAAAAACCGAACCAAACAACATTGGTTTGGTTTGGTTTGATTTTTTTCTTAAAGCCAACCAAACTAAACCAAACCACACACATTTTTCTCTTGCGGTTCAGATGATTTTTTACATCAAAACCGTCCAAACCGCACCGCGAACACCCCTAACTATACCGCATAGATGATAAAAAAAAAGGTTTTTTTTACCTACTTGCCATCTCTTTGAAAACAAAATACCACACTACCATACATCGTAAATTAATGTCCAGATTGCCACATTTTTTCAATGGTTCGTCCTCAGCATAGTCGAACGAATGTAAAAGAAAATCATTTTCATTGGCTTGTCCTTTGCATGGACGAACCCATACACAAACTTTTTTCTTTTTCAATTTAAATATTTTTTTAATATATTAATTAATATATTACAGTTAAAATAATTATTTGATGTTAAAAAAATCATTTAGAGTTTTTAAATATTTTTGCAATGGCCAAAATATCTCTTTTGTTAAAACTAGCCTAAAAAACTAAAAGGATAAAGATAAATATATTTAAAATTATTTTTGTTTCAATTTTTTTAAATAAAAAAGAACATTTAAAATAATAAAAAACGATAAAAAATAAATATTTAATTAACCAAAAAAAGAAAATAAACACATTAAAATAAGCTATATATCACAAAGTTTAGTAACAAATATTGCAAATGATCAAAATAAAAATAAAAATGAGAATAAAAATATTTAAGAAAGTAATTGTAAAATGCATCAAAAAATTAACAGAGCACACCAACATGACCTACGCGCAATGCAGAATGATAAAAACTCGAAATATTTTACCTGCTAATTTTCGTAATAGTATTCAATATTTCTGTATGAAATTTCAACATTTAATAAATTAGAGTAGTTTTTATTATTTTATTGTATTATTAATAATTAGAATATTTTATTTTTTAGTATTAAATAATTATTGTAACTATATTATAGTAATTAACATATTAAAAAACGTTTAAATAAAAAACAAAATAAAATAAAAAACTTATGCATGAGGTCGTCCATGCGAAGAGCGTACCAACAAAAGTGATTTTTTTCTATACATGTTCGTCCATACTAAGGACGAACCATTGATGATAGTGTGACAATTTGGATATTAAATTACAATGTGTTGCACTGTGGTATTATTTTTTTCAAAAAGAAGGCAGGTATGTACAAAAATCAAAAGAATAAAGAAAAATAAGATATGTATGGATATCACTTATTAAAGATAGAAAATAAATACACAGGTGTTGTGTAAATGAAATATCAAACACACTAAAAATGTGATATGTTTAATGAGTTACATATAAACAGTTACTAATTTATCAATTAATGCAGAACTATTACAATATGTAGAACAAAAAATAATATGCTTATTCAATTTCACTACAAATAAGATAATAACTTCATAATTAAGGATGATAATATGTAGAGTTTAAGTAGGATATTATAATACTCATTTTATATTTATGGTTAAAAAATTTCGTATCCGAGTTTATATTCACTTAAGGGAAATATTTCGTATCGTATTTCTAATAAATATAAGAAAAACATTAACAAGTGCTCTAAGAACATTCTTTAAACATTTAAAAAATAATTTTTTAAGAACATTAAAAATATATATATTAAGTATAAAACATTATATTATTTTAAGTTTTTAAGAACACTAAACAAAAGTTTTAAAATTTATTGTTGATTTATAAAATAAATAATATATATATATATATATATATATATATATATATATATATATATATATATATATATATATATATATATATATATATATATATATATATATATATATATATATATATATATATATATATATATATATATATATATATAATAGACATCTTTTTAGATACCCACTTGAGATGGGTCATATTATCATTTTTATCCGTGTATTATCAATCAGGAGTCTCAATAAGAGACCACAAATGAGTTATAAAAAATTATGATTGCTACCTATTTATGACTCAATGTCTGTGTCTATTGATATGTAAATTACTATATTTAGAAGCGTTTCTAAAATGATAAATAACTTTCAAAGATTATCAAACTATTAAAATAATAAATCCTAGTAAGTTCTATGTTTCTCTAAGTATCTTTCTCTAAAAAATCACATCCCTATGCAAAAAAAAATTATAAGACATAAAACACATAAATATTATAAAAGACACGAGGATCGCGCTTCACGCACTTGAGAAAAAAATAAAACTTAGAAACATCAAAATAGCATGCTTCACTTTGTGCCTAGCGCATAAAGCTGTGATGAAATACCACTTTGAACTATAAAAATAGAGTTAAAAAATGATGCAAGTATAAGAAATGTTTGAACTTTGATTTAGACAACGACTTGGTGAACTCATCCGCTAAACTATTTTTCGAAGACATTTTGTCTACCACAATCTCCTTTGAATCGATCACATTTCTAATGAAGTTCAACCAAATTTTAATGTGCTTTATGTTTTTATGATATAATTGATGATTAGGAAAATACATTGTAATTTGACTATCACAATGTATCTTCACACATTTTTGACTGATCTCTGGCTCCATAAACACCTCTTAATCATATGACTTCTTTGACCCCTTTAATAAGAATACACTTTAGTTGAGTTATAGATAAAGTGATTATCAATTATTGATTTTCTTTCCATCTTATAATATTCCAAACAAAGTAGGCACAAATTCCGACATCGATTTTTTAGTGTCCCCATTACCTGTATAATTTGCATCTATAAAATCTTCAAAACTATCTTTTACTTGAGTTTCCTTTGTGTACTTCAAACCAACCTCCAATGAATAATTCAAATACATTAAAAACCACTTCAAATCTTCCAAGTAAACTTGGTCTTGATTTTTCCTAAACCAACTTTTTATTTGCATATGCTAAGCAGAACCTAATACAAACTATATTATGCATGAAGCTTCAAACTCCACTTGCATAAGGAGTAATCACAATCATCTTATTTTCTTAATTTTTAGAACATTTCATTATTTAAAAATTTGTATGATGACCCAGAGGAGTATTGACGATTTTAGCACCTAGAATTCTAAATCGCTCTTCCAATTTCCTTAAGTAGCTAGATTGATACAAGAACAATTAACTTCATTTTATGGTTTATCCTGATATTTATCTCTAGGATATTTCTAACTTCATCAAAACCTTTCATATTAAATTCTCCATTCAAAGTATATTTGAGTTTACCAATATCTTCCTTGCTAAAGCATATTGTCAAGATATCATAAACACATAGAAATATGCATATAATGACTTTCTCATTCCTCTTCCACATGTATATGCAATTATAAAACCCACTTATCACAAAATCATGATTAAGATGAATTCTTCCAACCGATGATATTATTTCCTTGAAATTTACTTCAATTCATTCAAAGATTTCTTCAATAAATATATCTTAGACCTATCCTCTAAAAAAAAACTTTAAGTTTATCCATGTAGGTTGTCTTCTTAAGGTCTCCATATAAGAAATACGTTTTGACATCCTTTTGTTCCAACTCAAATTATATTTATTCACAATTTCTATAATCAATTCCCCCACATGATTAAAACCTTTTTGCTACAAGTCTTGATTTATACCTTGGTTCTTCAATCCTTATAATACCTTCCTTCTTCCTGAATATCCATAAGTATCTAACTACCATTTTTATTTTAATTAGTCTCACAAGCTTCCACAAATGGTTCTTCTTAAATGAATGCATATCATCATTCATTGTCATCAACAATTTTTTACTATCTTTTCTTTCGAATACACCCTTGAAACTTTCAATTTTAAGACATGCAATCCTTCAGATGCACTCAAAACATAACAAATAACATGACCATAACCATATCTCTAAGGTGGTACAATCTCCCTCATTGATCTATGATGAGTTAATTGATTATTAGGAGCCACTATAGGTTTCCCCTATTTGGAATTAGAAGATGGAGCCTTAACTTTATCCTAATATCTAGTCTCACTAGAAGGAACATCCACCTCAAACTAAGTGGTCTCCATATTAATTTATAAGTATTTCACTTACCGACCTTTTCACTACATCACCATAAATATCTCACTAAAGGTAACATTCATGATTAAGATAAACTTTGATCATCCAGGTTCAATCATTCACAAATTGTAACCCATAAAATCTTGAGGATTGCCAATGAATACACACTTCACAACTTTGTGCGGTCTACTGGTTACTCACTTCAAGCCTTAGTATGAGTCTTGAAGCCTAATCACGTTGGTTACATTGATCAATAATTTAAGGTGCAGTTGCAAGAACTTCTACATAAAACTCTTTGGTAAATTAACTCCCAACAAAATTCACTTTATCCATTCCAAAATAATGATACATTACCAATAAAAATGGAAACATCCAAAACATATAAACCACACATTTTAGAACCTTTATAAATTATCAATGTACCAAGAAAACTTTTAACATTTCATGTTCATTTATAGTGAAATAGCATAAATCACCAAACAGACTTATCAAAACAATTATTTTGCGCAAGTTTGAGAACTTTTAACATGTTGCATAAACGAAACTCACAAATATGAAACATCTTGAGCCTAAACCTACTCATACCACGAACTTCGCAAGTCTTATTATTACTAAGTTTGAAGGCCCAACATTATTTTAATTAGCTCCAAAGTTTCAAAGTATTCCTTCTTTTGACATATGTGATAAGAGCGTGTGGATTCCATGATCCAATTCTTCTTCATCTACAAACTTGTTTTTTGTACCCTAGCTAGCGCATGCAACCTATCCCTTCATATTCTTCTTAAGTGGTGGTTGTCTTCTATAAGATTTTATTTGATCACTAAATATTAATGTTGTTCCCTAGTAACTATTTATAGTCTTCATTCTCCGATTGTTTCTCATTTATCTTCATTTTCTTGCATTCTTCTCTTAATTCTTTCACTATTCAATTCTCATTGAATTTCTTCTTCTCTATGGGTACCTGAACCTTTAACGGTGATGTATCTCTTCTTAAAGTGATCAATGAGAAACGAACTGACAGTGTGACTAATGAATATGTTATTAACTCATTCATAGAAAACCAAGTTTGGATTGGGTATACAACTATACTTAGAGGTCCTATATACCCTAACTCTGAAACAGTTTTGGATTCATGCATCCATTAGTTCTTTTGGAGATTACATTCATTCTCACATATTCGATAATCCCATTGTTATCATTCGTCATGCTATTGAACAAGCTATTTGTTGTCCCCCTCTTCCCAACTCTTGCATGAATGGTTATATGTTCCCAACTGTTTCAAACACCTCTTTCTATTTTGAACCTGAGAGACTTCATACAAATTGAAACCTTCTGCAAAAATCTGGTTTCGGTTCTTGTTGATAAATCTTCATCCAAGAGGATAAAATCTTATACGATTTTTACAAGGGATATGTGTCTTCTCTATTGTCTTCGCAATTTCATTCATGTTCATATTTCTACAATCATCTTCAACCATATCAAGCTATCCATTCTTAGCTCTAGAAAATCTCAAAAATCATTCATTCCTTATGTATGTTTACTATTTGAATTGTTTGAGTTAGTTGATGTAATTGAAACTTTTCCAAGGGATTCGTTGTTTGGAGAAAATGTATTATTTGATGAGAGTCGTGATGTATTTGAAGTTTAGCTTAGTCTAAATTTCTTTAATGTACATTGTCTCCTTTTGAAATGAATATAAAAGTCTTCTGGTATTTTTTTATTTTCACACTTTTTACTTTTTGATTATGGCAAAAAGGGGGGAGTAGTTAAAAAAGTAATTTTGATTCTAATTGGTCAAACTGAAAAACGCTGCTCATATTCTATCAAATATAAACTGTTGTTTCTTGGTAGAATTGTGTTTGCTTCTTTATTTCAGGATTTTTAATAGAATCTAAAGAAAGCTAACGAAAGTTATTTATCTGACTCGTAAAACTAGACTCTGACAGAGTTAGTTCTAAGTCAAGCTCTAATTTGAGAGTCTGGAATTCGTCTGAGTGATGTTATAGTTTTAAGATCTCAAGTGATTTCATTTACATCAAAGAATCAATACTCTTAAGATCCGTCTATATGATTTGTTGGAACCACGGGGAATTTCTACTCAAATGGTCCTTAGTCAGAATTTCTAATCATTACCAGGTATGTTATTCAGGGGAAGTTTCAATATAAAGGTTAAGTATTCTTTACATTTCTTATTTCCACTTTCTTCTGATTTCGTACAAAATTGTGTCATCAAAATACATGGTTTTGGCATCATTAAAAAAGGGGGAGATTGTTAGAATAAGATTTGGTTATAGAATTGTTTCTTTATGTTTTGATGATAACAAAGAGTATATTGTATGAACAATTTTGACACTTTAATGCTTGTTGTGTATGAGAATTAACAAACGGGTTGCGCTTCTAATGAATGGCGTGGCCAATACATTAGAAGAGAAGATGTTCAGCTTCTAAACTACAGAAGTTCTGATGAACAGTAGCTAGAAAAGCTTTAGAAGGCTCTGAAGTATTTGATGACTCTGATACGTATTGTCTAAAGAAACTAGTCTGAAGATCTGAAGACAGAAGTTATGAATGAACAACATCTAGATGTTGAAGACTCGAGTTTCAGAAGAGAAAGGATTCTGAAGACCAAGTTGAAGACTCTAAAGACCTTGTTATGAAGACTCTACAGACTTGAAGTTCTGCTGACTTTAGGTTACATACAAAGGTTTTCAAGACCAAGTGTTAAAGGAATCAGTTCTAAAGACTCTGAAGACTTGAAGTTTTGATAACTTAGAAGTTATATTCTATCTTCTTGATCAAGCTCGCAGAAGCCTCTGAAGTTCAGAAGGGTTAGAAGATAATGTTAATGTGGTACAAATAATATATGGTGCAAACAAAACGTTTCATTCCACTACCATGAAAGGACAGACGATGCGTACGATCTTGTCCCCCATGTTCTTTCAAGCTTCCATAAAATATGATAATTCCATATGTACCCTTGAACAATCACATCTCATGCATGACTCTATATAAAGGCTTGAAGACTTGAAGAAAATGCTACTAATTTTCTACGAGTAAAAGCTCACATATTCTATTGTAAAAAGTTGTATATTTTCTTTAGTCATTGTGCTAAAAATATGTTTACATATTCAACTTGTGTAGAAGCAATTATCTTGTAGACAAAACTTGTATTCAAACAGATGTTTGTTTGCTCCTTAAGTGACTAGTTGACTCAGTATTCTTGAGAAGTCTAGGACCAGTGTGTCTTAGAGGTTGATAGTTAGTCACATATAATTGGAGTGTCCAGGTGCTAGTCACATTTAGTTTGTGCGTGTAAGTCTAATAATATTTTTAATTATTGGATTAAGACCTTGTTGGAGAGAGGCAATATCAACTGGAAGGCTAGAATAGAGTAGCTCGAAGTTATCAAGTGAACTAGTATAAAAATCTTGTGTTCAACTCTACTTTCCAGTTCTCTCTACCTTATTATCAAAAGTGAAGTAAATTTCAAGGGGATTATTTTCAAAGAAATTTTTTTCAAAGCTTAAAACCCAATACAAACCCCTGTTAATTGCAAATTGTAGTTATTTTTGTATATAAGTTCTGTTGCACTTATCGGTTCTTTTATTAATATTCGTTGAATAAATCTCGACCTTGTTTGTAAATATGTTTAGTTATACATAATAGAATAATTGATTTTTTGTGTAAATATTGTATCATTTGATAGTTTTCATCTCTTTTATAGGTATTCATTCATAATTAGAGCATTGAGTAATAAAGGCTAAAGGCTAAGTGAAATTTTGGTGGAGCAGTCTCAGATGTCATATAAGAATGTCAAGACATCTAGTATGGCATTTAAACATACACAGACAAGGCAAAATTATACAGTGCAGGAAACAAAAAGAACACACAGAATTGTTCACCCAGTTCGGTTCAAACTAACCGACATCTGGGGGCATACCAAGCCAGGAATGAAGTTCATTATCAGTAGTACTAATTCAGAGTTAAACCTCCCCATTTACACTCTTCACTTAATACCTACCCAATGACCCTTCTACCTAGGTCCTTCCTAGATATGGAATATCCCCATTCCACTTCCAATCATCGCAATGATGTCTAGCAGTCAACATCCCAGCCACTACATCAACAACTTGATTTCTATCAACTCTTCAAACACAAAAAAGAAGAAGTCACACTTCTATCACAAACTAACTAAGTCTTAAAGCCTATGGCTTATAACTTAGAACACACCTTGGAGTTTCTTTATAGCTTCCTCCAAGAACACAACTGCACTCATTGCTTCACAACTTCTAAGTGAGTAAAACAATTCTCTTGCCTACCAGTTTCGAGGTACAAATCAGTGACCATCCCACAATCCGGGTGGTTCACTTACATGGCTAACCCTAATGATTACATCTTACTAAAACTGGCTAGCTTACTAAAAATAGGTTACAAACTGCTTATTTATAACCTTCTACCCAATCGGATTTTGGCCTTCAAACAACAACATAAGTTGTAACAAACTACAGTAACAAACTCTGCAGAAAAAGAAACAAGTAGATAACTTCTGCAACAATCAAGGTCCTTGTTGTTCTTCTCCTTAGCTTCTGGACCTACACAAATGCTTTCACAAACACGCCACATATGATGCATAATATTCCTAGAATATTCTCCATAATTTAAAACAGAACTGTAACAAACTATGACAGTTCAGTAGCGTGATGTCTGATGCATGATGACTCGACATCTTATTTTATATGTTGTTCCAGATGTTGATTTTACTCTCAACACAACATGTTTAGGCGTAACAATAGGATTACAAGAAAGTTAATTATCCTATTGTATAATACATTGTTGCTGCTTATTATTTGTTTTATTAAAATTAAGCCTATCCTTAAAATCAAAGAACTTACAATCTCCCCTTTGGCAAATTTTAGCTAAAACAAATAAATACAATTACAAACAGGTACATCAAAACAACAACAACAATTTACAATAAAAAATTTACAATTAAAATGGTCTTCAGCAGCTTCATGTCTTGAGAGCAGGGGAGCAGACTTCAGAGGGATCTATAGCAGTATTTACAAGGTCTGCACTGCTGGTCTGTTAGTTGAAGACAATGTCTCAACATACAGTTCGACATCTTCTCGTGTTTTTGATTTCCTCCATTGAACCAACATGTCAAAGGGAAGGAAGGTCCAGTAGTACACATGGAAGAATATAGCTCTCATTCCCTCTTAAGGCAAGAGCCTATTCATGTCACAGGTGGTGGAAAAAGAGGATCGTGGGAAAAAAACTACCTCTTAATAGGTATCCTAAATTTTTTCCAGGTAACTCAGAACACAAGTCACAATTGTGTTCAAAACTCATATCACAAGTCACAACAGAAGTTTTAGGCATAAACCTGTTGAATAATTTGGTATGGTTGTGACTTCTTTCGTGATATAGATTCCATCTTTCTTCTTTCTTTTCTTTCTTTGTGACATTATTTCTCTCCCCCTTTTTGGCTAAAATTTGGCAATGAAAACCCTCACCAAACCAGATCCATACATTCTCATGACTTTTGGATCGAGGACAAGTCATGCTTTTATAGTCTGAGTCTTATAAGTGTCATTAGTATTCAGACTATTTTAACAGAAGAGTTTTCTTTTCAATATCTAGCAGATCAATATTTCTTCTGTGTAGGTGCTTCACTTATGGTTGATGGTACTTAGTGAAGTTGAAATTGCATTTGTAGTCATGCATATGATAATCATACTACTTTTTCAACATCTCTTTATTCATCAAAATAGATAGAGATCTCCGCATTTGAGGATGAAATTTGAATAATGAGATTCATAATACCAAACTTGATGTTCCAACATCTTTTGGAACATTTACTCAGAACCCATCTGCCTTGGTTCTGAGATTACAATGACACTGCTTCTTCAATAGTTTAGGACTATATACTCCCCTTCAGATATGCTAAAGAATAACTTCTCCCCCTCAGTAGCATCTTGACATACATAGATGCACAAGTAGTGTCATTAGCTCCTCTTATACACATCTCCAATAACATACAGATAGTTAATTTCTTTGCACACATATGGAAACACATATAACAATTAACATAAGACAGTTGCCCCCCCTTCATATCAACACTTCTCCCTTTTTGGCTTCCAAGATAAATCCTTCCATAATATCGTCACTCCCTATGAGTTACACAAAATAAGGACATATTTGGTGTTGGTCCTCATAATATTAGAAACATTCTTTATTTGAAATTTGCTACAGTTTTCAAATTCGGAATCCTTAGTTTACTTGCTATACAAGATACAGATTGCCACACTCTGTTATTTTTCAATAGAAGAAACCACATTATCAACCATGCGTATGACCAAAGATACATCTTCAAAAGATAAGCCTAGATCTGATATGCCTTCTTCAATCTCTAGTGTCTTCATCAATTGTGATGTTACATTTTCATGTAGAACATTCTCTTCTATACATAACAGACTTCATCACTTCTTGACTCCTATTTCCACACATCTATCACACAAATTTCCAGCTCCCATCAACATATTTGTAAGCATCTGTATGCATCTCTTAGCTCTTCATATAATCACCAGGTAAAGTTTCCAAACATCCTCAACTTGTGAATATTAAAATGAACTTAATATTTACATTCAATTCATAATATACCATGAATACATCAGACAAATACTCAGCTCCCGACAGAGTATATGAATTTGGTATCCAGGTTGTATACTAATAAGTACCTGGTCTTCCGTCAAAGTACCTACCAGTTAGTCATTTAGAATTATCTACTCACACTAGATTATCCTGACTGATTTCCTCTTCACACTTACTTCCAGGCAACAATGCATACTTTTGTGACTGAAGACACTTACGACATCATCTTTTATGGTTCTGAGGGTAATCTCCATAATAGCTCATCCATAATACTTGGGGAACACAGGAAGCACAACTGTTACCAATCAAGCTCCAGGATCAAACAATTAACATAAATCAAGGGATAACATAAGCCACATCTGAATAAGCTTTTCTTCAGACTTTCATTCTGACTTTGAGATGATGGATGCCATTGTCTATACCTACAGAGGAGATTCCCTCTACTATGTTTTTGGAACAGACTTACTTAGGCATGACACATAATGGTGTACAGACTTCTCAGTTGAGTCTGTTTCCCTTGATTATTCAAAGACTAATATCTTTCCAAAGAGATTGACAGCATCTTGCCTGATAGTACCTTAATGGCAGTCTCAACAATAATTAGGAGTATCAACTACTGAGGTTTGATCCCAATACTCATCTTCAAATAAAATCTGTTCTATGGTCATGAACAAAATTCTACACATCTGGTTCATTTGATCAAAAGGATATTCCAGATACAAGCTCATCTTGATATCACATAAATGGACTTTAGAATATACTTTTATGAGTCCTTTTACTTGCATTGAGCCCAACTTACATACTCCTATAAGCTTAGGTCAGAAATAAACTAACATTTGGAGTAGATAACTTGTTGATCGTGTCCTGATCAACTAATACAAAGCAAATGTCTCCTCTTTTAGATCAGGAGTAGCACCCATAACATCTGTTCTTCAACTGGTTGCTGCATACCAGTTGAAATAATGTTCTAACATCCCATAGAACATTAGTTCCATCTTCTTGGAACGCACTAACTTTGATAACATTCAAGTTCTTCAAAACAATAAGCAGATGTGTATGAGGATCATTGATCAATTGACACTCATCAACTCTATTAATAAATATCTTTATGAGTGAACTTGAGGAATATCTCAAGTATCTTTGACACTTTTAATATAGTTAAAAAATATCTGCCAAATATTCTGTTGAATAAAAATAACCCTAGAATTATTCTTGCGCTTTAAGGGTTGTATCAGAAGCTATGCAGTAGAATATAGCAATACCTCAACAGAATGCACACAATGCTTACTCCATAATTTAAACGTAAGCATGACAGCTACGGATTGAAAATAAATCAATCCTACAATACACTTGCTTCTCACTAAGCAATAGACTAGACATAACTAATACCATGACCAAAAGGAAACATATAAGCACAAAAGTTACCTTATCAATATCTTCACTCCCACATGAAGGTTTTGACAATTTTCATCTTTGTGCTAAATATAAGTTGAATAAGTTAATTCAAGTTCTCCACTCCCGCATGAAGTCTTTAAACTCTCTCTGTTCTAGCTTCATTATCTTCTTTCATCAAGAAGGTACAACAGTTCTAGTCGGGTTGGTCTAGTCTTCCACAAATAGGTTCGTCCTCCACTTCAAGGAACCATACAATATGATCACTCCGTGTTCAAACAATCTTCTACCTTGTACACAACCAGAAAATATATTCCCTAGGATCTCATCCAGAAACAGACAGGATGCCTGCTCTAATACCAATTGAAATTCTGGTGCAGCAGTCCCAGATGTCATATAAGGATGTCAAGACATCTGGTCTGACATTTAAACATACACAAATAAGGCATAATTATACAGTGTAGGAAACAAAAAGAACACACAAAATTGTTCACCCAATTCGGTTCAAACCAACCTACATCAGGGGGCATACCAAGCCAGGAATGAAGTCCACTACCAGTACTACTTATTCAGAGTTAAACCTCCTCATTTACACCCTTCACTTAATCCCTACCCAATGACCCTTATACCTAGGTCCTCCCTAGATATGGAATATCCACATTCCACTTCCAATCATCACAATGATGTCTAGCAGTCAACATCCCAGCCACTACATAAACATCTTGATATTTATCAACTCTTTAAACATAGAAAAGTAGAAGTCACACTTCCATAACAAACTAACTAAGTCTTAAAGCCTCATTGCTTCACAACTTATGAGTGAGTAAAACAATCCTCTTGCCTAAAGGTTCGAGGTACAAATCAGTGACCATCCCACAATTCGGGTGGTTCACTTACATGGCTAATCCTAATGATTACATCTTACTAAAACCGTCTAGATTACTAAAACTAGGTTACAAACTACTTATTTATAACCTTCTACCCAACTGGATTTAAGCCTTCAAACAACAACATAAGCTGTAACAAAATGCAGTAACAAACTATGTAGAAAAACAAACAAGCAGATAACTTCTGCTACAATCAAGGTCCTTGCTGATTTTTCTCCTTATCTTCTGGACCTCCATAAGTGCCTTCACAAAAACTCCACATATGATGCATAATATTCCCAGAATATTCTGCGCAATTTAAAACAGAACTGTAACAAACTTTGAAAGTTCAATAGCATGATGTCTGATGCCTGATGTCTCGAGATCTTATTTGACATGTTGTTCTAGATGTTGATTTTACTCAACACAACATGTTTAGGCATAACAATAGGAATACAGGTAAGTTAAAATCCTATTATATAATACACTGTTGCTGCTTATTATTTTTTTAAAGAAAATCAAGTTAATCGTTAAAATCAAGGAACTTACACTAAGCTTCAACAGTGCAATTTTTAAAAATTTATCAACAAATAAGGCTCAAATTAAAGAAGATAAAAATCATCAATTTGGTTGATATTTTTGGCATTGTTAGAAAGAACATTGAATAATATTTCCAACACTTCGATCTGGGCGCAAATCGGAGTTACCATTCTCAAGTATTGGCGAAAACAAGAAGCAGATTTTTTTCAACACAGCACAGAGCGTGCTAAGCTCCCACACACAGAGCTAAGCGCGTCCTGCAGGTTTTAAAGTGTATAAATAAGGTTTCAAACAGATTTTTTAGGTATATTTTGGGTATTTTTGAACCCTAATCCATATTATATCATTTTCTGGTAGAGAGAGCTTGAAACAACAAATGGAGCTTGCATTTTGTCGAATCAGAGATGCATTCTCACAAATCGTCTTGACAACTCAAGAAGTGTTGGTTTATCTCTTTTTCCTCTTTTTGTAAACTCTATTTTGTTGGGTTATGTTTGTATATTTACTATGAAATCATGCATATTTGTCTCCCTTGGTGTTGTATAAAGCTTGCTTTACAAATTTTTGTCGATTATTGTCCTGGATTTTTATTCTGTGGTTGGGGTTTGAGCTGTTATAAAGATATACTACTCGAAATCTTATCTAGGATGATTATCTGTTAGTTTTTGGATCCTAGAGATATATTTAGATCTGACATTCATTTGTGTATATATGATTAATGCATTTGTGTTGGTTGTGTCGCTCTGAGAGATCGTTGACGTGATTAGCACGGTTGACTTCTATGTTGTTGAGGTGGTTGAGATAACTCTACCGAGATGATGCAGTCGGCCTCTCAATTTAGGTTAGAAATGACTTAGGTTGTGAGTGGTATGTGTTGACATTGATGAATATCGTAGGTTGAGTATAACTGGACGATAGACTTAAGCTTGTGACGAGTAGTGTAAATTCGTACTAGATAAGTTACCTATCCTTTATAACTTTTGTTTACATTTAATTTATGTTGATACTTTTACATACAAACTTATTCAACCCCTAAACTCATTAACGAACGATTTTTCAAACGAAGACTCGATAACCAATCTCTGTGGACACGATATGATATAACCTATATCACCTGGTAAAAATAATACTTTACTTTTTGCTTGCCGCTATATTGGTGCAATAACTCCCCCTTTCTTGTGTTTTTCACACCTTCATATGTATATATCTAAAGACAATGTTCAAATATCTAAAAGACTATGACTCTTTAACAAAGAAGAATCTTCTGGATCATTATCACTTCTCAATCAGAATTAACCCAACAAGAAGAAAAGAGTCAAATCTCAAGAATACAAAGACTAATCAAATAGGATACTTTCATAATATTTGATTTCAAGATCCATCATCAGAAAAACTTTTGATATCCTCATTAGAAAAGCTTTCAAGAATAATGTCAGACTTGTTATTTCAGATAGGTTGTTGTCGATCATTCAGAAATTGAAATGAAACATCTTTCAATATATTATTCATCTCTTAGATCATAAAAGAAATATGCCTCAAAGAGTAGTTCTAGATCATAAGAAAATCTTTGTGTTTTAGATAGGTTGTTGCACATAATTTTGAAGACAACATTTAGTTCTCACCACTCTGGTGTTCCTGTGCTCCAACAACAAAGTAGTTATTGAACTACTCATCAATCATTCATCAAAAGAGTGAAGACAAGTGATTGATATCTTCCAAGCTTATTACTTCAGAATCAAAAGTACATCATCAGAAGATAAAGATCAAGAAACTTAGTTAAGAAGAATACAGTACCCAAAATGTTATTGGTTGTACTATTTATAGAAGTTGTTCTCCCACTGTTGTAAATTATCTTTGCTGGCAGTAGGTATTGGAAAGTTATGTTTCGTACTATTCAAAACCTCTCTTGAATATATCTGATGGGAATCAATCGTTGGAAAGATAAAAGACTTCTTTATGCTTACAACGACTTTTTTTCCATATGAGGGCTATATAAGAAGACCAAAGCTTCAAATTCAAATTGACGAAGATATTTGACAATGACTAAGTCCAAAACAATGTTGTTGTTCTTAATATAAAATATCTAAGAACATTGAAGAGATGAAATGAAAAAGCAAGGAGTTGTTGCTCATATCTTGCTTAATGAAGAAAGAAGATGAAGAATTCTACAAGATGATATCCAACCATCAAATCATATACATCTTGGCATAATCAAGAAGAAGCAAGGGGTTGTTCGTCATAGATTTCTCAACAAAGAAGATGAATAATAAGAAACACTACAAGATTGTAATCTATGTAGATCATTGTAAAACACAAGAGTTGTTGCTCATATTGTGTTATAGTTTATCATTCTTCATGTAAATTGTTTGTACACAAGAGTTGTTGCTCAAGATTGTGTCAAAAAAAGATGTACTTAAATTAGGAGTAATTTGTTTATCAATATTAACTCATGTAACCTCCAGAAAAATAATTTTGTTTAGAATTGGTAGTTACTCAAGTTATCGAGTGAAGACCATAAGACTTGAGAAGACGAGTGAATACGGTCATCATGGATGAAATCTTTTCTAAGAGACCATGTTGGTCGGATTCAAGGTGGATCAATGATCGTTATATTTCATGGAGATCACTAAATGTATCATTGTGATGTTCCTTGAGAGACTTGGTTGAGTCTGGATTCTCAAGAAGGCTTAGGTTGCGGTCTTTGCAGATGGCAATAAGGATCAGTTGAACTTGTTATGGTTGTCAGTAAGGTTGATCAAACTTATTATGTATTGAAATCATATTTTTTTATAGTGGATTAAGTCCTCATTGAAGGCAAAATCACCTAGGAAGGGTGGACAAGACTAGCCTAGTTAATGTTCAACCTGGATAACTAAATGTGTCTCCTTTTATTTATCGCATTCTATTTTCTTTCATTGTTCAATCAAATAATTTTAAAGGGGAATATTTTCTTAAAACCCTATTAAAATTCCACTTTCTTGTGTTTTGTTTACCTTTAACACATACTTAAAAACCTTTTATAAAATGTTTTGAAAAGAAAATGCTTTGAACAAATATATAAAAGTTCCTTAGAAAGTGATGGAAACATTCAAAAAGCCATAAAAATTATTTTGATTGGATCTAATCAATTAGCGCAAGGTGTTAATCGATTAGATTAACGCGCTTTTGAGGATAAAGGAAATTTTAATTTACCCAAATGATTAGCAACAACTATATATCTATTCTTACCTATTTTGGAAAACATAGATGTTACATTTAAAGTATTTGATCGATTGGCTTAATTAATTTGTAATGATCAATTTTAATTTAATTATGTTTCCTCTTTTGGAGTATTTGAAGCCTATATATACAGGTCTCATTCCTCGGTCCAATTCATTCAGAAGAAGAATTGTTTATTGACATTTTATCTCTTTGTCTAAGTTCTCATTTTCACTTTCTCTCACTAGTTCTTATAGCCAAATGGTTTTGTGAGGAAATATCTTTTGTGAGTGAGATGTTGTTGTAATTATGGATGGGTAGCAATGTATAAAATTCTTCAAGGTTGTTATTCATGCACCTTGGATGAACACAATCCATTTAGGGATAAAAATATATGTGGTTGGATGCTAAACCCGTTAAAATATTTTGTTTTGTATTGTGTGATCAATTCCTGATATTTAGTTAGGTTAAATATCATTAATATCACTAAGCTTTCCTTAAGGATATTATAAATCCTTGTTCATTTAAATGATGAATTTCTTCAATATTGATTAATTTACCATTAGGTTCATTGTTAACTCATATAAAACCAAAGGTTAGAAGACCAACCTGTTAAAATCTCAAGAGGTTGTGGTTATCCTGTTAAACCATATTGAGCTCACATATTTCATGGAAATAAGTCTTACAACTTCAATCTATCATTGGGAATAAATTTTGGCCACTTCAGTCTGATCATTTTAATGGAGAAGATGAAATCGATCATATCCTATGTCTTGTATAAACATGGTCTTAAGTCAACCACCATTTCCTTGTATAAAGGGGTTCGTGAGCTTCACCTACTAAAAACTCTCAATTATATAATGAAAACTCTCAAGACTAGTTCTTGGAGAGAGTAATAGGTCTTTTATTTTTGACCGAACCTCTATACATCGTGGTGTTCTTTTTTCCCTTCACCTTTTACTTTCCGCACCTTATTTTTAAAAATACTTTTATATTCCACTGCTAAGTTACAATTTTTTTTCAAACTCTAATAGATCTTAGGTTTTAGAAAATGTTTTTGGAACTATGATTTTAATCTCGAATTTTTTTTTCAAAACTATGTTTTTCCTAACCATACACTCCATTTTCCTCTTATGTGTCAAGTCTCAAGTCCAACACAACAACCATCGAGATAGAGAAAGTCATAAGAAAAGTTATGTTTCAGGTAGAGTTCAATCAGTTTTTTCCTTCATATCGTTTGTATTTTACTCTTTTCACTTTCGTTTGTGTTTCTGCATGTTGTAACCGATCGAGTATTAATGAAAATGGGGCTAAGGTTTACATTTTTGGTTTTAACAACTTGATTACGTAGATGTTTGGTTGATTTATGGTTCAGAACCTCCCTTTGAGATTTCCCCATGTTATTTATGTTGATAATAACAATACACTGTTTGTTAGAGAATAATTTTGTACCCTAATGGTTGTGTCTAGTGTGTAGCTTTTTCTTTCAGGTTCTGACTCTAATAGAATGGCGTGTGGTGTAATCAGTTTCTAGAATCAACACACTCTGACTCCATAGAGATATAAATTATGTGTTACAAGACTTTGTCAAGTTTAGAAATGCTTATAAATAACAATTCTGATGAAAGTTAGTCTAGAGCTTCTAACTGTTACTTTGACGGTAGAGCTTATAAGGACTTCTCAAGTTATGAATATTCTGAAGAGAATGTTCTATTGAACAAGTTCTAAAGACCCCGAAGACAAGGTTGTGAAGATTTTACACCTTTAAGTTTCGAGGTTCTAAATATTCAGAAGATAAGGTTATGCTGAACTAAGTTCTAAAGAACCTGAAGACAAGGTTCTAAGGACTCTCATTGTGTTTTTATCCTTCTACAGATGCTTCACCAAGACACTTTCTGAAGCCTCTAAAGATTAGAACATAAGATCAAAAAGGTTATACGTGAGTAAATAGTACATGGTACAAGATCAAATATTCGTTCCACTACACTAATCTTGTGGCGCAAAGATAATACTTTGATACAATGTTGTCTACCACTCATATTGATCGTTATCTAAAGAATACAATTGGAATTTGTAATTCTCATTATGCGCAAAATTCTATGATTAATTTTATTATGTTGTAAAGAGCATTAACTTTCTATAAACAATTTTGTGTTTATTATTGTATTTAAACTTGTGTAAATCCTCTTTCTTAGAAGCATATTGTAAACACATCTCTTTGTATTTTAACTATTGAGTTGATTGTTCCTTGAGAGACTAGGGTATAGTCATAATTTATCAAGAATACATTGACTGGTAGTCTGTGTGGTTTATAATCAGTTTGGTTATGATGGATTAAGTCCCTGTTAAGAAAGGAAAAATTACCTAGGCGAGTGGACTAGATTAACTTTGTTAAGAGTGAACTAGGATAAAAATAATTGTGTTCATTTATTTTTGTTCTTGTATCATATTTGTTTGTTTGGGAAGAAAAAGATTCAATACTTGAGACTTAATTCAAACTCCCTTTTCTTGTGTTTTATGTTCCCTCAATGTTGTTTTCCATTTTTAGGCTTTCAGGTTTCTAAGCTTTGATCTAGGCGTATAATTATTTTTTTGGATTCTCGAGTGTAGAGTCAAACTCAAAGGGTTTAGACAGGTGGAAATCTAAGTTTGTTTTCATTTTTGCTAGTTAATGGATGAAGAAGAAGGATGCCTTGCCGTTAGGGATGTCAATGGGGCGAAGTCGAGGCGGGGGATACATTCCCATCTTAATCCCCGATCTTGAATTTATTCCCCATAACCGTTTCAGGTCCCCACCACGGGGGGATTTTATCCCCCATCCCCGTACCCACGGATCTCCGCAGGTCCCCACGATTTTTGTGGATATCTATAAACATAAATTTTTACTTATTAGTTTTAACTAATTTAATAGAAAAATTCAAAAACCAACGACAATAAATTAGTAAACTAATCATCTACGAAAAATATATTGTTTTAACAATATTTAATCTTAAGATTAATGAACACAAAGTTTTCAAACTTTTAAAAATTTAAAATAGTCATTTAGATCTCTGTCTCTCTCTCTCTATCCCCCTCTCTCTTTCTCTCTTACTAATAAGTTATTTGAAATGATAAATAAGCCTACATAGAAATATTAAACTATATACTCCCTCAGTCCCATATTATTTGTCGCAATTGGTCATTTCACACAGATTAAGAAACATAAATAAATGAAAGAAATAGAATAATAAATTTATCAAATTATACTATTTAACTATTGGTTTATTCAAATTAGCATTAATATCAAGTGCAATAAAATAAATTAAGAGTATTTATTAAAGGGTACAATTGGAAGATTCAATATAGAATTGAATTGATAATCTAAAGTGACAAGTATTTTGGGACAATTTTTTCCCCAAATGCAACAGTTATTTTGGGACAGAGGGAGCATTAATTAACAATATTACAAAATTCTAGTGCGGAGCGGGGACTCCACGGGGCGGGGGACATGTTCGCTATCCCCATCCCCAAAGTGCTTCGGGGGAACTTTATTCCCCGTCCTCGTCTTTACGGGGAAAAATTCCCCATCTTTGGAACCCCAAACAGAGAATCCTCGCTGAGATCCTCACTAACGGGTGCAAATTGACATTCCTAGTTACTGTGAACGACCGTCCCCATTATTTTCTCCAGCAAGGATGGTTATGGTTGTTTAAGAGAGAGGAAGAAAGACAAGAGGGTTGTTATAATAAGAGAGTGAAAGTTTTAAGAAAATAATTGGTTTATGAAAAGAGGAAGGTCTTATGTGGATTCTCTCCACTGTCCTTATGAGGCCAGTTGGCACTCCCAGTCACTATCATGCGTTTCTCGTGTGATAACTCAAGGTGCTCCTACGCAGGAGTCTCCATGGTAAGTTTTATGTACCTCTTCTCCTAATCTATGATAAAACCTTGAACCTCCCGCGTATTTCTCTTGGACGACCCAGATGGGAGTCAACACATGACTCTACTCTTTTGATATTGGTCCAGCCCCAAGTGGGCCTTCCCTAGTTGGATTTTGGTTTTCTTTTTATTTTATAATTTGCACCACCTCTTGTTTTTGTTCATTTGCATTATTTTTTTAATTATTTTGCATTTTTTGATGATTTTATTTTTACTTTGTCTAATTTTGTTAACTTATATTTTTTCCAAATAACAAATGTATCATCCCCTTGTGTGCAATTTCTATTATTTTTCTTGCACTTATTTTATTAATAAACTCACTAAAATCCAAAACAAATTAAAATCAACTTCTTTCCAAAAAAAATCAAATAAAACCCCTTATCAACATCTTGGATCCCTATTTTTAGAATCAACCTCTAAATCAAAATATATTTTCACTTAAAAGGCGCAATTCAAGACTTGATCAATACCAAGTCTTTTCCTCATAATCAAAACCTTTTTAAAAGCATTTTCATAATAAAAATCGATCAAAAAAGAAATGGTTAGAACAAACTTATCATTTCCATTTCATATCTAGTTTGTAACTTTAATTCTTATCTTTCGTTAAAAATACGTTAATTAAACGAACTTAGGTTCATCTCACATTTTTCTAATAAAACTTTTGGAATGAACAAGAATGGTTAGAAAATGTTGAAATATTTTAATAATATAGTTTTATATTAGTATTCCAATAATTATATGACTAAATATATTTATTTAATTGTATTAGCTATTTTATGAAATGAAGTGCCTTATATGATTATGTGATCAAATAATATTAAAAGGCTATTTAGATTTTATTTAGAAATTATTTAATCAACTAATTAATTAAATAATTGGGTATGAACTCAAATATGAGTGGATGTCAAGATGACCCATTTAAAAATAATGGAAACTCTAATTGACCATCACACTATATAAAGGCTATTGTCCCCAATATACCGTACACAAGCATAATAATCTCTTCTCCCCATTTGAAGAATGTTCAAGGAATTAGGAATATCGGTTGAGGAAGATCCACAAGCCAACAAGTGTCAGTCACTTGTTTGTACACTTTGTTTCAAAATTACAATTATCATCAACAATATTTTCATCTTATGGATCCAAGTATTCCTTAGATCTCATATCTCGTATGTAGATCCTATAGTTATATACATGTTAGTATAACTCATATCTCGTATAATTTATAAACACCAATATGTTTTTGGATCATGGCAACATATATTTTATATTCATTATTTTATTAATATTGATATATATGTTTTATGAGGCATGAAATTTTAATGATAATTTGTGAGTATTTTATTTTTGTTACACTTACTATGGAGTTTATGTTTTGTGTGTTGTATTTTAGGATCTTCCATATCTTTTATAGGAATTCTTGAAAATAAATTTGGTTAGGATATATGGTAAGAATCTATTATTAAGTTATAATTTATAGAATTATATTTGTGATAATGGAAAGTTTTGAATTTGACATAGAAACTATATGATAATATTTGTTTGAAAATTAAAATCAAGGATAATTGTGAAAATTTTGATTATTGAGAGATATGTCTAAATCATATATGATTATGATCGATTTGAGAATTAAAATATTGAGATTCTGTTTTCGATGACTATAAATACTAATTATTGTTTTTGGATTCACACACTAAGGACTTTCAATTATTATTATTATTATTATTATTATTATTATTATTATTATTATTATTATTATATTATTATGACATCCTAAATGAATCGACCCATATTTATGGGTAGTGCCTGTTTTGATTCAAAAGATGTAGTGTCTAAATGTTCGAACAATTGCATCTTTGTGATGTTAAATATGTAGTAGTTATTAATTTTATCCATGTGGATAATATGCGATTAGTTTTATCCATGTGGATAATGATTGATATCAAAGAGACTTATTACTAATGTCATCATTTGCCCGTGTTTGGTATCTTGTTTGAGTTTTTTAATTTATAAGTAAAGATGAATGTCTATATATAATAATTTATTGTCATATCAATAATGGTGTTGTATGAGTGTAAATCTTTCGGTATTTATTTGATTGCACTCACACATATAAGATAAACATGTGACGATTGTAAGAATTTATTGTTTATTTGATCATTGAAAATATTATTACTAGCAATAATATTAATATTATTATATTATTTGTTAGTATTTTAAGATATATATATATATTTATGAGTACACTATTTAATTTTTCAATAAAGTGTTATTTAAGATTCATATTATCTTTAAATTCTTGTTTCAAAGCAATTATCATATTAGTAAATTTCTTGCAAAAATATCATAGTATTATGAATTAACATAAGCATAGAAATTATTTATTTAAAAGTTTATAATTTCATTAAATTATTAAGTTAGAAATTATTATATTGAAGCGAGAGAAAATAAAATATTGCTCATTTAGTAAATACCTCAAAGGATAAGGACAAATAAAGAGTAATAAGAAAATATTTTCTGAACTGACAAATGTTCAATGGTGTTGAAAAATACATCAATATAAAGGGAACAAATTTGGTGAAGAATGATATTTTTTATTTACTTTTAACTATTTTAGATTGTCATTATAAGCTTAAATTTGCATTTAAAAGACAATTTGGTGGATGAATAAAGTTATATTTTAATATTTTAACTTTTTTTTTTAAAATAATGGATTCAATTTGTCTTTTAAATTCAAATATTATTATAGTTAATTAAGTCAAGACTTATGACAATCTAGAATTGTTGAAAAGTTTGAGAAATACAAACTTTAGTCCCAAGTTAAAGACTATTTTGAGACAATTATTATAATATGTCTCGAGAATATTGAGTTTGGGGGAGAGATATGTTCAAAGAACAAAATTGAGTGGGAAAGAATTGATTCTAAATCAATTCATACAATTGTTATTTATATAGCAAATTTGGACCCCCATACGGATACTACTGTTATTTCTCTCAATTAAAATAAGAAATTAATCCTTGAAGATCAAACTCAAAATTCTTAAGAACTAGAGCATCAAGTGTCATAAATAATTGATTGAAAAGAGAAATTTTATTCATTATGATTGAAAGACTCTATTAAGATAGTTGTGACACTTGTTACTTGTTATAATTTTGAAACTTCATAAGAAGGATATCAAGTTAGTGTTTCTTAATGGCGACATTAATAAATACAATACGGTGTAACGGAGAATTTTTTTTGTGTTAATAGATACAACGTTTATGGTTTGCGAACATGTAAAATCTGTTTATGAGTTAATAAAATTGTCTCGTGATGTCTATTATGAAAAATTATTGGGTTTTACAAGTTCAGTGGGAGTAAGTTTATATTCTCAGGTTAGTGTGTGGATTTTATTTAGTCAGCAATGATATATAATTGTTGTGTGAAACCAAAAAATCTCTAAGAAAATTTAGTGAAGAAAGATCTTGGGCACATCTCTTTTATATTAGGTATTTAAAGAGATGTGCCCAAAAGATTTATGTGTGTGTATATATGTGTGTGTGTGTGTGTGTGTGTGTGTGTGTGTATATATATATATATATATATATATATATATATATATATATATATATATATATATATATATATATATATATATATATATATATATATATATATATATATAAAGTTGGAATCATTGTCCAAAAGAATCGGAAATTTAGAAAATTAAGTTTTTTATACTTTTGTTATGAGATTTTATATATGATTTTATACGTATATGGAAACACATACATAAAATCATTAAGTAGATACTTGAACAATTCAAAATTGAAGTGTTGAAAAAAAAGAGGTCAACCATGAGGATTATTGTAGAGAACAAAAGAGTTTGTACTAAAATATTAGAGATATGACAATGAGGAGATCATCAGTATGTTTGACTCCGATATTTTAGATGTTGAATAGACATTTTAATATAGAATAAATGAAGGTAAGTATTTATGTCATTCAGTTATAATTCAATATAAGGCTTTGAAAAATTACTTAAGTTATATTTTGTTGTAAGACAAACATATATTATTACAACAATAGGTTTTAAAATTTCATTGAATTATAAGTTATTATTGTTGAAACTAGAGTATATGCATATGGAATTTAAGCTAAAGACTCACTAATCAAAGACTTGACATATAAGGACTTTCATATGATTATTTTTACTAAGAATGTCTTAGATTAGTGGGAGCCCCTCCTTCTTTATGTTTAATAATATTATTTGAATATTGATACAGAATTTATGTTAAGATTATTTGCAGAAATAATATTTATAAAGTTATTTATGTTATAACCATTTATGTATCATTTGTGCAAATATTAAATTTTCAAACTTTAGTTTGATCTCAATAAAGACAGTTGGACCAGTTGGAAATATACACGATTTAAAGATCAGATTGCATGAAATTTCCATGTCACTCATCCATATCGATCTATGTCATGAAGTACATTTATGTGGTGGTCGTCGGGGTTCTATCACGTTATATGTTAGTAACGAAAGTCGCGATGGTTCCATTGTAGATGTATGAGGTGGACCAAATTGTAAAGTGGATATCTAAAGATAAATAGCATTCGAATGCGCGCATAAGGAATTATGATATAATTATTAAAATATATTGGCCAAGTGGGAGATTGTTAGAATATTTTAATAATATAGTTTTATATTAGTATTCCAATAATTATATGGCCGAATATATTTATTTAATTATATTAGCTATTTTATCAAATGAAGTGCCTTAAATAATTATGTGATCAAATAATGTTAAAAGGCTATTTAGATTTTATTTTGAAATTATTTCATTAATTAATTAAATAATTGGGTATGAACTCAAATATGAGTGGATGTCAAGATGGTCGATTTGGGAATAATGGGAACCCTAATTGGCCATCACACTATATAAAGGCTATGGTCCCCAATACACAAGCAAAATAATCTCTTCTCCCTATATGAAGAGTGTTCAAGGTATTAGGAGTATCGATTGAGGAAGATCAACAAGTCAACAAGTGTCAGTCACTTGTCTCTACACTTTTTCGTTTTAGAATTACAATTATCATTGTCAAAAAGTCTTTTCATCTTATGGATCCAAGTATTCCTTAAATCTCATATGTCGTATACTAACATGTCGTAAATCCTATAGTTATATACATGTTCATAATTATTTATTATATTCTGCACTAAATTATATGGTATAATATATAGAACATATGTATATGTGATTAATTGTTATTGAATTAATTCCAACAGAACATATATATCCCCTCCATTCCTGAGTGTTTTGATTGCTAGTTGTACCTATCTTGTGGTTAGAATGCTTGTCTCCTACTTAAAATCAATATCAATCAATCAAACCTATCTTTTTTTTTTTCCGCGCGTGATGAAAACCTTTTCATAAAAAACATGTTTATCCCTTCTATCATAACACGAACAAACACATGAGCCTCCCTCGTGAGTACACACAAACAATGTTTAACCATGAGAATGTGACCCTACCATTATTCAATAAAATCAACCAACATACAACACTTTTCTACTTAGAACTACATAGTCTTGAGTTCCTCATCTCACCACATGATACGTAGGAGCGGGATCTAACGTCTCATCAAACAAAATAATAATAAAAACTTTCTTTCATTCAGATAGTAATAATTAAGAGGAAACAAATATCACACTAACACTCTTTCTTGAAACTTATTAGATGGGTTTCATTGAGTACAACGGGTGTGAGGTGTGCTAATATATTCTCTTGCATAACCGAATCCTGAATCCACTTTTGATTGTGATGACCAATATCTTGATTCATTGAGGGTTTTGTCGGTTTTTTCCTTTCCTTTTAGAATAAATAAATTTTGATTACGAATTTGTTATATTTCAAGTGTCTGATACGCTTGGTTATTTCAAGTGTGTGACCAAAGAGGAAACATGTCATTGGAACCAAATGAGTGTTCAAAAATAAATGGAATGATCAAGGGAAAGTGGTAAGGAACAAAGTCAAACTGGTTGCACAAGACTGTAGTAAACAAGAATGAATTGACTATACTAAAACCTTTGCACTAGTGGCTAGGCTAGAATAGATTTTTCTCATTATATCCTTTGTAGTAAACTATGATATTATTTTATACCAAATGGATGCTAAAAGTGAATATCTGAATGGATACATAACATAGGAAGTGTATGTTCATCAGCCTCCTAGATTTGAAATTCATAAAAACCATGATTTTGTTTATAAACTTAAGAAATTATTGTATGGTATAAAATAAGCTCTTAGAGCTTTGTATGAAAGACTTAACAACTTTCTTTTGAAAAGTGGTTTTATAAGTGGAAAGGTTGACACAACTATGTTATGTAAATATTATAAAAATGACATTTTAATAGTCCAAATTTATGTTGATGATATTATTTTCGGCTATACTAATGCTGCTAGTTGTCTAGAATTTTTAGGTTCATGAAGGTTGGATTTAAAATGAGCATGATGGGAGATTTAAAATATTTCACGGGAATTCAAATTAATCATGGTTTAGAGGGAACTATATTCTCCAGAGCAAGTATACAAAAGAACTTCTGAAGTTTGATATGATTGATAGAAAACCAGCCAAGACTCCAATGCATCCAACTTGCACTATGGGAAAAGAAAAGTAAAGTAAAAAGGTAAATAAAAGGTATACATAAATATGATTGGTTCTCTTCTATACTTAAATGCTTCTAGACTTGATATCTTGTCTAGTGTGTGTTTGTGTGCTAGATTACAATTAGATCTTAGAGAATCCCACTTAACAGTTGTTAAAATGATCTTTAGATATCCGAAAGCTACTACTAATTACCTTGGTTTGATTTATAAGAAATCAAGATTACAAGTTAGTAGGTTATTGTGATGTTAATTATGTTGGAGATAAACTTGAATTCTTAAGTAACCTCCCGTTATAAAATAATCGTAGACGTTGTATGTCGTTCTTGGAATTTCCATTACTCTAGTATAAGCTTTCTCGAACCTAATAAGCTGATCTTCATTTTCGATGTTAAACTCCAAATGAACAAATAGAGGTTTGGTTTCCTTTTGTTGTCGTCTTTAGGTCTCTAAAAGTGTTTATGTATTTGATGAGAATTGTTATTGTTTAGAACATGTGCATACATCCTTGCATCTCTTCTCCTTCGTAAATGCATGCTCAAGTTTTAATGATGGAAAAGTCCCGAATAAGTATGCGTGTGCTATAAAGTCGATCGATTGAAGAAAACAAAGAAATCGTAAAAGGGTTCCATGCGTCGATGCACGTCTCCTTCCGGTCGACGCATGTTTAAGGCAACACACGATATTACGTGTTGACCCTGCCGATGCTTAGGTCAATGCGACCGAGATAAAATCAAAGCATCTGCGTCGATGCACCCCCTAGTTCCGTCGACGCATTGAATACACTCATATCTACGCACATGTTCTGGAAGTTACGCACCGACCCTCCCTCCTGGAGCGATCGACGCATCCCTCCTGTACTATCAAATATTCCTTTTCTTTTTATTTGCCTTATTTCATTTCATTTTGACACTAACACATATAAATAGTTTGTTTTGTCATTTGAGCTTTTTTTTTTTAACAAGCATAGAGTGAAAGATACACATAGATAACACATCATCTTCAACGTTCCTTCTTCAAATTCAACTTCTCCAATAATCAAAGTTGTTCACTTCAAGATTCAAGAATTGTTGATAACGTCCGAATTGAAGAATTGCTTCATATTTGGATTGTGTTTTGCAGGCTCTATCTTGAATAAAACCGTTAGGGTTTTGTCCTCTTAGATCCGTATTGGTGCGGGGCTTTTTGGCACTAATCTTTGCTTTGCAAGATTCAGCCGAGTGAAGCATCAAGGAGCAGGTTCACTTGATTTTTTCACAGTGGAGGATCTTGAAGGAAGAGTTAGGGTTCGATCTTGTTCGATTGATATCATCCAAGAGAAACAAATTCTAGAAAATTGGTAGAAATTTCAAGTATCGCCTAACCGAGGTGTACTCGAAGAGATCAAGCTTGGTTTGGCTCGAACCAAGAATTGTGAAGAAGATAGGTTCATCATCATCAATTGAATTATGTAAAAATGGAACTATTTCTTTACTTGTAACAATTTGCAATTTTATGAAAAACGTCTCAACTCTAAATTTTAGAGTTATGGGCAGACGTACACCAGCGAGGACAAAAGGTGGAACTGCCTGAACAAATTCTCGTTTTCTTTTTCACATTTACTTTCATTACTTGATTGATCATATTTGTTGATTTCAAAATATCAAACTTGTATAAACTAAATTGGTGTTGTGTCGAAGTTTAACAAAAACCTCGTAACGCTCCATTTGATAGTTACGTGACAATTTTTGACACAAATTAGTTAATGTAACACTTGTAAATTTTGCCTACAAGGTGTTTGATAATTTGTTTCACTTACAAATTGCTTATTGTGATCAAGCTCTGTTTCTTACTTTTCGCATTGGAAGTATTTGATAATCAAGGTGAATGCTAAGACAATTAATAAATTGAAATCAAAGTGCTTATTCAAAATAATTTTTCTCACTTTCTCTTAACGGTTTGCATATCCGATCTTTCCAATAGAGGATCATTTAGACGATTGAAAATCCAGGAGACTTTTGTGAAAACATTTTAAACTCTCAAATTTTTAAAACCCGATCTATTCAACCCCCCTTTTAGATCGAGCACATCATCTAACAAGTGGTATCAAGAGCGTCGATTTATCTAGTGCTTCGCAATATTACTTTGTAGAAAATGGAGAACGATCCAGAAGGGGCTTATACAAGAGCTCCGATTTCAATGGTGAAAACTATAACTATTGGAAAGATTGCATGCGTGTTCATATCACATCTGTTGATAGAAAGATATGGAAAGTTATTGAAAATGGTCCTATGGCAATAACCATGACCAACAAAGATAATGTTATCATACCAAAACTGGAAGCACTATGGGATGAAAATGATAAGAAAAATTATGCCTATGATTCATGGGTAGGAACATGCTTATAGTTGCATTAGGTGTCAATGAGTACTTTCGAATATCTCATTGCACTACAGCTAAAGCCATGTGGGATGTCCTATAAATTGCCCATGAAGGCACAAATGATGTGAAACTTACTAGAATCAACACTTTGACTCAAGAATATGATCTCTTTCACATGAAGCATGGTGAAACCATTGCGGACATACAAAAGAGATATTCTCACATTATGAATCGCTTACACACTCTTGGTCATGTTACTCCCAATGCAGTTGCTAATAACAAAGTCTTGAGATGTCTTAACAGGGAATGGCAACCGAAAGTCACTACTATCAAAGAATCAAATGACCTAGCCACTCTCGACATCGCAACACTATTTGGAAAACTTTAAGAACATGAACTAGAGCTCACAAATCTCAACAAGCACGAAAAGAAATAAAGAAAGGAAAATCAAAAAGATACGGAAAGGAATTCTATCTCATTGAAGGCTTCAAGTCTTCCATAAATAACTCATGTGTTAGTGAGTCTAGTGATGATGATGAGAGCTCGAGTGAAGACATGGGGCTGTTTGTGAGAAAATATCACAGATATCTTCGAAAGAATGAAGTACAACACTCAGACAAAAATCTCGTCAACTATAGGCAATAATTAAAGACATCTAAGAAAGATGATGACAAGAAATCAAAATCAAGAGGATCATGCTTCAATTGTGGGAAACCCAGATACTACAAACCGGAGTGTCCTCTTCTCAAAAGAGACAAAGGTAAAGACAAATTTCAAAGAAGATATAACAAAACCAGAAGAGCTTATATTGCATGGGAAAACGATAATGAAGAATCCAACAAGAGTGACTCTAGTAATGAAGAAGAAAAGGTCAATTTTTGTCTTATGGTCCATCAAAGAAGGAAGAAAAAGGTAAAACATTCTAAGTATGATCATAGTGATAAAATGTCTCATTTATAATTACAAAAAGCATTTGACACTCTACATCATGAGGCTGGTGAGGCTTTTAAGAGACTAGCCTCAAAAGATGACAAGATGTCTTGGCATGATTGACTTGGATGTGAAACTTGTCATATTTGGCCAAGAGAGGTTAAAACTCTTAAAGCTAAACTTGAAAAGGCTTTAAAACCCAAAATTACATATGCTATTAATAGATCGAATTTCCGAAGTAGTGTGATAAATCCTTATCAAAAATACTCTTATGAAATTAGAGATCAATCTAGCAAATGCAATTATTCCAACTCTTTGACTTGCCTATATTGTTGCAAAAACTGACATACCATTAAAAAATGTCGCTTTAGGAGATTTCTAGTTCCTTAAGGCATTTTTCATTGATTTCCTAAATGCAACGTATGTACAACTCACACACAAGGACCCAATAAAAATTGGGTACCTACTTCCCTTGTTTAACTCCGCAGGTGGAATGTCTTGAGACTACCGAAAGAAGATGGTTCCTCGATAAGGTGCTCAAGACATATGATGACATATCTCTATTCTTTGACTTTGTGGCTAATAAGAAAGGATTTGTTACCTATGATGACAACAAGGGAGAAATACTCGGTAAAGGTAGTGTAGGTAATCCTTCTTCTACTACTATATCTGACGTCCTTTTAGTTGATGGTCTTAAACACAATCTCATTAGCATTAGTCAATTGTGCGACAAAGGATATAATGTCTCTTTTTCTAAAGATTGTTGCACTATTGAACACAATGTAAATAAAGAGGATGTGTTCAAAGGCCTGAGGGTTAATAACGTATACATGCTAGACTTGAATGAGGTCTCCGTTAAGGGTGCCAAATTCCTAATCTCCTTAAATGAAAATTCTTGGCTTTGGCTTAGACGTCTAGATCACCTAAACTTTGATTTGTTAAATAAAGTTGTTTCAAAAGATCTAGTAGTCGATTACCTATATCAAAATTCTCCAAAGATCATTTGTGTGATGCGTGCCAAATGAGAAAGCAAACAAGAATCTCGTTTAAATCTAAAACATTGTGTCCACAACGAGACCGCTTGAACTTTTCCATATGGACCTCTTTGGACCCTCTAGGATTAAGAGCCTAGGTGGAAACTATTATGGATTTGTCATTGTTGACGACTACTCTAGATTTTGTTGGACACTTTTCTTAGAAAATAAGAGCGACACCTTTCCGGCATTCGAAAAATTTGCTAAATTTTTCCAAAATAAAGTAAATGGAAACATTATCACCATTCGTAGTGATCACTGAGGAGAATTTGAAAATGATTTGTTCAACAAGTTCTGTGCCAAGCATGAAATTGATCATAATTTTTCTGCACCCCACACTCCTCAACAAAATGGAGTTGTGGAGCGTAAAAATCGTGTTTTAGAGGAATTAGGAAGAAGTATGATCAATGAAAACCATCTTCCTAAATATTTTTGGGCCGATGCCATTAACATGACTTGTTATATTTTGAATAGAGTCCTAATACGTCCTATTCTAAACAAAACCCCATATGGACTTTTGAAAGGAAGAAAACCAAACATTTCTCATCTTCGTCTGTTCGGATGTAAATGCTTTGTATTAAACAATGGAAAGGAAAATTTTCGCAAACTTGACTCAAAATTTGATGAATGTATCTTTCTTGGATACTCTCATTCTAGTAAAGCTTATAAAGTATACAATAAAAGGTTACATATTGTTGAATAGTCTGTGCATGTCTCATTTGATGAATCCTATCCGGAAGAAGTCGGAAAGGTACTAATAACGAGAAGGAGTTAGATCAAGTATCCGAGTAAAGAGGGGAGGATCATTCAAATAATAAAGATGATCTTCCTTTGGAATTGAAAACCTCAAAGGATCATCCCATCGACAACATCCTTGGAGACATATCAAAGGGAGTTACCACTCGCTATAAGATAAGTAACGTTTGTTATCATTTAACTTTTGTCTCACAAATTGAGCCTAAAAATTCTAAAGAGGCATTACTCGATGAACACTGGTTTTTAGATATGCAAGAGGAACTTAAACAATTTAAGAGAAATGAGGCTTGGGACCTTGTCCCACCTCCGCGAGATCATCGAGTCATTGGTACTAAATGGGTCTTTAGGAACAAACTTGACGAAAATGGAATAATAACTCGCGACAAGGCCCGCCTTGTTGCCCAAGGGTATAACCAAGAAGAAGACATCGGTTAAGAGGAAACTTATGCTCCGGTGGCCCGACTTGAGGCTATATGCCTTTTATTTGCTTATGCATGCTCACAAAATTTTAAATTGTTCCAAATGGACATAAATAGTGCTTTCCTTAATGGATACATTAATGAGGAAGTCTATGTGTCTCAACCCCCCGGTTTTGAGAACTTTGAGAATCCTAAATATGTTTATAAACTTAAGCGTGCGCTATACGGTCTTAAACAAGCTCCTAGAGCTTGGTACGAATGTCTTAGCAAATTCTTATTAGATCAAGGATTCTCAAGAGGTAATGTTGACACAACCCTTTTTATTAAACGTCAAGGAAATCACTTCATTCTTGTGCAAGTTTATGTAGATGATATTATTTTTGGTTCCACTAATGTATCCTTGGTCAAGGAGTTTTCTAAGCTTATTCAGGGGAGAGTTTGAAATGAGCATGATGGGAGAGTTGAACTACTTCCTTGGACTTAAAATAAAGCAATTAACCGAGGTAACCTTCGTAAGCCAAACAAAGTATTGTCTTCATTTGCTTAAACGCTTTGACATGGCTGACTCAAAGGCAATTAACATCCCTATGCCTACTGCGGTAAATTTAGACCGCGATAAAAATGGTAAGTCCGTTGACACAAAGAGGTATATAGGTATGATTGGGTCCCTTCTTTATTTGACTGCCTCTTGTCCAGATATCATGTTTAGTGTTTTCATGTGTTCCCGATATCAATCAAATCCCAAGGAATCACATTTAAAAGCCGTTAAGCGAATACTTAAGTATCTTTGTGGTACACCTAAATATGGGCTTTGGTTTTCCAAGGGAAGTGATTTTTCCTTGGTTGGATACTCTGACTCCAATTTTTCCGGTTGCAAATCGGATAGGAAAAGAACGAGTGGTAATTGTCACTTATTTTCAAACTCTTTGGTAAGTTAAAAGCAATTTTTCGTTGCCTTGTTGACCCCGAAGCTGAATATGTTGCAACCGGTAATTGTTGTACCCAAATTTTGTGTCTAAAGAAACAACTACTCGACTACAATGTCCATATTGGTCGTATACCCATTTTATGTGACAATACTAGTGCTATCAATCTAACTAAGAATCTGGTCTTACACTCTCGCACAAAACATATCGAAATAAGACACCACATCCTTAGAGATTATGTGGAAAAAGGCGAGGTAGTTTTTGAGCATGTTGATAGCAAAAATCATATCCGAAGGGAACTCGATGTTCTCGATTATTAATTATTACCTTCTTTCACTATTCATTTAGTGCTAGTTGTAGTATAAGTCTCATGACAATTCCTCATGAAGGTAGTTTCTCTCTAACTCTTAAATACTCTCTTGACCATACGTATATGTTTACTTATTATGCTACTTGACTTATATGTGATGTATGCTTATGTGCATGTAATGTTTATGTATTGGTTATTCTTCACGACTACATGTCAAAATAATGTTTTGCTTGAAAAACAAAATCAAGGTCAATTGGCCTCATTACATTGCTAGCAGAATGTTTGATCTATGAGATTCTACTCACGGAACCTCCTTATGTTATGAATCCCTCATTCAAAGAATCTTGAACTGTGAGCGAGTTAGGGTTGTTGGAATCCTTATGTTTCGCTTGACCTAGATCAAGAATTCACTCACAAATCCCGAAACTTATGGGATTCATATGGTGCCCCCAACGACGAGCGTTTCACCACATTACGAGATCTAATGTTACTCAAATCGGAAATGAAAGTGATGATATCGATGATGAGATTGAGAAAATGTTTGATGAAGGGAATAATGGGGACAATGCTGAAGATGTTGCAGAAAACAATCAACAAACGAAAGAAGATGTTGGGGGTGGTGCTGGTCAAAGTTACATGCGTCGGGTTCATGCTCAGGTGCAACAGATGAAGCTTCATATGCGTGAAGATGTAGCTGCTCAAAATGAAAGGTTCTCCACTTATGAAGCAAAGAAAACGGAACGATACAACACTTTGCATGGAATGATCGAATCTCAAGCTGAAAGCTTTGCATCTTTCCAAAATCATTTTGCTCACTTTGCATTTAATATTTTTGCGTGTTGGTTCTCATTATCTATTGTAATTCATATTGTCATGACCCTACTTTGTGTTTATGTGTGATGTGTTTTTATTGTTCCTGTAATCTTATGTAATATGTCCATACAATGTTTTACTCTCTGTTATCATTGTGCTTCTTAAAATTGCCTTTTGTTTGACAAATATCCTATCTTTATTGTGTTTAACTAATCCTGCCTCTACCTCTTTTTGATGTTGTCAAAGGGGGAGAATAATGATGAATTAAGGCTCACTCATCATATACACACTCTCAGGGGGAGCTTCGCTCTTCTTATATTAGCTTATCCCATATGCCATTGTGTATCTCTGCATATATGTTTTATAGGTACTACCTTGGTCGCGCTAGTTTTGCCATCATCAAAAAGGGGGAGTATGTAAATGTATGCTCAAGTTTTAATGATGGAAAAAGTCCCAGAATGTGTATGTGTGTGCTACAAAGCTGACTGATTGAAGAAAAACAAGGAAATCAGAAAAAGGGTTCCATGCGTCTGATAGTACGCTACCGACCGGCCGATGCTTAGGTCAATGCACTCGGGAGATAAAACAGCATCCGCCGACGCACCCTCCGTTCCGCCGACGCATTCAATACTCTCAGATCTACGCGCACGCTTTGGAAGTTATGCACCGACCCTCCCTCTTGGAGCAGTCGACGCATCCCTCATGTACTGTCAAATTTTCTTTTTCTTTTTTCTTTTCCTTATTTCATTTCATTTTGACACTAACACATATAAATAGTTTGTTTTGTCATTTGAGATTTTTTTTGAACAAGCATAGAGTGAAAGATACACATAGATAACACATCATCTTCAACATTCCTTCTTCAAATTCAACTTCTCCAACAATCAAAGTTGTTGATTTCAAGATTCAAGAATTGTTGATAACGTCCGAATTGAAGAATTGCTTCAGATTGGATTGTGTTTTGTGGGCTCTATCTTGAATAAAACCGTTAGGGTTTTCTCCTCTTAGATTCGTATCGGTGCGAGGTTTTTGGCACTAATCTTTTCTTTGCAAGATTCACCCGAGTGAAGCATCAAGGAGCAGTGGGTTCGCTTGATTTTGTCACTGTAGCCGAAGGATCTTGAAGGAAGAGTTAGGGTTTGATCTTGTTCGATTGATATCAGCAGAGAGAAAGAAATTCTGTAGCAAATTGGTAGAGATTTCAAGTATCGCTAAACAGAGGTGTACTCGAAGAGATCGAAGCTTGGTTTGGCTCGAACAAATAATTGTGAAGAAGATAGATTCATCATCATAAATTGAATTGTGAAGAAGATAGGTTCATCATCATAAATTTGAAAAAGGGAACTATTTCGTCACTTGTTACAATTTGCAATTTTATGAAAAATGTCTCAACTCGAAATTTTACAGTTAGGGGCAGACGTACACCACGCGAGGACGAAAGGTGGAACTGCCTTAACAAATTCTCGTGTTCTTTTTCGCATTTACTTTCATTACTTTATTGATCATATTTTTTGATTTCAAATTATCAAACTTGTATAAACTAAATTGGTGTTGTGTCGAAGTTTAACGAAAACCTCGTAACACTCCATTCGATCGTTACGTGACAATTTTTGACAACACAAATTAGTTAATGCAACACTTGTAAATTTTGCCTACAAGGTGTTTTACAATTTGTTTCACTTACAAATTGCTTATTGTGATCAAGCTCTGTTTCTTACTTTTCGCATTGGAATTATTTGATACTCAAGGTGAATGCTAAGACGATTAATAAATTGAAATCAAAGTGCTTATTCAAAACATTTTTTCTCAATTTCTCTTAACGGTTTGCATATCCGATCTTTCCAATAGAGGATCGTTTAGACGATTGAAAATCCAGGAGACTTTTGTGAAAACATTTTAAATGCTCAAATTTTTAAAACCCGATCTATTCAACCTCCTTCTAGATCGAGGACATCGTCTAACACCTTCTAGATGTGGATTTTCTTTTTCCTAACCTCATTTTGCTCTATTTTTATGTGTGTGTTTGTGTGTGTGAGATTATCCCATTTCTTGGCCCTTCCTTGAATCGTTGTCTTCTACCTTCCCAATCTTATGCTCTGATATCTCGACACATCAGTTCTAATTTTAAATACCTCTCTTCATTTATAATTCAAAGTTGTATTTTCAAAGCAACTATTTCGACACAATATATTAGAATAATTTGCAAATTTCATATTAAATATTCTGTTTTCAATATTTTAATATATTTCATTTACTGTATTGTAAAATTTGTTATTTGAATTGTTTAAAATTTTATAATTTTGTTTTTAATTTTAATATACCGCCATTTTTTCGTAATTTCTTTGAGACAAAACAAATCAACACTCAAAGAATGTTATTCAAAATATATTATAATACTATTTATTTATAACTTTAATTATATATGTATATTTTTAAAATCTAAAAGAAAGACAGATTTTATAAAGAAAATGCAAAATAAATAGATCACTATAAAAATATAAATTGTAAGTCATTAAAGAATATATATATATATATATATATATATATATATATATATATATATATATATATATATATATATATATATATATATATATATATATATATATATATATATATATATATATCAATCATTAATAGATGATCATTATTACTATATATTTTTTAACTTTAAAAAAATATTTATAACTTTAAATATACTTTTTCCAAATCTAGAAGAAAGACAGATTTTAGAAATAAATACTAAATAAATATATGATATTTTAATTATATTTATCATATATAAAAAAACTAAATGGATTTATCAATTTTTTTGTTCAATTTTCATTAAAAGGTGCGAGGGGAATTTGATTGTGTTTGGTTTTGTTCCACTCCTCTTTAATTTTTATTTTTAAAGTATATATAATTTTTATTTTTATTATTTAGACTAGTCATTTAATATGTTATAATAAATTTTGACCCGGTTTAATTGTAATTTTAGTTCAATGTCATTTTTTTTTATTTTGGTCATTTTATTTTAAAATTTAAAATTTTAGTCCTTTTTATTTTAATTTTTTAAAGGTTTTAGCCTTTTATAAATTCGAAAATAATTTTTAATGACATGACCTGTCAATGCCAGTTTAACAATGAACAATTCAAAAAAACTATTTTATTTAGGATTTATGTTGAATATGTCATTATGAACTTTCTGTTATTAAAAATTGCCTTCAAATTTACGGTTATTAAAATCTTAAAAAAATTAAAATAAATGGACTAAATTGCAAATCTTTTGGTTCTTATAGAGAATTTAATAAGTAGAATTTTAATAAGTTTTATTTTCAATTTTTAATGATCTTGATCAACTATAGAAAACAAATTTTGACTAAATCATAACTTATTATTTTTTAATAATTTTTATGCACAGTTTTTGTGTAAGTGATTCAATATGAATAGCAAGAATAAGTTAACTATTGATTTAAATATTTATTTTAAAATATCAGAATTAAATTAAATTTAAATTTATGTATGAAAAAATTATATATTGATTATTTAAATATTTTTATATATGAAAAAAATTATATACACTAATTTATTATCTCTTTTAAAAATAATTTAAAAAACTAATTAAACAATTATATTTTTTTATAATTTTATTTTAATTACATTTTGAAGATGTGCGTACCATATCTATACGCGTACTACCTACCGACAAATATTTTACTAGTTATATATAATATAGGAAGCTGATTTCTCAACAAAAGAAAAGTAGACAAAAGAGAATACTTGAAGAATTCAAAAATCTGACAACAAGGTAAGCAAAAAATGCATGATATAAAATAAATAAAAAAGAGACAAATGACAATGTCTATAACTGAAAGTGAAACGCCACACAATTGCCCAAAAATAGAGATAAGTGATTCACCCTACAATTCCTGGGTTTGATTAGGCACACTTCTATTTCTAATAAAGACTCCACTTTATGATGTTATTGATTAGGCCATACTTCTACTATTGGCTTTCATGCCATTTCAAAATTTGTACGTTTTGTATCTACTCAAATACTTGTTCACATTGTGATTCAAGCCATTATGCTAAACAAAAGAAATTACCTTTGATTCTAACACTACTTCTAGATTTATTCCTTTTGATTTATTGCATGGCGATATATGGAGTCCCTTTTCCACTTTCATTATTAAGTCAAAAATATTTCCATACTCTAGTAAATGACTTTAGCAGGTTCACTTGGACTATATTCTTAAAAACCAAAGATGAAACTAAAAGACACCTCATGAATTTTACTGCCTGCATTCAAAACCAATTACATGCCTCTTTGAAATGTCTCAGAAGTGACAATGGCATTAAGTTTTCTAAGGAATTTTTTTCTTTCCAAAGGAACTGTCCATCAGAGTCTTGTATTTAAACACCTCAATAAAATATTGTAGTAGTAATAAAACACAAGTAGATTCTCAAGATGTTAACATGTCAATCATATAATTAAAGTCCTCTCCTCTCCTCAAATACAAAAGTATTTATGAACTACTTTACAAAGAACCATCTTCCATTATCCACCTCAAGATTTTGTGTTGCCTATGCTACGCATATGATTTAAAATGGCATAAAAGGTTATCTTTTATATGACCTTAATATACTCTCTTTGTGTCTAGAAATGTGATTTTCTATGAAACTTACTTTCCCTCTAAACCACCACATCTTGTGAAACCCTCATCTCAAACTGAATCTCATATATTAGTTCCTTATTTATTAGATGATTGTGTCCCTGACATATAAATGTTCATATTGATCCTATGATTGATAATGAAGATGACCACCCCTCTTCCTAATCATGGCCCTCACAATTTTGTGTCACCTCTAACACATCTCCATTTGAACATATTATAGTCATGAATAACAAAATTATGTTTCCTTTTAATCCAATATATATTACTCAGAAAATCTAATAGAATGAATAAGAAACTAGGATATTTGCACAAACTTCACTATAATATTTTATTTTAAATATTAGAATTCTTTTAACTAATTTTGTTGCATACCCTTATCTTCCTTTTTGTCTTATCAGTATTGCACACTAACATATAAAATGTCGTCGTTCATTATCCATACACACTAAACCTAAAGATATACTCAATGGTTTCAATTGTATTTTTGCAAGCAAGCCATGACTACAGAGTTATCTGCTCTAGATGGAAACAAAACTTGGAATATTATTGATCTTCTACCAGTTAAAAGTCCAGTTGGTTGCAGGTGGATTTACAAAATCAAATATCAGGCAAGTGAGTTAATTGAGAGAAACAAATCTAGATTTGTGGCAAAGGGTTAAACTCAAATGGAAGGGGTATATTATTTTGACACATTTTCTCAAATTTCCAAAATCTCAATATTCTTTATTGTTCTAGCAATAGATTATATCAAGGAATCTTGAGTAATAGAATATTGATAATACCTTTAACTATGGTGACTTAACTCAAGAAGTTTACATGTCCTTACCTCATAGACATCAGAATTTTACATGTCCTTACCTCATAGAGATCTTGCCTACATTAAAAATCCTTCCAAGGTATGCAAACTCCACAAACTCATTTTTTTTTTAAACATGTCAACAACCAATGGCACTAAAAATTATCCTTAGCCTTACTTACCATGGGATACAAGTACTCTCAAGCCCATCACTCTCTTTACACCAAGTCTAATGGCACCTTTTTTACAACCCTTCTAGTCTATGTTAATAATATTATTTTAGTTAGGAATCACACAACAATAACCACTAAGCCTTATCCTAATAGGTGGGTCCGGCTACATGGATCAACTTTCACCATAATATTCTATCAAGGACCATGCTTCTATCCAAACAATTAATTTTGAGATCTTTCTAAACAACTTCTCTTATAGTCTTTTTGGGTCTTCCTCTTCCTCGAATTGTTTATCTTCTCTCAATCTAGTCTACTCTCCTTACTACATAATCTACAAGTCTTCTGTTTACATGCCCAAACCACCTAAATTTATTTTTCACCATCTTCTCTATGATAGGTGCTACTCCTACACTCTCTAATAATTGCATTTCTAATTTTATCATGTCGAGTCTTACCACACATCCACTACAACATCCTCATCTCTGCTACACTTACTTTATTATCGTGTTGGTTCTAAACCACCCAACATTTTGTCTCTTACAAAATCACAAGTCTTACTACAGTCCGATCAAACTTTCCTTTTAGCTTAGGTCCTTTACATCACATAAAACACTTGATTCCTTTCTCCATTTCAACTATCCATCTTGAATATAATGGTTTGCATCCCCTTTTATTTCTCCATCATTTTGTATTGCAGACCCAAGATATTTAAAACCAGTAACTTGAGGGATAATCTGATCTCCAACTTTCACCTCTAAGTTAGAAACACTACTCATTTTGTTGAACTTACATTCCATATACTCTAGCTTACTTCTTCTTAGGCGAAATGTATGCATCTTGAAGCTATCTCTTGGATGTGTTTCATGAGTACGTCCAAAATTAAGGTACAAAGTTAGGGGCTTAGGATCAAACCCCTGATGAAACCAATTGCAATGGGAAATTCGTCTGTCTCTCCACCTTATGTCCTAACACTAGTCAATACCCCCTTCATAATATCTTGGATAGCTTGAATATATGCAATCTTAAACCCTTTATTCACTAGAGATTTCCCCAAAATATCTCTAGGCACCATATCATACGTTTTCTCCAAGTCAATAAAAATTAAGTGCAAATTTTGTTGGTGCATTCGATATTGCTCCATCATACGCCGCAATATTTAAATCGCTCGCTTCCATGGTCGACATTCCCGACATAAAACCAAATTGGTTATCGGTAACTTGAGTCGCTTTTATTAATCTTTGTCCAATTACAATATTCCATGACTTCATGGTATGACTCATAAGCTTAATCCCCCTATAATTTGTACAATTTTGTATATCCCCTTTGTTTTTATAGATTGGAACTAAAGTGCTTCTTCTCCATTCGTCTAGCATGCTTTGACCTCATAATTTCATTAAAGAGTTTTGTGAGCCACTCAATACCTCTATCTCAAAGAATTTTATACACTTTATAAAGTATGTTATCTAGACCAACCGCCTTATTTCTACTCATTCTTTTCAACACTTTCTTTACCTATTTTTTTTGGATCCGATAGTAATTATATTATCGATCCTCTTCTCTCATGTCTAGTATTTTAGATTCAAGTGAGATATCATATCCTTCATTAAATAATTTTTGGAAAGATGTCTTCCACATATCCTTTATATTTTTTTCCGCATTATGACTTTGCCTTTTTCATCCTTAACACACTTCATTTGATCTAAATCTCTAGTCTTTCTTTCTCTTCCTTAGCAAGCATATATATAGATATTTCCTTGGTTCCTAGAGATTGGTATAATTCATCAAAATCTTGGGTTATTGCTTTATTCACCACCTTCGTGGTTTCATTTTTAGATTTCTTGTACTTTTCCCAAGTTTAAGAATTTTTACACCTAGACCACTCTTTAAAATAGTCATTTTTTACTTTAACTTTACTATGTACACTTTTATTCCACCACCATGATTCTTTACCTGTAGGTCCAAAAACTCTAGATTCAACCAATGTCTCTTTAGCCGCTTTTCTAATCTCTTGAGCCATCTTGTTTCACATATCATTTTCACTTCCCCGTGATTGTCCAAACTATCCCTCCCAGATCTTGTGTTGGAAAATTCCTTGTTTTCACCCTTCTAATGCCACCATTAGATAAGTGGAGCTACCATATAACTTCTTATCTATGCCCTTGATTTAACTCTTACATCCATAACCAAAACTCTATGTTGGATAGTCAAGCTCTCTCATGGAATAACTTTACATTCCAAGCAAATCTTCCTATTAGACTTCTTGAAAATAAAGAAATCTATTTGAGATAATGTCACTCCACTTTTATATGTGATAAGATGTTCATATCTTTTCTTAAAACATGTATTCGTTATAGTAAGATCCAAATCCGACAAAACTCCAAGATGGATTTACCTTCCAGGTTCACCTCCCCTAGGCCAAGACCGACATGCACACTATCAAAACCTCTTGTCACGCTACATTCATGTTCATTGAGATTCCCTCCTAGTAAAATCTTCTCTCCTTAGGGTATATCCTTAAATTCACCTTCTAAATCCTCCAAAAAATTTGCCTTAAGTTGTTATACAAACCAAACATGAGGTGCGTACACACTAATAACATTAAAGTTGTCTTGTGCCACTACAAATTTTAAGGCTATAATTTGATCTCCTACTCTTCTCACATCCACAATATCCTTCTTCCACTCCTTATCCATAATAATCCTCACCCAATTTCTTGATCTAATTTTTTTTGGTATACCAAAGCTTAAATCCCGAGTTGTCTAATTCTTTTGCTTTTTCACCTGTCCACTTAGTTTCTTATAGGCACATAAAATAGATCCTCCTCCTAAACGTAACATCCAATATTTCCATATATTTTCTAGTAAGTGCGCATATACTCTATGAACCAAAGTGAATCCTCCCTTCTTGAACTAGGTTCATTACCCACACTTGTTCACAAAAATATGGGAACTCTTGCTTATGTTTCACTACATCCGAGCAGCGATGCAACAACCCTTTCTCTTTTGACACTATACTCGAGCCATACAACGCGTTGCTTACGGGCAGCGACCTAGCATTTGCATTATTCCGTAGTTGATTCATGTCATGGATATTCGACAAAGTTTTACGTTGGTTGTCAAAAACCTAACACAAACCTCTCCTTTTATTTTGGCTTGGGACCGACTAGGTATAGAAAAGCTGACCTAAGCAAGATTTTTAGCTAGGAATTATATTGAATAAATTTACAAATTTAAAAAGTTCCTTGATCAACAATTTTATATTAAAGAAGTTCACAATTTGAGGTCCTTTATTGGTTTAGAAATTGTAAAATCAAATAAGGCATCATAGTTAATCAAAGGAAATAAACCCTAGAACTACTAGAAGACATATGTTACTTAAGTGCCAAGCCATTCGCAATTCATTTTAATCCAGCAACAAAACTCTCTCTCTCTCTCTCTCTCTCTCTATATATATATATATATATATATATATATATATATATATATATATATATATATATATATATATATATATATATATATATATTGGTGTTTGTTTTGTACACCCTACATCCAATTGCATTCTCATTGGAAGGGTTCTATACCTCACTAATATCATATCTAGAATTTTACTTTTGTGCAATATTTAAGCCAATTCATTTTCAAACCTTTGATTCCTCACTTTACTGCAATAATACACATCATGAGATACCTTTAGATATCACCTGGTACACGCATTTTTTACCCTAGACACGCTGAACTAAGACTTCATGGACTTGTTGATTCAGATTGGGCTTAATGTCCTAAAACAAGTAAATACATTAATTTTTATTGTGTTTTCCTTAGTGAATCATTAATTTCATGCAAATCTACAAACTAATATTGTTCATTAACTTCCCCCACTTTTGAAATTCAACGGCTCGGCAACCTTCTTCAAGACCTTGGCGTTATACTTTTAAATCATGCTCCATATATTATGATAATAAGTGTGTCATTTACCATGCATACAATCTAACCTTTCATAATTGGAGAAAGCAATTGAGATCGATAGTCATCTAATTAGAGAGAAAATTGTTCATCTACTTGTTGTCAACAATGATAATTAATTGACTTATGCCTTTACAAAACCTCTGCACTCAACCTCATATTTTCTACTTTTTCCAATTTAATCTTATGCAATATCCATAGTCTAACATGAATAAGGATATTAAACATCAATCAATTACTTGTTAGTCAAGTAGCAAGTATGTTGTTAGTTTTTTTAAACCTTTATAGAAGTCACTTAGTTATTAACCATTAGTATATATAATACATTCTATAACAAAGCTTGCTAACCAACAAATAACCTAGGTGTAAACCATATGCGTGTCACATTTTTATTTTTTTAAAATACTACTTATTCCCTCGGTTGAGCTAAAAATCAAGGTAAAATGTTTTGAGCAACCCCTCTTTGAATCTCAACAACTGCATTTTAGCATAATTTTAATTTTTATGACCTATACCTTGGTTATTTTGGCAATCATGGGGAAAAGTAGGTTTTGATAAACAGCCCTCGGATTTCAGTAATTGCAATTTATCAATTTTAATTTTTTATGACCTATTATCTCTGTTATTTTGGCAATCGAGGGGAAAAGTAACATATTTTAATTTTTTAATGTATTTTAATTAATTAACGAATTTTTTTCGTTCATTTATAAAGTAACAATGGTCGGGATATTTTCAACTCATCAATCAACATGAAAATCAGTGATCCACGTGAAATCATCACCACCCAACCAGAACGTGAATGCAACAATGATCCGTCTTAGGTGCAAATTCATGGTATATAAACTTAACATAATGAAAACAATGATAATGAAAGGTGTTGCATGAAGTACAACACCATTTTCTAGGATGAACTTCAAGATAAGGAAAATATTTGCAAGGTTGATTATTTAATGTAATCTCTTCTCTTGTAATTGTTTGTTAAAAATGTTTAATGTTAGTTAGGAAAGCATGTATGTAACTAAGTAATGTTAGTTGTGTTAGTTCCATGGTTTTAGATTGGCATAATTTTTCTAAAATATGGTTCTATATTGATGTTGATTAAGATGTTTCAACATTCTTATGAAATTTCATAACAGTTTTGTTGTTATGAGTTTTGCAACCAGACGTCAAAGAAGATGTCATGACATATTCGTCTGTTACAACAGGTGCTGTTGTTTTTACATCTTGACAGATTTAATTTGACTCTCTGATATTTCTTTTGGATATATCTCAGTAAATTTTGCAGGTCAATAAGATTTACTTCAGTTGTACATTAGTTACTAAATTGGGCCTTGAGATAATTTAGGAAACTTTGTATTGGTTGTTCCAAGATTTAAGAAATGGATCAAGAAACCTTTGGATTTAGAATTTGAAGCTCATGGACTGCAGAGGTGATAAGTGCCAAAATGTCATTGTGTTGTGTTCTAAATTATGGCACTTATTGACTTTATTCTGTTGGTTTTTATAGTAAAACTCCGACTTTTGTGTACATAATCGTTTAATGGTGTATTTGTTTAAATATTGTATTGATTGACTAGTTTAATCTAATTTTTGTAGGATTCCATGCATGGTTGAAGCATGGAACAATAAAGATTGAATAAAGCTTCAAGATTCATTTTTGGAAGGAAATAATGAAGCTTTAGGTCGGCTAATTGTGTTCATTGCATGCTTGAGAGTGGCCAGGTAGATAGTTTCGCGCTAAGTGCGGTTTATGAAAGCTTAGCGCGCTTTAAGGTGGTTTGCTCAATAAATAAGGAAGGGCTTATCGCAGTTCCAGCGCTTAGCGCGGTCTGCGATTTTTAGTTTAAGTATAAATAGTTCAAAATATGTATTTTAGGTTTTTTATCATATCTTCCCTCCGTGGGTGATCTCTGATCAGATTCTTTGTAGTTTAGAGGTTTATGCAACATAATTGAGTGATACATCTTAGTGATTGGTTACGGGTTCACTTGGATCGCATTGACACTGCGAGAAATTTCCTATTCATCTCCTGCTTCCATGTGTAACATTCCAATGGTGGGTTTTGTATGTATATATTTACTCTTATTGTATATACATTTGTTGATCATGGGATTGTATAAAATATGTTTACAAATTAATATCGGTGTTTGTTCCTGAATTTTTCTTTGCATGGAGGTCTAGTTTATGATAGACATGTGCTCTTTGAATCTTTCTTGAATGAATATCTATTAGGTTCTAGATTCAATAAATATATTTAGGCTTAATATTCACGTGGGTATCAGTTATTAAATGCATCCGTGTTGTTGGAGTTGCGCATGGAATCACCTCCGAGAGCAATACGATTGATATCTCACTTTGCGTTAGAAATTGCTTATGTGTGAGAGATACATTATGGTATTGATGAGTATTATAGGTTGAGTGCAATGATCAGCGAGTTTAAGTATTTGACAGGTAGAGTGAAATGCAATTCTAGAATGAATTCTCTTGGGCTACAAATAATTGTTTAATTGCTTTGTTTACTTTCCCATATTTTACCTTCCGCAAACCAAAAACTAAACTTAGAGCGACTGAGACTGTTGAACGGTAGTTCTTTCCTTGCACTAATCCACATGGAGAAGATATGATATAACATATATAAATACTTACTTTTTCTTGCCGCTTTACCGCTTCAACAAGAGGTGTATTTAAAGAAATGACCTAACCTATTGTAATTGAATCTTTTCAACAATTGTAAAAATTAGGGGAATCTTAGAGTCTTAGGTTTTAAGACTCTATTGTGTAGTTGCAAGTCACCCTTGTATCTTTTTATACTTGTGATAGACGTGATGTTCTCACTCAGAAACCTTTAGGTAATGAGTTGAGTATTGTTCTCACTTTTGAAGCTTTTAATAAAAAGAGTTGAGTTTTGTATTGGAAATTTAATCTTCTTATTTAGTTTCTTTTCATACATTCAATGGGATTGAGACTATTAGATATCACGGAGGTGATTTAGGGAGTGGGATGGAGATTTCTCATATCTGGGAGGTTTCTAAATAGAAGTTGCACTGGGTAGGGATTAAGCGAGAAATTGTAAATTGTGACTGCTTAGGCTTTGAATTAATACTATTGATAGTAGATTTCCTTCCTGGTTTGGTAGCACCAAAAGTAGGTGAGTTACAGCGAAATAGGTTAACAACTCTATGTGGTATTATCATTTTGCAATTTAATTTCAGTATCACTTGCATCTTGATAAATATGTTCAACATGTCAAATTGGATGTTGTAACATCTGACTTGAAATTGTTCTGGTGTTAAGATATCAATACTATCAGGTGTTGTCTTTACCAGGAAATTTCAATTGGTATCAGAGCAGGCACCCTAGTCTATTGGGTGAGATTCAGGGAGTATTTTTTTTATACTATTGTTCTTTTGGAAGCTGGAATTGATATTATTTTGGTTATTAATAGACATCAGAGCTTGAAGAATTATCAGGATAGGAGATTCCTAGATCTGAATAGATAAAAGGGAAAAGGTTGAGTTGGCTTTTTATCACTCTGATATTATTAACTTCATGTTCTATGGAATTGGTAAGTTCTCTACATCACTTGTGTTGTATCCAAAGACACTTGGGAATTTCTCAAGTCCACTCATAAAGGCACATCTAAGTGTGTTTGGAAGAAAAAATTTCAGATGACAACTTACTAGAATTCTTTTTCCAACTTACTAGAATTTGTACCCTGATCTCTAATGAAGGGTTTCTTATTACTATTGTGTTCCTTAGAAGGAATTCCAATCAGGTGTTAAAGAGTTTAGACATGAAGTCTAAACTAAATTTCCATAACATTTGTACTGACTTCAGCATGTTTGTGATGCTAAGGAAAAGGTTAGAATCAAGTATAGATCAATCAATGTCAAAGCATTATCATGAGTGTGATGACCTTGGATCTTTGTGGAGCATAATTCCTTACTTATCTCAAGAACAAATGTATGGGATTTTCTATTTTTGGTTGGCTAGAAGATGGACTTCTAATGAAGATTTATGTATTGAAGAATTATCTTGTGATATGTTGGATATTTTTATTCAAAGATTTGTGTATCTAGAATAAAAAGGGTTGTCAACCATGAAGAAAATAGAGGTGATTTATTTCTGATCTTATCTCTTAAGAGAATGAAGGATTGTCTACCATATATGATTTAAAAGGTGATGTGACTTTATTCCTAAAACTTGATAGCTTGATCAAGTATATAAGGATATGTACAAAAATGTTATGAGGTTTCTTCTAAAGGAAAACATGATTGGAAGGCTAGAAGGGATTTGGTTTTCAAGTTATTGTTAGTAAAGAGAAAACTCAAGTAATAAAACGTTGTTTTTATCAAAAGGCAAGTTTAGTCAAGAATGTCAACCTTAATGTCTTCAAATTATTCTAGACATTATATTACTAATGCTAAATTCATATACTTGTACTGAAGATATCTCTTATGTGAAAAGTTAATCTTAACAGTTTTGGTTACTTTCTCAAAGGTAAAGTTCAGTATTGTTTAAGCCGATCAGGTGTTAATACTCAGGGAAGGTGATAATTTCCTTATCTCTCATACCTTTCTTAGATCTCCAACTAAGATGATTGGTATTTTGACACAAAATGTTCCAGACACTTAACTGCAGTAAAGTGATTTTGGTTGTTTGTTTAAGTCTCATTCTAATCAATTGTTACTTTGTTGATGATGCTAAAAGGGAAGTTTTAGGAAATTGGGTAACTAAAGAATTCAGGATGGATTCTCTAAGTTTTGGTAATTTTTCTTCTTACTAAAGGACTGTTGGTTGTTGTGTTTCACATAAGTAAGTTGTGTGATCAAGACTTGAAGGTAAATGTCATCAAGGAAAACTGTTTTTTGTTTAATGAGATGTATGAAGTTCTTATGAGGATTTAAAAAAATATTCTATTTGTGAACCTCACGGGTATTTAATTGATTTTCCTTTTGCTTGATGTTCAAGGACGAAGAAGTCAAGATGTCATACCAAAAAGGTGCAACATCAGACACTTACAAAAGCTCCAAAACATGTTCTATGGATCTGTTTAGTGCAATGGAAGATAAGTGTCCTGGTGGATAAAGACATATACATATGATTTTCCTTTGCAACCTATAACAAAGTAAATCTATTATATGTGAAGTCTTCAGAGGTTCTTATCTACTTCTTGAATGGGAACAAGGTATGTTTATGAGTTATTCTACTAAGAGAAGTACTTTTAGTAATGTTAACTTCATGACAAAAATCAGTGATGTATTCATTGAGAAACATACTGGTGTTCAACCAGATTTTGGAACATCATCACAACAGTTTGTTACTCTAAAGATTGTGGAAGACTTTAAAGGGCTAGAAGGCACTGCATTAGAAAGCTCTCAAGAAAGCATTTTAAGAGGGAGTTCATTATTTGTAGTTTATTTTGGTTTGTGATCATCAATTATTTCAGAGAATAAATTTGTATTGTTGAAGAGTCTTGGTGTAACACTTTGACTTCCCCATAGCATGTTTATATAATTATCAGAGTAATTTAAAATTCAAACAACACAAATCAGGATGTCACATGTTCCCAAAAAACACAACGGCTCATTAATTTGATACATAACACATAATTGGAATAAACATAACCTTGTCTGAATCAAAAACTTTTATTGAAATAGCGGAATTATTTCAAATCCAACAAAACAACTTCAAATAATTATTCCGGAGTTTAAAATCTCCTAATGGAATCAACAACAGAAACTAACACCATTTAAAACATTGCAAACGTTTGTACCCAACTCGAGTGTTACATATCAGATCATAACATCGACTTAAACTAAAAGAGGATAACCTCTTTGACTCCTGCTACTAGATCTACTCCTGAGTATATGCACGTTACCCATATAAAGAACAGTATAATCAGAAATATATGAAATTATCATGCATAATTATAAGTGTCCAAGCATTTCATTACCTCAACACAATTGTCATAATATCAACAATAGAACAATAACATGCAACAATCACATTATAACAATGGAATTCTTCCAATCATGTTATAACACATACAATTAATGCAATGCAGCACGACTTTAAGCATGTGGTACCAATCGTGAAATAAATTCACCATACTGTTCCATTCCATCTCAGACACAATATCAACATCCGTTCCATTCCAACTCGGACACAGAGACGCCTCATCGCTCGTTCCAACTCGGACACGGTTATTGGCCAACTACCTAATTTCACACAATGGCAATTAGCTACTCACATTAATGATATGCATGCATGCACATATTTAAAGTGTGATACGGTGAACTGACTTTGTAGGATTTTTGTATCCAAATGTGCGGATAGCAAGAGTCGCCACCGACTTTTATTTTATCCAATTAAGGGAAGGTAAAAGTAATGAAAAAGACCTTCGTTAGATTCCGAGTTCGGAGAATGGTTATGAAAAGGGAAGGTATTAGCACCCTTTCCATCCGTAGTTATCTACGGCTCTTAGTTGCTCTAGATCACTTTTTAAAAATTGCTTTCGTGTGTTTGACAAAATGTTTTGAAAAGGCATTTCGCTTTGACTTTGTAATGACTCATGTAGGAGTGTATACAAAGTGTTCGAAATGTTTTTTGTTTTGAAAAGAATTTGAACTTTGAAAAGTGTGTGTGTGAAAAGCATTTGATAGAGCAAGCAACTAAGAGACTTATTTACCCACCTTAATTGGTCGCTTTGTTGTACTTCTACATTCCTTTAGAATAGCGCTAGCCATACCATTAGTTAGTAGGTAGCTCCATTCGCTGGATGTAAGCGACATTCGAAGGGACATCGGATGGTCATAGAAGGCAACTCAGGAAGTATCCTAGCACATTCAAGGACTATCATCATTTTCGTAGGCGACAATCGAGGGTCAAGATCATGTATTCGAGGCGACATCGTGGGTCTATGATCTTTGTATCGAAGGACTATGATGATTTGTTTGGAAGGCAACGGTGCTAGAATACCTCTACGCTCGACATGACCATTTTGAAATCGAAAGGCATCGAGAGAATTACCCTAAGGTGCGTATGAGAGAAGTGTGTCAAATTCAGATATTTTATCTTGAAATTAGTGTGAGCTATGTCCAATTATTATCTTGCCATACACGCCTAATTACTAGCAATTGATAAGGGTGCGGAAAGTAAAATGCGAATGTAAAGGTGCGGAAAATAAACCTACGCTTATTACATGGCTTTGGTATACATAATTTAAACTTATGGAAAATAAAAGCCTAATTTAAACTATTACATCCCATATACTACATTATTGGAAAAAGAAACGATGAAAATAAACGTCCGAATCGGTGCAACCTGTGAAAGAATACGAAAATCGGGAAATATGATGAAATTGAAATAAGAGAAAATGTTAGAAAAAATGCAATTTTAAATATGAGAAAATTAATATATGCTGGAAATAAGATAAATAGATTAAAATATTTTTTTGGGATTTTTTGGAAAAGGTTTAATAATTAAAATGCAATTAAAAGTGATTTAAATGCAAAAATAAAAATAAAATAAATATGCATGCAAAAATTATATTTTTTAATTTATTAAATTAAATAAAGGTTTTAGAAAATAATGTAAAAAGAAAAATGTTTTTGGTAATTTTTAATGCAGAATAAAAATCATGAAAATAATTAAAATGTAATGAAAATATTGAAAATAGGAAAATAGAGAAAATAATTGAGTTTGTAAAAGTGAAAAAGGGATTGTCTGAACCAGGAATCGAACTGGGGACATCCCTTTCAAACCTTGAAAACCAATGCGCTGACCAACTGAGCTAGACGTGCCAACTGTTTGGAAACGGATTGAGTGGAATACACGCGTTGCTTCCCCATTGCCTCATCCTTCGCGCCAACGATCGTCTTCTCCGATTTGAATGTTTGAAACTAGCGTCGGTCTTTCTTCGACGCTACAGGCCCTGGCCACATGGAAAATCAAGCACAAGTAATATAAATGCATTGTAAATACATGATTCGATTCCAGGCATCGTTCCGAATTCATTGGTCATGGTCTCATGGTCCAATTTTTCCTATTTTGTGAAACCCTAAAACGGCACAGGAAACCCTAACAATTGCAATACGTGTTCCCGGCCATGGAAATTCGATTAAAGCACCCAGAAAGCTTGCAAACTCATCACTAATCACAAAAACAAACACAAATCAAGTTAATAATGCATGAATGATAGAATTCAAATTTTGAAATTTCAAGAACAAACCAATTTGGTTTGGCAATTCGGATGGTTTTGAATGAAGTAAAGGCGGATCGATTCTGGATGACAAGGAATGTATTTGGATGCTCAAAACCACTTGAAACAAGTTGAATCAATGACGCCATTGCTTGAAGGTCACGAATTTTTGAGTTTGAAACTAGGGTTCGGAGCAATTCTTCTGTCCTCTCTTGATTGATATGCATTGTGTATATATACCGGAAGGATTTGAGATTGAATTTGGAAAGATTTGATCAATAATCAATGATAATCAAATTTGATTTTTTCATGAAAATCAAATCTTCAAATTTGATCAATTTCAATCCAATTTTGCCTTTCTTGCTTCAATTCTGATTTGGCTAGCATTTGTGAGTTAATTGGACATCAAGGAAAGAATAAAAATCAATCTTTCAATTAATTTCAATTTTATAATTTATTTTAAGATTTAATTTGCATTTAAATGAATAAATTACAAATTAAATAGAAAAATAAATCAAAAATTCGTGGCTTTGGGCTTGGACACTCCTAATTGCTTGAGGAACAAGTTAGGATGAAGAAAAAGTAGGCCCATTTGCAAAAGATTTGATTTTTGAAGTATCTCTCTTGCATTCTTCCAAAATGCCCAACTTATAGATGGTGTAACTTACTCAATTTTCCACATTTTGAGTGTTCTTGGACTTTTGGAAGCTCTAAGAGTCCTCTAACCAATGTCTTTGGTCTCATCTCAATTGGAGTTACCATGCTCAAAATATCTTCAAAACAAAAGTTGACTTTTGTTGACTTTGAAAATGACTGTAATGTTTTGAGCTATACCTCTCAAATGAAGCATTTTTGGACATTCTTGTGAGACATGAAGTTGTAGAGAATTGAATTTCCTTCAAAACAAGAGGTGGTGGAAAAATTTACGAGAAAGTATGAGAAAGTTATGATCGATCAAAGTTCGATTGACTTTTCATCTAGAAACCCTAATTTAGAAAGTTTGACTTTTGGGCAAATCTTGAGTTTTCTTGATGAATCATGATCAACCCTTGATCAAATGATGAATGTAACTTCAAAATGAGGATGTTGACCAAAAATCAGAAGTTTTGACTGTATGTTGACCACAGTTGACTTTTTGTCCAATACACTCGATTTTCAACCATCTGAGCAATTGTCTGGGGAAACTTGACTTGTGAGGCTTGAAACTTGGCATGGAGAATCTTTGAAGCATATGAGGAGGCATGAATACCATTGGAGATGTTGGAAATCCATCTTGACTTGAGAGATACCAAACCCTAGTTTGGGTTGATTGTCTAGGAGAGAGTTTGTCTGATCAACTCTTGAGGAGTCCTTGAGTATGGATGTATGAAATTTCTTGAGTAGATGGAGGGCAAATTTTGGGGTATGACAGCTGCCCCTGTTCAATCTTCTTGTACTGGAAGGGTTAGATTGACATGCTTGTCTTTCGTGACCTGGAGGTAGAAGATGATTGAACACCGAGTACACCTGAAAATTTGCACTCGCCGTTGGTGGATGATGCGGGAATGGGCTTACAGATGCCATTTGGAGAAGTTGGAGACTTCGCTGGGGAACGAGTCGTACGCTAGACTCGAGGTTGTTAATAGGAGAGCTGACAGAGATGGGCTTAAGATGCCATCTAGAAAGGTCGATGCTGGAGGGTGAGTCGTACGTTAGACTCTGTAGATGTTCCTGGAATGGAGAGGAGATGGGCTTAAGATGCCATCCGAAGGGAGTCGTACGTTAGACTTCGTGTTCACTTTAAATGAAGTTATTGGTCTGTATTGATTTTTAACCATATATGCAGCATTCTGATAGTGAAGAGATGTTGACAAATAGTCGGAGATGGGCTTAAGATGCCATCCAAGGCAACTGAGTCGTACGCTAGACTCTGTAGTTGCTGTTGATAATCAGAATAAATCTTCGCGCTGATTACTCTGGGAGAGATTGTAGTTGGCCAGAATGTGGATAGCTTCCCTGTTGTGCATCGGGTGTTGATCCATTGCCTATTATCGGAGGATAACCGGTGGTCTTTTGGATAGTTTTCCCGTTGGGGCTTAATCTGGACCACGTCGGAGGCGGTCTTCGGATAGTTTTCCGTCGGCTCGAGGCTTAATCACGGACTGTTTGCGTCGAAATGATCATTACTGCTTTGAGAAAACAAGAAAATCTTCGATAGAATATTTGTTAGTCTTATGCAAAGTATGATGCATGACAGTGTATATGAATGACATATGCATGAGTTATGACTTTTATGAGAAATGTATGAATGATGAATGTTGATATTTCAAAACATATCCATCTTGAAGAAGATGCGGATATTCTGCTTGAAGATTTCGACTTCGGGGAATTGAGTGGGTGGAAGTCCACCTGAAGGAGAAGGAAGATATCCTGGATTCCTCCGATGCACTATCTGACCAAGTCTTGGGCCTAAACGTTGTTGAGGAAGGTAGAGATTGAGAGGCTCGTTGTTTGGAGATCTCATAGACCCTGCTGAGGAGAGTCTGGGAGGCGATCTGTTGAGGACCTTGTATGTAGATCCCCGAGGAAATTTAGGAGCCTGGGGATTCCGTGTAGATCTCATTGAGAGCATTTGATGGTTCTTGAGAGACGGGCTTGAAGAGTCTAGAGTCCGTTGTAATCTCCGGCGGGAATAAAGGTGTATGCTTCCTCCGATGCACTATCGACCAAGTTTCGAGTCCGGATCCGCCGGGGAGAAGGGAGGATTGAGAAATATCCACGGGATGAAGTGTTACCGCTTGAGACGATGTAACGTTGCTCGGTTGAGTGGAATCACGCTTGTGGATTAACATATACTCCGGGGAAGGTGTGTTGTGGGTGACACCTTTATGCTCATGGGGAACCATTTGTTGACTTTCGTCATCCCAACTCCGGAACTGTAGTAAGTACTTTTGCATATTCACTTTTCGTATGTTTGTAGAGATTTTTTCTTGTCAAATGCGATAGTCATTCAAAGCAAACGTTGGACTTATTGCAAATAACAACAACGTAAATTGTAAAGAGAAAGAAGTGATTTATTTGATGGCGTATGGCCAAGTAGTTTGTACACAAGAAAGGTAAAAGCTATGGAAACAATCTCGTTAAGTCCCAACTATGCTAGTACTCATATATTTCAACTATCTCATCTCCTTGTCGTTAGAAAGTGAGTAGACGATCTTCGCCATTTGAATCTTGAATGCCGATAGTAGTCCAGGCGGATGATCCGAAGAGACATAGTCGTACGCTTAAATCCCTAACTTTGCCTAGACCGCCCTTCGGGTTTCACCACCGGGATACCCTTTGCCCAACCGCCTTTTCGTTTTCGACTTGCGGGTGTACATGTTTTGTATATCCTTAATTTTGCCCGAACCTTTTGGTTCGCCAGATGCCCTTATTTTGCCTAGGCCACCGACCTAGCGGGTCTCTTTTAGCGTAGTATTTTTGACTATGTGCGTTCACGGGGTGTGGAAGTCTTCACCATCCATGGTGCTAAGTATCATAGCTCCGCCGGAAAATCATCTTGACTACAAATGGTCCCTCATAGGTGGGAGTCCATTTGCCCCGGATCACCTTGTGGAAGAATGATGCGCTTGACTACTAGATCACCGACTTGGTAGACTCGGTGCTTGACCTTCTTGTTAAATGCTCGATCATTCGCTTCGATAAATCATCCATGGTAGATGGATGCGAGTCGTTTCTCATCAATCAAATTAATCGGTCAAGGCGAGTCGCCCAATCATCTTCGCTAACTCGCCTCTGGAGGACTCGGTTGAGGGTATCCGAACCTCGATAGGTAAGACGCTTCCATACCGTATACAAGAGAGAAGGGTTGCCCTGTGGATGTTCGTAAGTGCGATAACCATGAAGAGCAAATGGTAACATCTCATGCCAATCTTTGTAAGTAATCATCTTACAGATAATCTTCTTAATGTTCTTATTGGCGGCTTCCATCGCGCCATTCATCTTAGGCCGATATGGAGAAGAGTTGTGATGTTTGATCTTGAATCACGTGCAGTTCGGTGATCATCTTGTTGTTGAGATTGGAACCGTTATCGTGATAATCCTTTCGAGTGCCATACCGATGATAAGATTATGCTTGATGAATCGAGCCACTACATTCTTGGTAATGATGCATACGAGGTCGCTTCTACCCATTTGGTGAAATAGTCAATTGCCACAAGGATGAAACGATGTCCATTGGAAGTGGGCTTAATCTCTCCAATCATGTCAATGCCCACATTGCGAAGGCCACGGAAGTTAAAACATTCAGTCTGGAGGTACGTGCACTTTGTCGGCATAACCGCATTTGTGACAAGATCGAGCATAGTGGTGACAATCGCTTCCATGGTGGACCAATAGTAACTTCTCAAAATCTTCTTAGCCATAGTGTGTCCACCGGAGTGGGTACCAAATTCGCCTTGTAACTCTTCCATGATACGCATTCTTTTTTTCGGTCTACAGTGGAGTAAGCACAAGTCGTGGTTGCGCTTGTATAAGATGTCGTTCTTGAGGAAGAATTTGGATGCAAATCTTCTCATGAACTTTATCATTAAGATGCCCTGAGGATATTCACAGTCTCAAGATACCTTTTCACGTCAAAGTACCAAGGTTTCTCTTGCGTCAAGCTCACAACAATCTGTTGGTTCGTCGAACCTCTCAATGATGATCCGGGGAGCCTCGTTGTCCCATCTAACCTTGAACATAGACGACATAGTAGCCAATGCGTCGCCAACCGATTCTCTTCTCGTGGAATGTGATCAAAAGTAATCTCTTGAGTAAGGAATCAAACTCGAACATGCTCTCGATATGGAATGAGATTCGGATGCTTCGTATCCCACTCATATGTCGACCGATCACTAAAGTGAGTCTCCATACACTTGTAAGAACTTGATTCTTAAGTCAATAGCGACTTTAAGACCCATGATGCACCGACTCGGCCATGTTGTTAGTGCAATCGAAACATAACGGCGGTGAAAGGAGTATGTCCTGCGAGGGACGTAATGATGGCGCCAATGCCATTGCAAGTGCGTTTGAGGCTCCATCAAAGACCATAGTCCATCGGGATCCTTGTTCGTGTCCTTCGTCGGGCACGGTTCCTCAACTGTAACTAGTAAAACATCTTCGTCTGGAAATTGAACCGCATAGATTGATAGTCGTCTACGGCTTGAGCCAAGTGATCTACTACACTTCCTTTGATCGCTTTAAGGAGTGTCGGATGTCATATTCGGTCAAGATCATTTGCCATCTTGCTATTCTTCGGAGAGAGCGGTTTCTCAAAGATGTATTTTATCGGATCCATCTTAGAAATCAACAAGGTAGTGTGAGTCAACATATCTGCCTTAGTCGTGAGCAGCCCAAGCCAGCGTTGCAAGTTTTCTCAGTGCAGTATCTTGTTTCACGGTCGGTAAACTTTTGCTAAGGTAGTATATTGCATGCTCTTTTCGACTGCACTCGTCACGTTGCCCCAACACACACCCCATTGAGTTTTCTAACACCAAGTACATGATAAGAGGTCTTCCTTGACGGCATCGGGATAGGAGGATTACGTAGGTATTCCTTGATTTTGTCAAAGCGATCGGCAATCGCCATTCCATTCCACTACCGATCTTTCTTTAGCAACTTGAAGATTGGCTCACGGTAGCGCTTAGGTGCAATGAATCGGCAATGTAGTTCAATCGGCCCAAGAAACCTCGACTTCCTTCTCGGTGCGGGGCGGCATCTCTTGAATAGCTTTAACCGGATCAACCTCAATACCTCTTCCACGACTACAAACCCTAGGAGTTTTCGGGATCGACTCAAAGGTGCACTTGTTGGGATTAAGTCTCACGTACTTCTTCAACCTATCAAACAATTTCGCAAATGATCGAGATGTTCTTCTTCATGCGGATCGAGCTATCATATCGTCGACGAGACCTCTATCTCGTGATGAATCATGTCATGAAATAATGTAACCATAGCCGGTAATGGCGGCTGCGTTCTTCACCGAGCGGCATAACCTTGTAGCGAAAGTGCCCCACCGTGTAACAGTAGTCTTTTCCATGTCTTGAGAGCCATTTTGATTTGATTGTAGGAGAAACCATCCATGAAGGAGAAAACCTTATGCCGAGCGGTATTGTCAACAAAACATCAATATGAGGAAGTGGAAATCGTCTTTCGGGCTCGCTTTGTTCGGATCTCGTAATCCACACACATTCGTACCTTACCATCCTTCTTAGGCACGGTACCACATTTGCAACCCAGGATAGGAGGTGACACTAAGAAACCGGTGAACTGCTTCATAACTTCGGCTTTGATTTTCTCGACATCTCGGACGCATGCGACGAACCTTCTTTTCGGAGAAAACCTTCCTTTGTGCAATCGATGTACCACAATATCAATGTCTAAACCCGGCATGTCTTCGTATGACCAAGCAAAACCTCAACATAATCTCGTAGCATCTGAACCAATCTCTCTTTAACATTGTTCTCAAGACCGCTCCTATCTTGATCTCTTTTCTTTGTCGAGCCCAAATTCACAACCTCAACTCGCTCTTCGTGTGGCTGTATAACTCGCTCTTCTTCTGTAGTCGGCAAGTTCTCACTTCACAATCTTCCTCACTTTCGCCTTGGCTTGGTAGATCGGATTATCAAGTCATATTTAGCACTAGCATAATATTAACTAGATTCGGAGTGATTCTGCAGTGTATCACGTGGGTGTGTAAAACACATAGCTTTTGAAGGGGTGATAAAGTAAAAGAAAGAAAACAAACAATTGAATGCAAAAGTCCAACGAATTTATTGAATGAAAATACAAACGACGGATAATAACCTCAAACGAGCCATGATGCCCCGCAAGGCACTAGGCTTTCAAAGTTTATTATTCAAACATAAAGAAATACGAAAAGCAAAACAAAACAAGAGCAATTACTCCGACTAAAGGAGATTGGTATGACGTCTTGATCTTCCAATTCACGAGCCCATGATCCGGTTGGGAAGATCCACTTCGATGTCGAAGCCGTTGTCGTCGTCTTCTATAGCATGGATTCCACTCGGGCGATGCGGAAGGAAGTTGGCCCACGTTCGCGTATCATCTTGACCCTTGATAGTGAAGCCTAAACCAGTCTTGTCAAATTTGAAAGGAAGATCGTGGCGACCCCAAACAAAGACTACCTCCTTGTTCAACAGACTTGAGCATCTTTCAATGAGGCCATTCTAGGTGGAGCTTGTGTAACTTCGGGAGTGGGAGGGTCAACAGGCATGACTGGGTATTGTTTCAAAAGCTTGATAGGGAGTCTCGAAGAATTCACCCTCCATCTCAAGGTAGCGGAATGACTGTAAATGACTGACCATATATTCTTCTTCACCACATACTGTGACAACCTTCCCTTTCACCGGGTACTTCAGCTTCGATGCAAGGTAGAGGTAACGCCCATGTATCCAAGGGCCAAGTAGGCAAGAGTAGTGGACGGATGTCCATGACAAAAAGTAGAATCAAAAGTCCGGAACCGAATTTAACAGGGTGAGCTCTCCAAGCATCTTTCGCTTAGAACCATCAAAAGCTCTCACAATAATGTCACTGGGTCTCGAACCAACCCTTCGACATCAAGTCGATCAAAAGCAATCTTGGAAGGATATTCGAGAGCGGTATATCCACCAAAACATGAGATAGTGTAGTGCCCTTGCATTCAATGGAGATGTGCAAGGCCTTGTTATGTTTCTTTCGGAAGGAGTCAAATCAAGATCGTAGAAGCCTAGGCCGTTGTTGGCAGCCTAGCAATACAAACTTGAATTGATCAAGGTAGTGTCTTGCGGCACATGAGCATTCTTGAAACTTCACCAAGGCGTTAGCATGAGCCTCGGAGCATAAAAGAGCAAGCATGGAGATCTTGGACGAGTCTGTCCTAACTGCTCCACAACATTGTAATCACTCTTCTTGATAATTTTAATTTCCTCCATTTCTTGTTTGGAGGTGTCTTGACAACTTCCTTTGGTACTTCTAATGACGGGGATGAGTTCTGGTTCTTTCCTCTAGTTGGGATATTGATTGAGTGCTGGAATGCGAGTCATGATGTCTTTGGAGGAGAGATCTCCGGAGAGAATACCCTTCCGTTCGGTCACCTTTGGATCCGTGATGTTGTCAATGTCGAGAATAGAAACTTCAGCAGAAGATCTTCAATGGTCGAGGATCTTGCTTGACACCATGATAGTAAACATCGCTCCATAATTCCAAGGGATAGCCTTGTCGAGGAATATGGAACCGGCCTTGGAGAAGTGATAATGAGAGGTGCCACTCAGGCACGGATCGTGAGAGAAATCCTTATTGTGTTAACATCAAGATAGTCTTCGTGGAAATCACCCCATCCGTCGCCTTAACATCTTCAATAGGAATCTTGTAGCTATCGAGACATGTACTTCACCATGTAATCATACTTTCCACTGGCTGCCCCAAGGTATCCCACACGATGGTACAGTTTCGTTCGCATTGTCAATCTTCAACTTAGACATTTCTTCACACAACTTACGCGGTGGTTTCGAAATAGTATCTCACGTTATCCATCATGCATTGAACACGTCTTCTCAACCAAGCACAACCATCAGTGATGGGCACCAACGACAATTCTCCGGGCACCTGGATTGACACGGCAACAAATTCTTCTTAACGACCATCGAGGAATGGTCAAGTCATCTATGTTGAAAACATAAGTATCGTCACCAACAAAGATTGGAACTCTTGTCATGGTTAGGCATAGGCGTTGATCACATTCGGAGTTTCAACGGAGGATCAAATTCAATCTTAGCTTCAATCATATCCTGAATCTTGTTCTTGAGCCCAACAATTGTCGGTGTCGTGCCACATTGGAATGGTAAGCACACTTAGCATTAGGATTGTACTGGAGAGGAAGTGTTGACATTCGAGGAGGATCCTCAAGTAATCAGCTGCTTTCAACATGTGTTGCAAGGCTTGCGACAATGGCATGTTGATCTTAGAAGCTCTTCGTGGCGCGTTACGCTCGGCTGTCTCATTGAGTGTCTGATGTAGGATTGGAGATTACAACGCACAGTTGAGCACGGTCGGTCTTGGCTCGGCTTTTCCGACCATACACATTAGCTTCTTTCTTAGCACCAAAGGATCTTTTCGCACATTGAAGATGTCTCTACATGAATCTTCCCACTCTTGATACCGGCTTCAATGCTCTAATATCATCTCGGTGAATCCGGATGAAGAATTTCCAATCGGATGATTGAAGAATGGGCTGTCGGTGTTCCCATGAACATATCAACCAACTCCCTATTGGACAAGGGTGGTTGAACTCGCACGCTAAATCTCTCCACTTGAGCATACTCCTTGAACTTCGTCGACCCATAGACATGCTTTGTAGTTGCATGCGAGTGGGTGTCAATTGACATTGTACTCATATTGTGCAGAAAGCATCACAAGTCACTCCAAGTACGGATACGGTCATTCTCTAGTGATAGTACCATTCCAAGCGAGTTCGGACAAACTCTCTTGAAAATAGTGCATCCACAACTTTACATCATCGGTGTGGGGTTGATCTTACGGACATAGGACTTCAAGTGCGACGGGCAAGACATGCCATCATATTTGGCAAAAGTTGGAACTTTGAACTTGGGAGGAATCACAACACGAACAAGACTCGGATCATCAAAGTTCAGCCGGACATCTTCAGTTTTCCACAACATTGACGGTCTTCAAGTTGCTTGTACTTGTCATCTTCCTCGAGTTGGCCATAATCGAATGATCCTCTCCTCCTTTCTTTGGTTCATCTGCTCACCTTCATCACCCTTGGTACTCCCTCGGTATGGACACTTCCTTGGAGAGCTCAATCGGTGACCACTTTAGGACCCCCTTTGAAACGTCTACCCATGTTGAGGAGACCAACAACCTTCTTCTTCTTGTTGATGAGCTTCTTGGATCTTCTTGGCCTTGGACCAAGCTGGTAAACATCTGCTGGCCAGGCATTACGAGCTTGGAGATCTTTGTGATCTGTTCAAGAGCCATTTACGCTAAAATAAATAGCGAGCAAATGAGAAAACCAATCTCCAATGTACCGTGATGCAATGTTATGATATGCTATGGATGTTTATGCAAATGCAATGCAATGTTTTCAAGGACCTAAGAGATTTAAATTTGTTAAACAAGCAATGAACAAACATTTATTAGTACTTCTCATTATTCTTTTTCTTTTTAAGTACAAGAGATAGTTCAAAAAATAAAAGAGAACATAAAAATCCTAAAGCTCTAAGTCTCCCATGGGCGCTTCTCTTGGTGCCGATGTAGGCGTGATGTTTCGCTCCTCATGAAGTAGCTTGGTCAACTCTAACACTTTCTTCTCACTGCATGCACTTCAAAGGTATCCCTTTCTTCTTTAAGTTGAATCCGGGATCTCTTCAGTCTTCAAAATCGGTAGGCATGTCGGGATGGAGAATAAAGCATAGGTACGTCACCTATAGCAAGGTTCCATAATTCTTGGTAAGCAGTGAATGGCATCATGAGGTTTCGAGCTCGAGCTCGCACCCATTTGAGGTAAGGTTCCCAAGGAATGGAGTTCGGTGCCCCAAAGTCTTGGTATCGATCTTCTTTACCATGCCCCAAGCATGTATAAACCTTCGTCGATAATGCGGAGATCGTGATTGTAGTCGAACACAACATCTTGGAGAAGCATATCATGTGGACCATCCTTGAGCAAAACCAAGCGGCGTAGAGCTAGAAGGGTTGTAAGTAATACCTCCTTATACCGGTAGTGGTACATTAGGAAATTCTCCACAGCTCGATGAATGTGAAGTCCTTTTGAGAGAAAGGTTCCAACGGATATCGAATGAGAGTGACATCAATCTTTGAGACCATCTCAACCTTTGTTCATTCTTCAAAGCGATGGAGGAAGGTCGAAATAAACCACCTTGAAAGTAGCGGTACAACACATGAGAGTTCCTTGTCGCTTAGTAGTGCGAGTGTGGAGAGAATGTAGAATGTCTCCAAGTAAGGTAGGCATTGGATTGCGGGTGAGAAACAACTTGATGGCATTGACATCTATGAATTGATCCGAGTTAGGAATAGAACCAAACCATAAATTAGCAAGGCAACAATGTTCTCAAATGCATGGAAACTCATAACTTTGAGGAATTCTCGGGCTTTCTTGATTAAGAACTTGGAAAGTAAACCCTAACTCCTTTTAGTTTCCCAATTGGCTTCAATTCGAGCGCTTAAGATGTAAAGGCGGATGCAATGTCTTGAACTTAGGGACCTTTTCTAAACGGTGAATGGCATTTGGTCGAGAATAGGTATCCCAAGTAGCTTAGAAACTCTTCCAGGTAGGAACCAATGATAATCTGGAAATGTAAAGCAATGGTGTTTGTCAAAGAAGCGGAATAGGACATGCATCATATCTTCTTCAAAACCGGAATAACCAAATCAAGTAGATAACCATGTCTTTTGATGAATGAGCATGGTCGGAATTTACGAAACCAATTCTTTGAGTTGAGAAGGATACCCATGAAGTTGATTCGGATAGTCTTTCTAGAAGCCATAATCCCTACAAAGCAGCAAAGATAAATCCCTAGGTCCTTGAAATAGTTAGAAATGATATGCAATGCGAATGATGTCATGATGTCATGTTTAGCACACCTGAACAATTCACACAATGAGCCTAGGGTTAAGGCTTGCATGAGGTATAGGTGATTACCCCACCAAAGTTTGAGTTGGTTCATCATCCTATAATAATAACAGGTTCTAGGAATCTCATATCACGATCTTTCTCGTGGCGCTTATTTCATCTGACGGCCAAGTGGTCGATCGAAAATGTCCCAAAAGTCTGATCTCAATGGCGTAGCATCGAGTATCAACCAACCTCGGTCTACACCAAGCCGGCCATCTCACCTTCTAATGGCCAAGATGGGTCAATTAAGGTTCTAAAGTTTAGTTAGCGCTTGATGACACCACGCAGAAGCCAAATACTATCTTCAACTTGGGAATGAAGAGTATCGGGACAACCAAGTGTCACGCTAACGTAGCCATCATGTTGACCGTGTAGTTATCGTCTAGGTCGCGATGATCTAATGCTACTTACCTAAAAGAAACCGGATCCGGTGTAGGATCCCCAACAATATAATACCCAAGCAACCCTTAAAGATAAAGCATACAAGTCAAACAAAAAGCAATAAAGGTTATCTAGAAATCCCTAAGGCAATTCTCTTTTTAGGTGTTGTCCCAGTAGTCGCCATTACGTGATCGGTGAAGCGACTTTGTAGGATTTTGTATCCAAATGTGCGGATAGCAAGAGTCGCCACCGACTTTTATTTTATCAATTAAGGGAAGGTAAAAGTATGAAAAAGACCTTCGTTAGATTCGAGTTCGGAGAATGGTTATGAAAAGGGAAGGTATTAGCACCCTTTCCATCCGTAGTTATCTACGGGCTCTTAGTTGCTCTAGATCACTTTTAAAATTGCTACGTGTGTTTGACAAAATGTTTTGAAAAAGGCATTTCGCTTTGACTTTGTAATGACTCATGTAGGAGTGTATACAAAGTGTTGGAAATTTTTTTTTGAAAAGAATTTGAACTTTGAAAAAGTGTGTGGTGTGAAAAGCATTTGATAGAGCAAGCAACTAAGAGACTTATTTACCACTCGAATTGGTCGTTTTGTTGTACTTCTACATTCCTTTAGAATAGCGCTAGCCATACCATTAGTTAGTAGGTAGCTCCATTCGTTGGATGTAAGCGGGACATTCGAAGGGACATCGGATGGTCATAGAAGGCAACTTGTAGGAAGTATCCTAGCACATTCGAAGGGACTATCATCATTTTCGTGGCGACAATCGAGGTCAAGATCATGTATTCGGAGGCGACATCGTGGGTCTTATGATCTTTGTATCGAAGGGACTATGATGATTTGTTTGGAAGGCAGCGGTGCTAGAATACCTCTACGTTCGAGGACATGACCATTTTGAATCGAAGGCATCGAGAGAATTACCCTAAGGGGTGTGTGTGAGAGAAGTGTGTCAAATTCGGATATTTTATCTTGAAATTAGTGTGAGCTATGTCCAATTATTATCTTGCCATACGCCTAATTACTAGCAATTGATAAGGGTGCGGAAAGTAAAATGCGGAATGTAAAGTGCGGAAAATAAACCCTACGCTATTACATGGCTTTGGCGCGATACATAATTTAAACTGCGGAAAATAAAAGCCTAATTTAACTATTACATCCCATGATTACATTATTGGAAAAAAGCGATGAAAATAAAACGTCCGAATCGGAACAACTTTGTGAAAGAATAAGAAATCGGGAAATATGATGAAATTGAAATAAGAGAAAATGTTAGAAAAATGCAATTTTAATATGAGAAAATTAATATATCTGGAAATAAGATAAATAATTAAAATAATTTTTGGGATTTTTGGAAAAGGTTTAATAATTAAAATGCAATTAAAAATGATTTAAATGCAAAATAAAAATAAATAAATATGCATGCAAAATTATATTTTTAATTTATTAAATTAAATAAAGGTTTTTAGAAAATAATGTAAAAAGAAAAAATGTTTTTGGTAATTTTTAATGAGAATAAAAAAATGAAAAAAGAATTAAAATGTAATGAAAATTTGAAAATAGGAAAATAGAAAATAATTGAGTTTGTAAAAGTGAAAAAAGTTATACGAACGGGAATCGAACCTGGGACATCCCTTTCAAACCTGAAAAATGCTTGACCAAGCGAGCTAGGCATGTTGCTTTTGGAAGCGGATTGAGTGGAATATCTGCGTTGCTTCCCATTGCCTCATCCTTCGCGCAACGATCGTCTTCTCCGATTTGAATATTTGAAAGTAGCGTCGGCTTTGGCTCGGCCTTCTGAGCCCCAACTACATGGAAAATCAGCACATAATATAAATGCATTCTAAATACATGATTCGATTCAGGCATCATTCGGATTCATTGGTCATGGTCTCATGGTCCAATTTTCCTATTTTGTGAAACCCTAAATCGGCACGAAACCCTAACAATGGCAATCGCCGACCATGGAAATCAATTAAAGCACGAGAAAGCTTGCAAACTCACTAATCACAAAAATAAACACAAATCAAGTTAATAATGCATGAATGAGAGAATTCGAAATTTGAAATTTCAAGAACAAACCAATTTCGGATTTACGATTCGAATGGTTTTGAAAGTAAAGGTCGATTAATTCGGGGATCAAGGAACACATTGGACACCTCAAAAGCGATTGAGAAAATTGAAGTAGGATTCCCACTTGCTTCAAGAACACGATTTTTGACTTTGGAATAGGGTTTGTGAGCAATTTTTCGTTCTTTCTTGATAGGTATGCATCATGTATTTATCTTTGGATGGATTTGGGATTGAATTTGGAAAGAATCAATCAATATTCAATGGAAATCAAATTTGATATTTCCATGAAAATCAAATCTTCAAATTTGATCAATTTCAATCCAATCTTGCCTTTCTTGCTCAATTTGATTTCTTGGCATTTGTGAGTTAATTGGACCTTAAGGAAAGAATAAAATCAATCTTTGCCATTAATTTCAATTTTATAATTTATTTTAAGATTTAATTTGCATTTAAATGAATAAATTACAAATTAAATAGAAAAATAAATCAAAAATTCGTGGCTTTGGGCTTGGACACTCCTAATTGCTTGAGGAACAAGTTAGGATGAAGAAAAAGTAGGCCCATTTGCAAAGATTTGATTTTTGAAGTATCTCTTTGTGCATTCTTCAAAATTGCCCAACTTGTAGATGGTGTAACTTGCTCAATTTTCCACATTTTGAGTGTTCTTGGACTTTTGGAAAGCTCTAAGAGTCCTCTAACCAATGTCTTTGGTCTCATCTCAATTGGAGTTACCATGCTCAAATATCTTCAAAACAAAAGTTGACTTTTGTTGACTTTGAAAATGACTGTAATGTTTTGAGCTATACCTCTCAAATGAAGCATTTTTGGACATTCTTGTGAGACATGAAGTTGTAGAATTGAATTTCCTTCAAAACAAGAGGTGGTGGAAAATTTCGAGAAAGTATGAGAAAGTTATGATGGTCAAAGTTCGATTGACTTTTCATCTAGAAACCCTAATTTAGAAAGTTTGACTTTTGGGCAAATCTTGAGTTTTCTTGATGAATCATGATCAACCCTTGATCAAATGATGAATGTAACTAAAAATGAGGATGTTGACCAAAAATCAGAAGTTTTGACGTATGTTGACCACGATTGACTTTTGTCCAATACACCGATTTTCGACCATCGAGCAATTATGCGAAACTTGACTTGAGGCTTGAAACTTGACATGGAGAATCTTTGAAGCATATGAGGAGGCATGAAGGCCATTGGAGATGTTGAAATCCATCTTGACTTGAGAGATACCAAACCCTAGTTTGGGTTGATTGTCTAGGAGAGTTTGTCGATCAACTCTTGAGGTCCTTGAGTATAGATGTATGAAATCTTTTGAGAAGATGGAGGGCAAATTTTGGGGTATGACAAGGTCAGCTGATCATCTCATCCAAAATCTTTATTATGAAAAGGTGAGGTGAAACAAAGTTCACTTTTATTAAGTGTATGAAATAAAGTATTTAAGTCATTGGGTTTACCCTCTAATGGCCAAATACTTTACATTTTAATTAAATGTCAGACTATCCTCTAACAATTTAATTAAATACCATAGCACTATTTTTGTAGAAATTCATTTTTGAAAATAACTTTCGGCGTTGGATCGAGGTTTGAGAAGAAGACTCGACGTTGGATCGAGGTTTTATTGAAAGTGTTTTAATTTATTTGGTGAATGGAGAAAGAATAAGATCGAGATAATTGTAAATAACAAATAAAATCGACAAAGCCCATACAAGGTGGCCAACCTAAGTATAAAATAATTAAATTACATGTGTACTAGCAAAGTGGGCTAGTCTACTATAACGACTAATTGGAACAATTAATCGAAATAGGCTCAATAAGAAGGCCCAGGATCAAGCATACATGTGTGCATGTGTGGTCATCGCGACGCTTCATAGCTTTGTCGACTTACGGGTTTAAAAATGATTTACAATTATTAGTTTAAAAATGATATTTTTTGGTTTTGTGTAAGTGACAGTTAAATTAAAATAAAATAAATGTGCACTAGATGATTATTACAAGAATTGTTTTTGGGAGCGGGATACATGAATTATAAATGGGAATTAAACGGAAAATAAAATAGAAAGCGGTAAATTAATTACAACGCAACAAGGGGATTGGGATACATTTTTTTCGAATGGGGATAAGTTGAAATTAAAGAGGAAAAGGTAATTTAAAAGTATACAAACAGAAATTAAATACGATGAAACTTAAATATCGATTATTGTATCATTTGTATTATATTAATTAGAATAAACTATAGAAACTAATTCTAAGAAATTGATATACAAGGAAGGTTAGTATAATATAATTCGAATCTATTTACGAATGAATAAATAAAGTATAATAATAATAGTATGTATATAATATATTTACAATACTAAGCATAAGAAATAAAAATAATATGTATAAATATATTTACAGTATAAAAATAAAAACATAAAAATAATAAGTATATCTATACAATACTAAATATTAAATATAATAGTAACATGAATATGCTAATGAACAAGAATAAATGCTAATTGAAAGTCATTGTTTCGAATAATCCTCGAATGTCTACACAAACAATAAACTCGTTAGTAGCATAGTGGTATAAATAAAATTGCGATAAATTAGAATATGCGTTAGTAACAAGGTATAAAAATCGAAATGGAATTAGTATAAATGTATATGAACAAATGAAGAAACAAACAATTGATTATAATTGGAACCAAAGAAATCGTGCACAAGTTATTATTTAATTCAAAGTCGAAACATGGAGAATTGGTTTCAAAACCAACCAAGATCAAGTAGTCATAATCCGGAAAGCCACTATTCACTCAAATATACTTGAAATAAAAATGACTTTCTTACTCGAATTTGCTCAAAATAAACAATACATTGCCCTCAAAGTTCCTCGGTTAGATGTACACGCGAGTAATGCGGTATTATCGTTAAACCGTCATTGAAACTATTCTTGAATATTATTCAAAGACAAACTACAATCGAGATTAAAGTGAAAACAAGATAATACAATGGTTCCTCGGCTAAATAAATGCGTGGATAAACGCGACATCGATTATCAAGCCATCATCGAAATTAAAGTGTGATTCTTATCACCAATTCAAAAGAAAACAAAATATCATGGCTGCCCACGATAGGTTCCTCGGTCATATCTTTCACGAATAACGTGATATAGATGTCGAACCATCATGGAACTAGTCATGGAGACCTCGATCAATTACTCGTCACAAAAAGCGAACACTCCGGTTAACTTTAACTAAGTTGTATCCTATCTAAAATCAGATCAAAAGCAATCAGAATGACACACAAAATCAATGATTCAACAATATCAAACCATTAAAAATTGATACCAGATTTTGTTTAATATTAACACATCAGAACAGTTTTACAGTATTCTAATTCAAACAATCAGTAAAACCCCAACATAACCACATACTTCTACTCAGTAATTATCACAGAATTTCTCAACATCATAACCATTTAACTTGAATAATCAAGTCTCAAAAAGAGGAATCAAAAGATACCTAGAACATGATGAAGCTACTAGAAACAGCAGTATGGCAGGTGGTTGAATCGGTAGAGACGTTGTGCCAATGATGAAGGGTGTGCGGCGGAGTTTCTGTGAGAAACAAAGGCAAGGTAGATTCGGAGGGAGTGTAGGGTAACTGTGTTGATGTTGTTTGAAAGCAGCAAGGTTGAGAAGAGAAGGTGGGAGTTAAGAACAGGGGTTTGACGGATGATGTTGAGAACAGAGAGTCCGAACAGAATGAAGGATGAAAGCAAGGAAGGTGAGTTTGATTGACAGCGGCTGGGTGAAGGAATCGTGACAGAGGGATGAAGGAGTTGAGATGGATGAGCTGCGAAGATTTACGGTGAAGGTCGCGTGGAGAGCAGAAGAGAGAGAACAGATCGGGAGTGGGTCGTGTTTTTACGGCGAGAATGGAGACCGTGAGACAGAGGGAGGTTCTGCGAGTGAAGGTGAAACAGGGCTGCGGTGGAGGAAACAGGAAGAACAGCGGCGAGACGAAACGCGGTGACTGATGGAAGTGAGGTTCTGTGAGTGAAGGTGAAACAGGGCTGTGGTGGAGGAAACAGGAAGAACAGCGGCGAGACGAAATGCGGTGACTGATGGAAGTGAGGTTGGTTATTGGTTTGATGAAGGAAAAGTTAATGGTGGTTTGGCCGGGACGATGAACGGGGGGATGGCAGCGGCGGCTGGGAATGGAGGTGCGGCGGGAACGGAAAGGGAAAGCTGGAGTTTGGAAACAGAGAGGAAATGGAGCGATGGTGAGGAAGGAACGACGAGGACGAAGGTGGGTATGACAGAATGGATGATGTGAGGATGGAGATTTTGTTTGGCAATCGTTTACTGTTTGAAACATAAGGGATTTTTTATTTTTTGAACTTTTCTCTCACAGATCCTCGCCTCCATGTTTTTTCTATTTCCAATTTTTGGCTCCTCCCTTCTTCTTGAAGCAACTCGATTTTCAAAAAAAATCATTTAAAATGAATTTTCAAAAACAATGAAATCGCCACCTAATTTTATTTGTTCTAAAAGAACGGGGAAATATAGATAAAACCCACAAAAATTGGATAAGGCGGTCTACAAGACCAAAAAGCATGGATTCGGGAGTCAGTTACGCAATGTGTTTGTGTGTGTAATCGCTTATTTCTAAATTATGAATAAGAAAGAATGAAACGGGATTTGTTTATTATTATTTTGAGTTTGACACGGTTTCGAAACCGCGTGCCTACGTATTCCCTCGTGCAATGGGAAAGTCAAAACTCCGTAGTTCTTGTTGAAAATGTTTGAATTGGTTGTATTGATTTTAATTGAAAATGTTTTTGATTTTGATAATCGCATATGAGCGAAAAAGGATTTGAATGGGTTGAATTGATTTTAATGGTAGATGACAAGTACCAAAACGTTGGGATATCCTCTAACGATTCGATACTCGAGATTGGTGATTGAGGTCAACCGATCTTCTCTCATCCAAAATCTTTATTATGAAAGGAGTGAGGTGAAACCAAGTTCACTTTTATTAAGTATTATGGAATAAAGTATTTAAGTCATTGGGTTACCCTCTAATGGCCCAAATACTTTACATTTTAATTAAATCGTCGGGCGAACCTCTGACAATTTAATTAAACTCCATATCACTATGTTTTTGTTTGGTTTTTTTGTAGAAAAATTGATTTTGAAAACAAATTCAATTAATTAATTTAATATGAAAGTGTTTTAAATGTCCAAGTGTATGGAATAAAGTATTCGAGTCATTGGGTTTCCCTCTAATGGCCCAAATACTTTACGTTTTTAATTAAATTGTTGGGCGAACCTCTAACAATTTAATTAAGTACCATAACACTATGTTGAAAATTGCGGCGTTGGACGTAGAGAAATGATATTTCGGGTTATGATTAACCAAGTATATGGACTTGATTAACCTCGTGAGGATAGGTGCTCCTATCCCCAACCATGAGACCCTGGTGCATGGTGATTGGTATATGGACCAATTATTTTTTCGGGTTATGATTAATCAAGGCAACGAGGGCCCTAATTAACCTCGTGAGGATGGCCATGCCCATCCCCAACCATGAGACCCTTAGGGAATTTGGTGTGGGTAACCAAAAATGAGAGAGCGGAGGCGTTGTTGATTTTATATTAATTTGAGAGTGAGTGTATGATCGTGAAATAAACATGCAAGCGTACAATGTAATGGCGGATAATAAAAGAAAATAAATTAACACACAATACAAATCGGAATTTAAATAATTATTAGTATAGATATTTTTTCACTCGATGAAAAATCAACTAACAATTTAATCGATAATTCAACAAACAAAAAACTATCATATGCCAAATATTATTTAATACATCATTATATATATAAAAAAAACTTGCATAATATTAATTTAAAGAGAAAGTTTAGGAATTGGCCTGATTGGAGCTTTAAACCGGAGGGTGTGAGTAGCAATCTGAGCCCAAGCCCAAAACAATGCTGCTGGATCTTGTGTAGAAGCTCCATGGAGGCATGCTGTGGTCCACCATTCTGGATCGTCGGATCTGGACCTTGGTAGATCTGATGGCTTATGGCAGGAGGGTGCAGATTTGATACCATACATGTGTATACACCAGATTTTTGAAATAGAACCAAACAGGTGGTGACAAGTGTCACCACCTAGACCCATCAACAAAGCCAAACATTCTTACAACTAATCCTACCCTAAAATCAAATTACTATAAAAAGAATATCAACTTTAATTAAAGTAGAAAAACCAATACTAACCTAAACAGAAATCAGTTTATCATATATTATTTTTTTTTTAAAAAAAAGAAAACTAAAAAAAATAAATCAGTTCAAAAACAAAAATAATTTATAAACAAAAATCAGTTTTTGGTTATATTTTATAGACTAAATATTATATATATAAAAGAAACTAAAACTAAAAAGAAAGATTCATTTTTACTACAGTTTAACTAAACTAAAACTTAAAACTTAAAACAAATTAAGAAAAAAAACTTAACTCACTCTCTCACGATCGAAACTCCTCACCCTCTCATAAACACGATCTCTCTCTCTCGTCTCATGCAAACCCGCCGCTCTCCTGCGATTTCCAAACCCTCGCCGTGATTCCGTTTACCCTCACCGATTTCCTCATCGGTGCCGTCGCGGTTCTCTCGGCTACGATCTCACCGCTCGCTCGCCTCTGTTTTCGTGTCTCTCTCTCTCTCTCTCTCTCGACCAATGACCGCGATGGAACAACGAGATCCGTCCCTCTCTCGATCTGTTACTCTCTCGTTACTATTACATTATCGTTATGTTTTAAGACTTGGAATTTGTGATTCTGAGGTTTGTTGGAATCGAAAAGGGAAAAGGCTAACTCGATTTGGCTAGGGCGGTGTTGCTATGAGGAAATGGATCTTGGAAAAATGAAAGCAAAGAGAAAAAGGAAAGTTGAGATCGGGAGGTCTACAGCGACGGACGACGATGTGTACTGACCAGTGAGACCTTTACATACCTTATTCTCCTTACATTTGCCTCGTTATATCTCTCTCTGAAGGATTTCTTTCTGGAAAATGATGATGTATCTGTAGGTAGATATTGTTCTAGGTTTCGTTTGGATATTGTTTTGGGATTAGGGTTTTGTTGTGATGTTAGTATCGGCTAGGGTTTTGTTTGATGGATTTGACGAGGTTTGGTGAATAGTTGCTGCTTGTGTTATAAACTTGAATGTTTATATACTCAGAACTTAGGGTTTTGCTGAACTTTGGTTGTTCTCATTTTTTGAAAAACAAGGCCTCACGAAATACTTGTTGGGCTTGCATCAATTGGTATTGGGCTGATAATTTTGATTCTTCTGGCTATTTTGATGTATCAGTACTGCTATATCTGATTGTGTTAGGCTGCTGGTGTATTGTTTATGGTAAAATTTGCCTTTTCAGGTGCCTACCCTTGCTGCCCTGTATAAAATTCTTGTACTGTCATGCCCAAACTGCTTTATACTGCTTTTCCTCATCTTCTTTCTACACCTCCTATTGTGAACCAAGGGCTAACACTCTTGAGGATTTGCAATAGCGAGTTTATGGCCGATGATTCGCTATAAGGCCGATTGGTTACGATCGAAACCCTTGCACAACCTGATTCCGGAAAGAAAATCCTAATGATGAGATAGAAATTGTGTATTCTCTTGTATTATGTTTATGTTCATGTTTGGATTTCTTAATCATTTGCTAATCATTTCTTTTCTTGTTTCAATGTAATTTGGGCAATGGTACGAGCTTGGAAAGAATGGTGAATGAGAGCTTTGGACGAGAAGGCAAGGTTTGAAGATGGAGCAAGAAAGCTTTGAGGCAAAGAAACAACAAGGATTTCCAATAGAAGATAGGATAGGATATAACATTTGTAATTTTACTTGTATGTTTGCATTTTGTAAATAGGATTAGGATAGAAATTTGGAATTTTGTGAAACTACAAATGTGTGAATTATAACTTTTAGATTCCTCAAATTTTGTAAAGAAACAATTCCTTTGTCACCATTGAATAAAAAACATGGATTCTGTACCCAACACACGGCTTTAGAATTTGAATGCGGTATTGTGCAATTTTGTAGAGTTGAAAAGAAGGTAAGAGGATTAGAAGTTATATGACAAAAGAAAATTGAAACTTGCACAGCTTTTCCTTGAAAATCAATTGGCTCAAAAACTTGGTCTATGCTCACAAATGAGTTTAGAATAGCATAACCAAACGAGTTCTTGATTTTGAAACTTAATACATCACTAATGCAATTCCTTGTCATAATACTTGTAGTTATTATTTGGAAACCACACTTACCGTACTAAAATGAATGGTTTATACTCGACATGGCGAAGTATCAATTAAAATGCGTATTTAAATCCAAATTCAAACCAAATCATAAATCTCGTACACAAGTAAAGACATGGTTGCTAAACACAACTTTAAGTACGCTCCTGATTCACGTTCTTAGAGATAAAAGGTCTTGAGAAACACCATGAGTGAAAATTTGAACATCTGAGAAAAACAACCTTCTGAACACGTTCAACTTTTAAAAACCTCCTTCCAACTCAACAAAGCATCGAATATACAATAGGATAGCTTCGAACTTGTAATCTAAAGAAAAACCTCAAACATCCAAACTGCCTTTGCCCTTCCCAAATTCCGGGTTGGTTAAAACAAGTAAACATCTTCTAAATCTTGTAACATAATTACCTCAAGCCAGTCCAAACCCTAAAACCACAGAACCGAAGACATCAATGCACATATGTGCAACAGCGGGTACCTTCCGGACACAAAATGATACGAGTTTGAAATCCGATCGCCTCAGATGTAAGTAATGATGCAGATGTAATGAATGAATGAATGTCTAGCACGAGTGGCCCAATGAAAACGTATGCAAATGAATGCAAAGCCTGAGCCAGATAACATTGATATAGGAGGGCAAATTTTGGGGTGCAACAGTTGCCCCTATTTAATCGTCTTAAACCTGAAAGTGAGATTGGCGCCAGCCTTTTGAACTTTCAAGGTAGAAGAAGATTAAATACTCAAAGAACCCTAAAATTTGCGCTCCGAAGAACAAGTAGAAATATTTTGATTTCCGTATTTTTGATTTTTTTTGATTTTTTTTTTTTTATATATTTTTTTGTGATTTTTTTTTTGTGAACAGTTTCGGTACATCGAGAAACGAATGTGCTTGAATAAGCGACTTTGCAGATTAGAAATGAAAACCGATAGATCTTTGGAACGAGCATACTTGAATAAGTTGCTTCGCAGATCAGAAAGGTAAGAACTCATAGATCTTTGGAACGCGCATACTTCAATAAGTTGCATCGCGATCAAAATGAGAACAGGTAGATCTTTGGAGCACGCATACTTCAATAAGTTGCATCGCAGATCAAAACGAAACCAATCGGACCTTTGGAGCAGGCATACTTCAATAAGTTGCTTGCAGATCGTAAAGGTAAGAACTCATAGATCTTTGGAGCGAGCATACTTCAATAAGTTGCGTCGCAGATCAAAAATGAGAAGTGAGATCTTTGGGCGAGCATACTTCAATAAGTTGCTTGGATCGAAAGCGAAACCGACAGACCTTTGAAGCGAGCATACTTCAATAAGTTGCTTCGCAGATCGGAAAGGTAAGAACTCATAGATCTTTGGAGCGAGCATACTTCAATAAGTTGCTTGCGGATCAAAAATGAGCAGAGATCTTTGGAGCATACTTCAATAAGTTGCTTCACGGATCGAAAACGAAACCGCAGACCTTTGGAGCAGCATACTTCAATAAGTTGCTTGGCAGATCGAAAGGTAAGAACTCATAGATCTTTGGAGCGAGCATACTTCAATAAGTTGCATCGCGATCAAAATGAGAAAGGTAGATCTTTGGAGCAGCATACTTTAATAAGTTGCATCGCAGATCAAAAAGCGAAACCAATCGGACCTTTGGAGCGAGCATACTTCAATAAGGCGCCGCAGATCGAAAGGTAAGAACTCATAGATCTTTGGAGCGAGCATACTTCAATAAGTTGCATCAGCAGATAAAAATGAGAAGCGGGGAGTATATGTCGGTAAAGATATTAGACACACACTGAAGGAGGCGGATGGGCGGACTCACTGGGAAAAGATATATGGAATGGTAAAACGTCGATCGAAGGCAATTTACGGGAAAGAGGCCAACCAAAAGAGACTCTAGCAAGGATTGCTGAGCTACGTTGGACTTTGAAAGGTTGCAAATGTGCAAGAAATACAATATCCCTCAGGCCAAAGGCGGGGTGTAATTCTTCAAGAGTGGCAATTATATGAATTACCACACACCAAGTATGGATACTCAAATAACCGAGAAGCAAGAAAGGTTAGACACCGACTCTTACTCACACTCTAACGACAGAGGCAAACACGGGTAAGAATACCAAAATAAAAAAAAAATTGCAAAAAAGCAAGACGCTTGGTAAATGAATTGAATTGAATGATGTAAGAGACCGACACGGGGTCAAAAATGCAGATAACAACAACAAGAAGAATTTCTTGAGGGAACTCTGACTGGGAATACCACTTGGGGATTTTTATGGATAAACTTCTCTTCGGAGACGCAAAAGGTACTCGAGAAACACATTAATCTGGCTTTATGCTTAGATGCATGTTTGAGATTATTATTATTATTTTTTAGCGTAATGCTTCATATATCAATGGAAATGCTACGCTTTTTTGAGGATGCTATGCAATACAATGATGCATGTTTTGATATTTCGTCTAGGACTAAAGGCAATTGTGAGCTGCCGAGGAAACATCAACCATCCAATGAATTGAATATAAATCATCAGGTCCTTATCCAAGAGATGATAGTCTGGACCCTGACAGAGGGATTGCAGAATGGAAGTATCAACTTTCAATGATCAACATCACTGGGGAAGTAACTCTTAGAGATTGACATTCATCTGGGATGATGATCTTGTTGCGTAGAGTTCATGATTTCGATAGCTCTGGATTACAAGCTTTTGCATAAGAGGGGTTAACAACATCTTCTGGCACAAGTGAGCCCTTGAAAATGATCTTGCTGGTGTAGACCGTTCTTTGCGATCTTCCGCGCCGGGGAAGGATTGATAACATTTGAGGGCACACATATGCCATAGATAACTCTTGTTGGAGAGAAAGAATCCTTGTCGGTGACTGAAGCCCATGCACATGGTGCCCTTCGCATAATTGAAAATGTAAAACAGGAGACATAACAATAATTCTGCTACGGAGATCAACTGTTTCATTTGTTAATGTGGTATACCCGAAATTCCGAGTAACTTCAGAAATTATGCCACGTGCTGTTGGGGCACTGATATTTTTATGTGCAAAGTTTATTAAAAACATCGGACGTTGTTTTTTTGCAAACAAAATAGTTAAAAAACATAAAAATAAGACAGAGATAGAAAAACACAGTTTGGATGAAAGTAATTTTATTGATTGATTAGCTCGTAAAATGAGCATTTACATCAAGAAACAAATCCTGAAAAGAGGCAATTGCTTATACATCAAAATTAAAAGAAAAGGTGACAATAAAATCATGGATTTTGCCGAACTCTGAATCCGCCATGCTCTTCACGACTTCAACATCCCTTAACATCGAGCTATCCGAAATGCTCCGATTAGACTAACCCTCAATCCCTCTGGATTATCAAGTTATTGTAGATAGCTGACCAAAACAGGTGTGGTGCAGATTGTAGTCGTTCGCCTTGAATCCCTAATTTTTGCCTGGACCGCCCTTTCGGGTTTTCAATCCACCGGGATACCCTTTTTTACCCAAGCCGCCCTTTCAGGTTTTCGACTTGCCGGGTGTACAATATTTTATATTTATCCCTAACTTTTGCCCGAACCTCTTGGTTCGTCGGGATGCCCTTATTTTGCTTAGGCCAGTCAACCTAACGGGTCTCTTTTGAAGTATTTTTGACTACATCTGCATTGATCGGGTGAAAATCCTCTCCGTCCATAGTCGCGACAACATAGCTCCTCGAAAACTTTCTTCACGACATACGGTCCTTCATAATTTGGAGCCCACTTGCCCGGTCGGTACTATTAGGAGGCAAAATTCTCTTGACCTGGTCACCGACTTGGAAATTCCGGACACACTTTCTTGTCGAAAGCCCTTTTCATACGCTTTTGGTATAGCTGTCCATGACAAGCATGTCAATCTCTTCTCGTCAATGAGATTCAATTGATCAAGTCATTACGAACCCATTCACTTCATCGAGTTGCACATCTGTTAAAATCCTTAAGGAAGGAATTTCAACCTCCACGGGTAGGGCTGCTTCCATCCGTATACCAAGGAGAAGGAGTTGCCCACTGTGGCGTGCGTATTGAAGTGCGATAGCCGTGCAAGGCAAATGGTAACATCTCGTGCCAATCCTTGTAAGTGACAACCATCTTACATACAATCTTCTTGATATTTTTGTTTGCCGCCTCCACAGCACCATTCATTTTTGGACGATATGGAGAAGAGTTATGATGTTTTATCTTGAAGCTGTCACACAGCTCTTTCATCATTTTGTTGTTGAGATTCGAGCCGTTATCAGTAATGATCTTCTCGGGAACCCCATAACAACAAATGATATTATGCTTGATGAAACGTGTGACCACTTGTCTAGTGACACGAGCATAAGATGCTGCCTCAACCCATTTGGTAAAGTAGTCAATGGCAACAACGATGAATCGATGTCCATTAGAAGCGGTGGGCTTAATTTCTCCAATCATATCAACGCCCCACATCGCAAAAGGCCATGGAGAAGTCAAAACATTCAATGAAGAAGGTGGCACATGCATCTTATCAGCGTAGATTTGACATTTGTAGCATGTTCTGGCATGGTTGTAGCGATCATTCTCCATGGTGGACCAATAATAGCCTCTCTCAAGATCTTCTTGGCCATGGTGTGTCCACTAGAATCGTCCGAAGGAACCTTCATGAATTTCTTCTATAATCTTGTTTGCTTCGTCTATCCACATCGAGCAAAGCAGTCATAGTTCCTTTTGTACAACACACCCCATTGAGGAAAAACTTGGCGAGTACTTGCGCAGAGACTTCTTATCAACGATGGAAGCATCATCAGGGTATTCTTTCGTCTCGAGATACCTTTTGATGTCATAGAACCAAGGTTTTTCATCTGCTTCACCTTCTACTTCATAGCGAGCAGCTCATCCAACCTCATTATAGTGATAGATGGGGCATCATTCGCCCATCGACGACCTTAAACATGGATGACGAGTAGCCAGCGTCGCCAATTATTCTCTTCCCTTGGGATGTGATCAAAAGTGATCTCGTCGAAATAAAGGATCAACTTCAAGACATGATCTCGGTATGGAATCAAATTCGGATGGTGAGTCTCCCAATCTCCATTGATTTGACTAATTACCAAAGCGGAATCTCTATATACTGCTAAGATTTTGATTCTTAGGTCAATGGCCGCTTCATCCCAAAATACAAGCTTCGTGCTCGGCCACATTATTGGTGCAATCAAAGCAGTTACGCGTTGAATGGAATATGAAAACGGTTGGAGAAGTGATGGCGGCGCCAACACCATTTCCCAATGCATTTGAGGCTCCATCGAATGCCATCGTCCATCGAGCCCGGCTCGGGTCCTTCTTCGGGCACGGAATGTTACAATCTACGATATACATAATGTCCTCATCGAGGAACTCAAACTTCATCGGTGATAGTCTTCTTCTAATGGTTCTTTGGCGAGATAGTCGCCACCACACTACCTTTGATAGCCTTCCAGTAGTGTCTTGGATATCATATTCGATCGGGATCATTTGCCAACGGCTATCCTTCTGAGGCGGCTTCTCAAAGATATACTTTATCGGGTCCATTTTGGAGATCAAAGTAGTGTGAGTCAACATGTCTTGTCGAGTCGTTTTGCCGCCCATGCGAGCGCACAACAAGTCTTTTCAATAATGAATACCTCGATTCGCATTACGAACTTCTTGCTCAAATAGTATATGGCGTGCTCTTTTACTTTGTCTCATCATGTTGAGAGCACACAACCCATGGAATTCTCCAACACGGTCAAGTACATAATCAGCGGTCTACCTTCCACGGGGTGAGAGAATTGGAGGTTCTTGTAGGTACCTCTTTATCTTGTCGAATGCCGTCGACAATCGCCGTTCAAGCGGTGGTTGGATTCTTTCTTAACAACTTGAAAATGGGCTCACATGTAGCTGTGAGATGAGAAATAAACCTGGCGATGTAATTCAGTCTTCCCAAAAAACCTCGCACCTCCTTTTCTGTCTTTGGCTCCGGCATTTCTTGTATCGCTTTTATCTTGGCAGGGTCAACCTCAATCCCTTTCTCGCTCACAATAAAGCCTAAAAGTTTCCCTGATCCCACCCCAAAGGTGCACTTACTTGGGTTCAACCTCAGCCTGAACTTTCTCAACCTTTCGAACAATTTCAACAAGTGAACCAGATGTTCTTCTTCTGTCTGGGACTTGGCAATCATATCATCCACGTAGACTTCAATCTCTTTATGCATCATATCGTGAAAGAGAGTGACCATAGCGTGCTGATATGTTGCCCCTGCGTTCTTCAAACCAAAAGGCATCACTTTGTAACAGAAGGTTCCCCACGGCGTAATGAAAGTAGTTTTCTCCATATCATTGGGCGCCATCTTAATCTGGTTGTAGCCAGAGAAACCATCCATGAAGGAGAATACTTTAGCTTGAGCAGTATTATCGACCAAAATGTCAATGTGGGAGAGGAAGTCATCCTTAGGGCTAGCTCTATTCGAGATCCCTATAATCAACACACATCCTTACCTTGCCGTCTTTCTTCGGTACTGGTACAATGTTTGCAACCCATGGGGGATAAGAAACAACCTTTAGGAAACACCTTCCATCCACGAACCTCTTCTTTGATCTTTTTGACATTTACGGATGTGTTCGAAGCTTCGCTTTCGGGTGGGCATCCTTCTTTGAGGGCAACTCGTGCATAGCGATGTCGATATCTAACCGGGCATATCTTCATAAGACCAAGCAAAGATGTCCACGTACTCATGTAGCATTTCGACAAGCTTTTGCTTAACTCCGTTTTCAATGCCCCGATCTTGACCTCCTTTCGAGCATCCTCGGTTCCTAGATTGATCACTTCTAGAGCCTCTTGGTGCGGTGGATGACCTTTTCTTCTTGCCTCAACATCCTAGCTAATTCTTGGTAATTCACGGTCCTCTTGGCTTCCTCTTGACTTGATAAATCGGTTCGTCGAAATCATAATGAGCCACAGTGGAATCATCGTCGACAAAATCCGGTCCGTCGAAGGACCACATCTGCGTTGTTGGTAATTTTATTTTTATTATTATTTTTTTACTTAAGTTTTTTTTATAAAACAAAAAGAAAAGACAAAAGGTTTGTATAAAAAAGAAAATAAGATTTGATATTGTCACCTTTAAAAGAAATAAGTGAAGAAAAAAACAAAGAGAGAAAATTTGAATGCAAAAAGGACGTCCTTCATTAATGATAAACTTGAAAGTTAAAAACATGGTGGCCCTACAGCATGATCACTACGTCTTGGGCATAACGTAGGAATTATGGCATGACATAAAAACAGAAAATTACTCTTCAAAACGGGTAACCGCAGCAACATCTTCAACGAGCCAATTTGAAAGCTCACGTCCTAGAACGGTTGGGTAGATCTACTTGTCCACATCATAGTCACCATCTGCTTCACCATCAATGGCATCAACATCTTCAATCTGGATTCCACCTTTGACAAACTTGACAGGAGGAGACACCCCTTTGCTCACTGGGGTGGAGACTGAGACCTTCATTCTGGGAGCAAAACCCAAACCCCTCTTATCCGTTTGGGTAGGAAGTTCTAGCACTCTTCCCCACCCTTGGGATGTCTGACTTGACGATAGCTGAGAGCCGCTAGGATGCCATGGAGACTTCACCTTTTGCAAAGGGATCTTATCGATCGATCGCCTCAAAAGCTTGGCATGGAGTTTCGTGGATCTCTCCTTCAACTTCAACATACCGAAAGTTGCTCAAATGGTGGCGACATAATCTTCTTCACCATAAATGGTGACCACCTTTCCATTGATTAAGAACTTGACTTTTGGTGCAAAGTGGATGTCACGGACCAGCCCCATGAATCGAGGCGTCCAAGCAAACAACATGAGGAGGGATTAATATCCATGACAAAAAGTCGCATCAAAACGTGGGCCTATCTTAATAGGCGGTCCACCTCGCCAAACACCGACCTCTTGACCCATCAAACGCCTTAACTATCAAATCACGGGTCTCGGCCCCTTCATAATCCAACTTCAAAGAGTAGACTTTGGAAGAACATTGAGGATGATCCGTGTCGACCAGCACTGCGGGATAAAGTAGTTCTCGCTATCTCCACGGAAACGTGTAGCGCCTTGTTATGCTTCCTTCCCTCGGGAGGTAAATCGAAGTCAGTAAAACCGAGACCATTACTTGCCGAAATGTTGTTCACAATGCCTCCAAATTGGTTAACCGAGATTTCTTGGGGAACGAAAGACGGTCCCAACAAGCTGCATCGGGCGTTGCGGTGAGGCTCGGAATCCCTCAACAGAGCTAAGATAGAAATCTTGGCGGGCGTCTGGCCGAGCTGGTCGATTATCTTGTAATCGCTATTCCTTATATACCTCATCAGTTCTTCAACATATTTGGTCAACTCAGGGCTCAGAACAGGTTCTGAAATCTTTGGTGTTGACTCACCCCCAATCATGACTCCTTTCCCTTTTGCTTTAGCCTTGGCCAAAGCTTCAAGACTTTTCTCAACTAGATTGGGTGGAGAGAAGATTCGTCCACTTCGGGTAATCCGACTTTCTTCCGCAATGTCATGCACTGCAGGCTCAAATCTTCCAACCTTCTTTTCATCAGACTTTCCTCCTTCAGAGGTCTCCACATTCAATTTCTTGCCGTCACGGTAGTACTCGGACCCATAATTCCACGGGATGGCCTTTTCGCTAGTGTAGGGTACTGGACCCGGCAAAGTGATGATCACAGGAGGTTTCTTAGTCGGCACTGGGATTGTAACGGGGATCTTTCTAGAAGTGACGGGGATAGTGACCACGTCAACGTCATCTTCATCATTCTTCATATCAAGTTCTTTCTGGACGAACTGAAGAGTCCCTTCAGTAATCAGACGTTGAATCTCGTCTCTCAACTTATCACAACCTTCAACTTGAATTAAGCATTGTTTACAACCATCATCACAACCAGGGAAATCCCCCTTCAACAACAATTGCTTCTTTACCCACCACAACGGGGTGGTCAGATCATTAACATCCATTATCAGGTCCAAACTTCCATCTTTGCAAATTGCATTAACAGCGTTCCCACCATGAGGAGGTAACGGGTGTTGAATGACATTGGGAGTGGGAGGAGGTCCCGAAATTGATTGCCTCGGTGTCTAGTAAATTCTGAACCTTGTACTTGAAAGCATAGCAATTCTCAATGGAATGCCCCGGAGCATTAGAATGATAGAGGCAGCGGGCATTCGCATTGAAGTACTTCGGCGGGTTATCAGGGTCAATCTTTAGATGGCGCAATTCAATCATATTCAGACTTTGCAAATGGGCGAATACCTCTGCATAAGACATTGGCAAAGGGTCAAACTTCTTCATGGGTCTTGGCTGGTATTGTCTCGGAACAACATCTTGTTTTGGAACACTAGCGGGAATAGTTACAGCAGCAACTTGGCGATTGAATTCCTGGCGCTTCTCTTTCCCTCTTCGCTCATACAGTGCGCTCGACTCGCCTTCCTTCTTCTTTTGGTAACCACCAAAAGACTTCTTGGCGCCACCAACTTGATTCTTGTCAGTACCAACATCTTGAATCTTTCCTAACTTGATCCCCATCTCGACTTTTTCACCAAACATCACCATGTCAGCGAAAGTACTGGTCAGACTGCAAGAGGCATAGTACGGCCCATCTAGTGTGCCGGTAAACATTTCCACCATCTCTCGTTCCACCATTGGGGGTTGAACTTTAGCAGCTACCTCGCGCCACCTTTGCGCGTACTCCTTGAAAGATTCAGTTTTCTTCTGAGCTAAGTTGTGCAACTGGGTCCTCGTAGGTGCCATATCAGTGTTAAAGCCATAGTGCTGAACAAAAGCCACAACCAACTCTCTCCAAGTTCGCACCTGGGAGCTATCAAGACCCATATACCAATCCAATGGTCCGTTAGTCAGACTATCTTGGAAAAAGTGCATCAAGAGCTTCTCGTCCTTCGTATAGGCGGACATCCTCCTAAAGTAGTACCTCAAGTGGGTTTTAGGACAAGAGTTGCCCTTGTACTTCGAAAGCTCTGGGATTTTAAATTTTGGAGGAATCCTCACTCCTTGAACCAAACCCAAGTTGGACATGTCGAACCCCAAAACATCCTGATTCTCAAAGGCTTGCATGCGCTCCTCGAGCATCTTCAACTTCCGATCAGCTTCGGTCGGCTCTTCCACATTGGAAAACCAATCCTTAAAATTATCCTCCTCAATCTTGGGAGCAGGAATCTGAATAGTCCTTCTGCCTGGTGGAGGAATCCACCCAGGCTCTGGCTGCTGGCGATGTGTGGGAGTAGGCGGAGGAGGAACCACCGAAGCATGATTCATTTGAGCAGCTTGATTCTCGCCGGTAAGATCCACAAGACCGGTGTTGACCTCTAAGCTAATTCCGGACAAAGCATTCCCATGAGGGGGAGGAACAACCGCGGCTTCCTCAGTGGTGGCTGCAGCGGGCCTCACGACCAGAGCTCTCAACTCCTCTTGTTGCAGAGCCATGTTTTGAATTATCTCCATCAATTGCCCTATACGAGTATCCATTCTTGTCCCCAGGGCAACCATGTCAACTTCCATCTTCTCCATCGGTTTCTTCAAGTTACTTCTTGTCGGGTAGCGATGAGCAGCGAAACATAGTCTCTCTGCATGGAGAAGAAAATCAAGCAGTAAGATGGTGATATGAATACCTGTATGTATGATATATTATGGGAGTATGGATGTATGCCCATGATATGTTTTCGTACATTTTATTTTCAGGGACTCTTTGAAGACTCGTTAGTTAACAATAAACATTAGAAAATAACTAATTAAACGCAATTCAACGAAATCTCATAGAAACTCAAAGTGTTAGTTGTGACTACAAGGCTTGTTCAAGCTCAAACAGAGCAATAAGATTAAATCTTGGAAATTAAATCATTACATTAATAACTAGATTCAAATATTCGAATAAGATAAGTGGCTAAAAACTAGAAATCTGTCCACGACGAGGCTTCAAATCTCTAGTTTCCCTTGAACACATTCACCACTTCTTGTGGAGGAAGAGGAAATCACTCACGGCGGGAGGTATCGGGTTGCCTTGAGGTATTCTAGGGCCGACTGAGTCTCCAAGGCACGTCAACAATCAAATGGTTACACATGTCAACCATGCATTGTACTTCAATAGAAATGCCCATTCGCTCTTCAAGAAAGGACACGGTTCATCTTTTCATTTAACGACGGTTCGACACGGATCTCATCAATCCAACCTTGGCATTGCTCTCTAAGGCCTTCGTAAGCATCCCTTTTACTATTTCTTTCTTCCCTCGTAATGTTCAGCTCTCGAACTTTTTCAGCTAATTCGATTGCTTCCAATTCTCGGGCGATGCAGACTTCTTCTTTTGCGGTTATCTCATTCTCTAGCATTTTATTGGTTCGTGCTAGAGAAGCTTCTAGTTTTGAAATCTTTGCTTCGAGACGTGCTTTCAATGCCCTCTTTTCTTCAACGGCCTTTTCTTCATCTAGACAAGCTGGCCCTTTGTTCTTTGGCCTTGATTGTCGACGGAGGTCCCTTGCCCCACTTGCAGCACTCCTCAAGTTTTCAGAACATTT